>JAJGRW010000693.1:4187937-4247769 GCA_025461045.1 Carex parvula | reverse complement strand
AACTCCAAATACTAGCTATCTAGTTTTCCTTTATTTCTTTTTTGAGAAATTTAGATATATATATAGAGGAGGGTTCAAATGCACCATTATTTTTGTGCTCCAAATGCTCCACACATTTCATCTCCATTTTCAAATTCGCGAACAGTCAATCTGAACCGCTCACATAATCTTCATAATAAAATATGCTTGGATACCTAATTTTATATTTTTCAGAATTTTTTTACTATTTGTTTAGATATGTACAAAATCATTTTTTTAAGGAGATTCTGGACCATCCGATAAAGTGATATTGTAACTATCTCAAAAAATAGTAAAAAATTCTAAAAAAATATAAAATTTAGGTCTCCAACATATTTTATTATGAAGATCAGTGTTGACACTTCGGATCGACTGGTTCGGACGTTTAAAATAGAGAGAAAGGATGTGAGCATATGTGGAGCACAAAAATTATGGTGCAATCTAAACCTCACATTTTTTACTAATATCCCCATTCTTAATTAATCCACTTCACATACAAGTTAATGTTAATAAAATAATATAATGACAATTACACCTTGCTTCAATGTTTGCTCTATGGCAGCTTCACTGGCACAGCGGTTCAAACTTTTTTCTCCATCTGAGAAGCATTGGATCATCTTTATAAGTCTTCAGAAGAGCGGTCTCTACCTGATATTCTCTACTTGGAAGAAAGTTTGCTAGAGCACAACCCTTGAAAAATAAACTAAATATATCTCTCTTTCTAGATCAATTTTTACGCTTGATTTGAAGATGATTTAGCATATATTTGAATCTAGAAATCAGCTGTCTGCCAAATACCAATAAAATACTGCCAGGAACACAGGTCACCATGAGAGTTCTAACTTCTAAACATGATGGTAGAGAGTGGCTTTTTCTACTTCATTTGGATTTCCATCTGACCACAACTCGATCGAACCGGTAAGAGTTAGTTGAACCTCACTTAATCAACGAAACAATAATTAAACTAAAATTAGACTACGGACTAACTCCGAAGAAAATCAATAGTTCTGTACACAGGCTAATAACCTATTCGGATCCTTATTTTGATGTATAATTTTACATGCTGGTGCAAAATTTAATTTGGAGTAGGGGAAGAGAATTGGGCACGGAAGAAAGGGGAAAAGAAAGAGCGAGAAGGAAAGGGGTAGAACTGTCATTTTTGTTGTTGTTAATATTAATTTAGTGTTTTTAATTGATTAAACTAAAAAATTGTTTTGAGTTTAAAAAAGGAATTTCTGAATTTTAGCTGAGTCTATTGAATAAATGGATAGAGCCTGATGGCTCCAATTCTGATCAAATAAAAAAGAAACGAGGTTATGTTCTTTATCTTTATTAGAACCATTTAATTTCTCATCTATATAGATGTTAAAAATATATTAGTACCGAATTCGGAAAAAGACAAATAAGTTTTTTTATGATTGAACTTTTGATCTGATTCATTCAAAAAAGGAATCCTAATTATTCTTTATTTTGAATTGTAGATGGATGTGTAGAAGAAACTTTATATTGATAAAAAAGATAGATTCCAAAATCAAAAGAGCAACTGGGTTGCAAAAATAAAAGATTCTAACCTTTCTTTTCAAAATCCGAAAAAATTAATAAACAAATTGGATAGAAAAAGAGAAAGAAAATATCATTCTATTATTAGGGATTAATAGAGCTGGCTTTCTCATTTCTTTTCCAGAGTATAGATAGATATATATATATATATATATATATATATATATATAGAGGAGGGTTCCAATGCCTCCATTTTTCATGCCTCCACCATGCCTCCATTTTTTAAACTTTAATAACTCAAAATTTAAAACTTAAAAGTCAAAATAAAACCGTTGGATATGATCTACAGCATTTTATCTATGTGCTCATAAAAAATTATCACATTTTGATATTGTTTTTATGTGAATCAATAAGTTAAAAAATCAACGTTTAGAAATTATCCACATTAGTACATTTTTTACAAGCTCTTGATGACAACCAAAATAAAATTGAAATGTTATAATTTTTACACGTGTATAGATAAAATGATGTAGATCATATCCAACGGTTTTATTTTGACTTTTAAGTTTTAAATTTTGAGTTATTAAAGTTTTTAAAATGGATGCATGATGGAGGCATGAAAAATGGAGGCATTGGAACCCTCCTCATATATGTATATATGGTATATATATATATATATATATGTATATTTAAATAAATAAGAAAAACTCTGTTCTGACCATATTGCACTGTGTATTATTTGATAAACCCAAAAAAGGCTTATTTCTTCTGGTTCGTGTAGAAATTTAAATGGAAGAATTTTCAAATTCTTTAGAAAATTATCAATTTCGTCAATAACAATGCTTATATCCGCTTCTTTTTCAAGAGTATATTTATGCATTTCTTTATGTAATATCCTGAAAATTTGAATCATTATTATTTATACTTATAAAACTTTTTCATAATATAATAATATAATAAAGATTATAAATATTTTGGTAACATTTAGTAAAAATATAAATATGACATATAGATTCAACCGAACTAGGACATTTAAAATATCTTTTTATAATATTTTGTAAAGTTAAAGCCTAATATGAAAATTATAATATCTAATTGAATCATTATTTCAACAAATTTCTTATATATAACCGTTCATTAAAGGAAAAAAATAATTAAGAGGCGCAAACCTCTGATTCATTCTACATATTGATACGATAACAATTTTTATTTAATAACTATCTTAATTAAATCCACGGTTTCGGAGCAGTTTTGTCTACATGTCGTTTAAACTCCTGATCACAAATGCACATCTCCTATTAAGGCACCGTTTCAATTTACCCTTTCGTTAGCCACCCAGTCCATAATTGCTCTCAGTTCTGACTTCTGAAAAATGTTTCTTGAATACTTTGGATATTTGAAAACTTTGGTGATGTTTCTTCTGTTGGCTATTTGGAAAACTTTGGATACTGTGAATGTACTGAACTTTGATTGATTGTACTAAACTTTGATGTTTGATATAAATTTTGGTATTTGTAATGAACTTTGATTTCCAACTTTGGTGTACTGTGTAATTAGAATTCAGAATACCTGAGTTTTTATTGAAGTGCTGTAATTTTGAACTATGGCCCAGCCATAAGTCATAACTCGTAAGTCGTAACAAAGTTTGTAAAAGTTCGAAATTAAGTTCGTAAAAAATTTGATTCGAAATTGAGTTCGTTCGAAATTAATTCAAACCAAACTTAGTTCGAAATTAATTCAAACCAAACTCAAACTAGAGGTAAGTTCGATTCGATTCGGTTCGGTTCGTTTGCAGCCCTATCCGAGACACATTCCTCTTTTCTCTCTAATTGATATCCGAGTAAAAAAAACAAAAATGAAAAAGAAAGAAAGAAAACAGAACAAAAATTCTGTTCAAGTTTTGATATCAATTATCAATGTCCAATTCGAATTTCGACTATGTCGCAATGATTATGAACTGTAGTTGCAATCTGATTTAAATTCTGAAGATCTCACAATAAGGTAATCGGACTTCTCTATAATGTGTTTCCATTTAGTATGGTTGATTTGGATATTGGTGTTGCATATTGGATTATGATAACATATTTAACGGGATAGCGGGTCTGAGGTTGGAATTTGCTTTGTCCGATACAAGGGGGCTTCTAGTCGTGGTCGGGGCCGATATGCGGGGAATGCTAGTCGCAGTCGGGTTCGATAGTTGTAATGTGACTTGTTTTACGGATAACCTTGATCGAATGGTTAAATATGCGTGCATAATTTGATATATATTTGTGTGGATTAATTCGGCCTATTTGAATGGTTGTTATATTAAGCCAATTATAGAGAAGCGCGTCGTTAAATAACCGGTTATTGAACTTTGTAGCTGACTCTGTTTTGTTATTTTTATTTTCTTTCTATTGGCGATGTAGGTTGACGGGCCAAGGAAACATGCAATGATGATGCTATGATCACGCTCTGGATGGTAAAAATCTGGGGTGTGACATAACTTGGTTGTCACACTCCGAGTCAACCCGCCACGTATTTACACGTAAGGTGTCAGCACATCACATACATTATCAATAATAAATATTCATGCAACATTTTAAAGTCAAACAAAGTCTTCTAACACCACAAATAGTTCAAGTACATAACATACATTCAACGTGAGATCAAGACAAACATGGCAAGCAAACCGATAATTGCCATGTCAGTCAATGTATCCACTTTCAAAGAGATAATTAAAATTTAACTAAAAGAAAATAAAAAGATACTTGAGTCGTCTGCTCGTTGACCTCCCGATCTGCATCTCTCCTATTCGTGCTCACCGTCGGCTTCATCATTTCCTAGAACCCACATAAAAGTGGAACGGGTGAGAGATCGAAGAGCCTCTCAGTATGGGATTTAGTTCCGGTCTCGAAGTTTGTCAAATTGACTTATTAACACTAACATGATATTAAAATTATATCCTCACATGAAATCTTAGTAATGCATATTTAAATCACACACACGCACACACACACTTCTTTAGTTATCTTTTCCGTTAATCCATTATTTGCCAATCCAATGGGAAATTCATCCAACATTGGAAGACCGCCAATCCACTGGGAAATCCATCCAACAATGAGAGACTTTCTCACTAGACGGGGAATCCACCCTACGCTAAATATTGGCTGTCGCACTAGACGGGGACCACCCTACGCTAGATCTTGACCCGTAACGGAAAATCCAACCAACGCCACGTTAACGAGAGGTCTAGTCGAACCCAGACCCAATGTATACATTCCAACGTACGTTCAACACACGTTGGCCCCTTTCCTTTAACTTATCTGTTACCTTCCATCACTACTAGAATTTCCGCTTTTTCCATGCGTAGCAATGTTATTTCCATGGTGAGGAAGGGCCCTTGGAAAAGAAATCGAGTTTTCTGACACACTCAACCATTTCCAAAGGGGGTCCCATGGAAATAGTAGCGCATGGAAATCCCTGATGTCTGCCTATGGAAATGTTACTTATCCGCCGTTGGAAATACTTTTGCATGACCCATGACCCGCCAAACAGACCGAGTACTATATTTTATTGATGTCCCATGGAAATACCTCATGAGCTACCCTTGGAAATAAAATGGAAGTTGTGAGACCTATTATTTCCATGAGCGGCCCTTGGAAATGTTGTAGTTAGTTTGTTTATATTATATTATAGTGGAGGTTCATGGAAATAGTGGAGCACTGTGCTCATGGAAATATTTTATGGATTCAGTTTATATTATTTTAAAGTTGGACTTGTTATTTCCATGAGGCTACCGTTGGAAAAGTTAAGTTCCTGGAGACAGCAACGTTTCTGTTTATTGGATATGTCCCTTTGAATGCTCAACAAAATTAAATCACATAAGCATACAAATATTCAATTGTGATATTTAAAATGAAGTATACAAATGAAAACATCTTTAAACATAAATTTGAGGTCTTTGCCAATTACAAGACATATTTAAGTTTAATTTAGATTCAAAAATTATGACAAACCAAGAAAAGAGAATAATATTTGAGGTCTTGTGTAGACACCTGTTACAAACCAAAAAAAAGAGAACAAGGTTAGAGAAGGGATTTGACAAAAGTGAAGCATGCCGGATTAGTAAAATGTATAGAAATTTTAAATGAAAAACCTAACACATGTATGTTGATTTACCAATTAATTAATACTCTTCATCAGAATCATCGGAGCCTAAGCAATCTTCTTCACCGTCTTGCTCCATGTCATGCTCATTCTCACCCTCGCCTATGTTGTTTTCGTCCCTCGCCAAACTTGACGGTTCATTTGATGTTGCCGGCGGAAGGTTCGTCATATCGATCACTAGCTCGAACTCATCTTCTCGAAGGACAATACCATCCCAATCAATGTCTTGTCCAATTGTTGGTTCAATTGGATTATCCGGTCTTTCCTCTTGGTAAAATTCGATGTTTGTATCGTCGCCCTCGGCACGAAACCTTGACTTCGGACTTGTTTTCATTGCCACCCACCATGGGCGTCTTTCGGCCTTTTGCGATGCATAAGGTAGGTAGCATACTTGAGCCGCTAATACGAACGGCTCGTAATTTGTAAGGCGAGAAGTATGCTTAACCTCAACAATACCATGTTTGCGGTCGACCCTTACACCATTTATTATGTCGAACCAATCACACCTAAAGAGAATTACATTGTGGGCATCATATTGTAGCTCAATGACATCTTGGAGAATTCCATAGTAGTCGATTTGTGTGTTGTTTGCATCCCACTCTCCTTTAATGCAAACACCACTACTTTTAGTTGACATGTTTTGCCCATATTTTTGTGTGTGAAATCTATACCCATTGACTTCGCACCCTTCGTAGAAGTACGCTTCTTTGCTAGGCTTGATTCCTGCCATTCGTATGTAGTAATCGCCTTCATCCCGAGAATTTATTATCTTTTTACGTAACCAAGTTGTGAAACCCTCTTGACGAATTTTTGGCAGATTTAGTGGGCTTATGGCTACTCCAGAGTTGAGCATGCATGTATCAAACTCTCTGCATTTTAGAATATGGAAAAATATTAGATTGTGATAGGTTCTAGAATAGATAATTTTGAGATCATCAAAGTAAAATTTATAAGATTGTACCCCATGTACTTCTCACAGATCTCTGGACAATTGAGGATGACATAGGTGTGCGCAGCATCAAAATCTGTTTCAGAGAGAGGTCTTCGTCTTCTCCTGCCAATACAACGGGTCGGAGTATCGAATATCGACAGTTGTCCCGCCGAACGATTACTTGTTTCAACTCCTTGGCCAATGTTAGATTTTTCGGCATAGTAGTGTGCGGAAAATGTACCGATTTCTTTGGCAATTGTGGCCTCTACAATAGAACCCTCAACCCGTGCCTTGTTTGTAACTCTCATCCTCTGTTCTTTGTTACGCCTGTAATTGCAACAATGGTTAAGTGTTAGTTGTTACAATAATTGTATGATGGTATAGAAATAGAAGACATAGTTAAGCTTAGTGTTCCTTCATGTAAAATAAAAATAAATTCCAAACCACAACGAACCTTTCGCATGGAAACATCCATCGGGACCCTACTGGCCCCCCCATTCTTGCCTCGTATGCTACATGCAACGCAAGATGCTCCATTGAATCGAAGAAGCCAGAAGGAAAAAAAATTTCTGCCTTGCACATTGTGACAACAAAATCCTTTTCTAATATCGCAATGCGATTTGGATCAATTTCCTTGGCACAAATCTCTCTAAAGAAGGCTGAAATTTCACATAAAACCTCCCATACGGAATCCGAGACAAAGTCTCGAAAAGCGACCGGGAGGAGGCGCTCCATGAACACATGTTAATCATGACTTTTAAGTCCAATGAAGGTGCTAGTGGTTAGGTTAACCAACCTTGACCAATTAGATGCGTAGCCATCTGGAAACCTTACTACATCCTTGAGCCATGTTAAAACAATCTTCTTATCACCTGAAGAGAGTGCGAAGGGGGCATTTGGTTTTTTCATCTTTCCCGGGTTGTTGTCACCCGCCGGAATTAGGTGTTGGGTGGGACGATCACAATAAAGAGCCAAATCTTTCCTTGCTTTTTCATTATCCTTGGTTTTGCCACTTATGCTTAATAGCGTGTATAGCAAATTTTTGGTGAAATTCTTCTCCAAATGCATCATATCTAAATTGTGTTGCAACATATTGTCTTTCCAATATGGTAAACTCCAAAAGATACTTTTCTTTTGCCAATGGTGAGTTTCACCATAACCCGGAATCTGTTGTAATCCTCCCTCTTTACCCCATTTAATATCTGGGATCAAACTCACTATATCGAGCAACTGCTCTCCTGTCAATCTCGGTGGTGGCGGATCATTCTCGACTCTACCTTTTTTGAAATTCTTCCTATCTCGACGGAATGGGTGATCCGGAGGTAGGAAGCACCTCGTACCATCGAACCAACTTGCTTTTCCACCAAACTGAAGTTGAAATGCCTTTGTCTTCTCCATGCAATAAAAACACCCCAACCGGCCTTTTGTACCCCAACCACATAGCATCTCATAAGCCGGGTAATCACTCACCGTCCAAAGTAGTTGTGCATGCATCTTGAAATTACTCTTTCTTATACCCATCCCATGTCATTTCTCCATCTAACCACAAATGCTTCAATTCATCGATCAAAGGTTCGAGAAGAATGTCAATGTCTCGACCCGGATGCTTTGGTCCAGGGATGACTAGCGCGAGGAACATGCTATCTTCTTTCATTATCATCCCAGGTGGTAAGTTATACGGAAAAACAAATACCGGCCAACACGAATATGGAGCTGCACTCGAGTTGAATGGCATGAACCCATCGTTGTGATTCCCAACCAAACATTTCTAAGCTCTTCTGCGAAGGCGGGATGTTTTCGAGCAAAATGCTTCCAAGCCTCGGCATCCGCCGGGTGCACCATCATCGGGGCTTTCTGACACACACCTTCCTTGTGCCATCTCATATTCTTCGCAGATGTTGCGGTCATGTACATCCTTTTTATGACAGTGGGCTGCAGCCTTAAAAGTTAAGATGCTTTTAAGTTTACTTAATTTATTTTGAAATAAAAATGTAGGCAATGACTATCTAAACCCTGTTAAAGCCCAAAATTGTCTCCTAAGCCTGTTTTTACAAAGGAGGTAAATATAATGACCAAGATAGGTAGATTAGCATGGCAGGCATTTGTTTTATAATTTTGACTATTTGTTGCCATATAGTTTACTTAGTGCATCACATAATTTAATGCACTCATTTTTGTTTTCTTGTAACAGCATTTTGGATTTTACTGGTATACATTCAATTCTTCACGTCAAGAAAATAATTTTCTTTGTCAGAGTTGCCGTATCTGACCATTGCAAATGGAATATCACCACACACATCTGGTCTACGAAAATAATTTTCTTTGTCAGAGTTGCCGTATTTTGACTATTTTGTACATAATCTACATTTTAACTTTTAAGGCTGGTCTACGAAAAGCAAATTGCAAATTGCAACACAACACATCTGGTATACAAGAAATTAACTGAAAAAGTAATGAACCCTTTCGAAATGTAGGTTGGCAACACAGCACACATGGCCCCCAGAAAATCTGGTCTACGAAGAGCAAATTGCAAAAAATACTCAAAGAGAAAGCAGAGTTCACAGGCTGTACCTGATGATGGTCAGTGCTCAAATGCTAGCCCAGACCGTGAACTTGCACCACCGGAACCCCCAAGGAAGACGGGACGAGGTCCTGGAATTATCAGAAAATCGACGGATGTACTGGAAGACCGCCCAATAATCTGGCCCGTTGGGTCTCGCGAGTTCACATGCGACGACAATCCAAATCAGATAAGCGCAGCAATCACTAGGTAACATGTCCTTTCCCCTCAATTGCTTGGCTGTGCCTGTTTTCTTTTGAACACTCACATTGAACATTCACATCAATACCATTGTACAGTTCAATTTTAATCAGATTAGGAGTTTGAGGAATTGAAATTTAGAAAATTTTCATCACTCCGATAAATCATATATCAAACCTGGTTTGATTTAGAAATTTATAAGTCACTCCTTCATTGAAAAATAAAAAAAGAGTAATAGTTCAGTTTTATCAACTTCTGATATGTAGCATATAAGCACCAATGTGATCAAATAATGTTTGCTGGTTCTGAAATGTAGCATAGAAAGTGCTAGAAATTTTCTCAAATAAGGGTTTATACGCTACCAATGTAGGTGCTTCCAATGTAGCATTATTTTATCAAAATTTCTAGACTACATCAACACCCTTGCCTTACTGATCAGGAATGCAGTAAATATGTTAGACTTGATCAAAACACTTGGGAATAATTTTAAAAAAAAATTTATAAATGTTGATTTTCTACTACTAGTAAATATATAAGGTTTTCATACCATGTAATCTTGATCAGATGTTCCAAAATCATCAAAATTTGATGTTGTCAAGAGAGGTCGACTTGACATAGAAGAACCATTGCTGAACATGTAACTTGATACCTCCATGCATGTCTTCATGCCAGAAAGCAAGTTTCTAGCAATTAGGCAACTAAAAACAGAAAGAGACTAATTAACATAAGATTCAGAAAGATAAAAGAGAGGGTGCTATGGTTAGACTTGTTAATGACTGAATATTAGTTAGAATTTAAATTCTGTATTCAGCCTAATTGTTCATTCAAGAATTACCTGTTCCTCCAAATATTTCAATCCCCTTCAAGTAGAGATCTTTTCCCGGGGTACTCCAATAAGCACCACTATTATTCTTTGATTCTCTTCTAGATTCTTCTATCACAGTACTTTCCTCTATATCTCTTGAAAATTCACTTTCATGCTATATATTCTGATATTTAGGAGGGAATTTAAATTAGGAAAAAGAAGTTGAAATTTTCTTATATTATGAATATTGGTACAATGCGGATCATGAAATTACAGAAGGCAAGGGTGTTGATGTTGTCTATGATTATTTTATCAAAATTTCTAAAATAAGTTATATGCACAGAGTTTATCCTCTAAGGGTTACCCTTATTTTATGCACAGAGTTTATATGTTATCAAAATTTTGATACCCTTATTTCTAAAATTTCTATGCTACCAAATGAGGGTATCAAAATTGGTAGCATTATTGTATCAAAGTTTCCTCTCAGAAATGGTACTTCACTATGCTTATTTATATACCCTTGTTCACTTGTTCACATGTTGCTATCAATAGGCTTGCCCTATAGAATATGCCGGGACCATTGAGAAGCTTCCTTGCCTTTGATGACGCCACAAAGAATAATATCGAGTTTCTCTTTTTGGTACCCTTTATTTTAATTATAGTATATCATGGATTCACAACCAGGAATTGATTGGATAAGTGATGAAAAGTTAATCATCTAAGCCTTTGAGGTCCCAAACTAGTCAACAGTAATTACTAGTCACCTTGAGGTCCCAAAACAAATTGATTGGATAATTTATGAAAATGTCCTTCAATAATTAAGGTCAATCTGAACAATTTATAAGTGAACTTCATCAAATACATTCAAGATCAGTTGCCATTATTTAAATTTTAGGGTCATGGACCACTATTAAGACAGTGCATATATATGTTTTGCAGAAGAAATTCAGGTACCGTGACGGGGAAGACAATGACCATTGTCGGGATGTTCTGGAGGCCATAGCGAGCAAAAGGTACAGCGAGGAGCTTCACGAGGCGAGGGATAGCTGCATCAAAAAATTTGGCAGAAACTTACAAGCATGGAAGGCCGCGATTCCGCATTGGTGCCTTGACCACCCCAACTGGCATGGCTTGTGTGATATGTTTTTCACCGAGGATTGGCAAGGGGTCAGTAGACGAAACCATGCTAACCGCACAACTCGCGGACGCACGTCACACCACGGTGGGTCAGCAAGCTCACACCAGCACCGTCGAATGCTGGTAAGCTGCATGAACACTTATGCTATTTACTTATTAGTACTTGTAATTTACAGATTAATCTGACCTTTTACCACTGCTTGTTTATTCATTTTATTGTGGAGACAACCTTGTGCAAGGGCAAAGAGCCTTCTAAAGTACAACTTTATGCACATATTCATTGTCGTAAAGTAAATGGCAAATCACCGGTTGTCGCCCAAATTGAAGCTGCCATGAAGGCTGTGTCTGGACAGGAGGAAAACAATGCCAACAGTGATGGCAACGGGCTAATGGATGCAAGTACTGAGGAAGTTTCCACACACATTCCGGATTTGGATACAAACACCTTAAAATTTTCCAACACAGAATCAGAGGCGGTTTATGTAAGTTGCATTACGTACATTACATTGTATTCATTTTTTTTACTTATGCGAGACTTGATTTTTGTTAGGAGAACAGGAGTACAGTTTAGATGGGTAAATAACTACTTTTTTAAGTGAATAAAGGAAAAAATGGGGATATTAATAATAGGGAAAATTTCTAGTATACCCATGCAAATTTTTGATATAGCCAATCTCCATGCAATAAAAACAACATAATATCCAAAATCGCCATAAAAACTCAACATTCTTTCTTTTATCCCCATTCATTTAATTAATCTTTAATTTAATTATTTTAAAAACAATATTGACAAACATACCCCACAATCTTTTCACATTCAGTAAGCAAAAAACTTTACATCCTACAATTTATCTAAGTGTTTCTAATTGATGAAGTTATGATGGGCATATATCTAAATTTCTCATATTTTAAATTTGGAACAAATCATAGCACAAGGTGAGAGACATGATGGCTGATCAGGCCAATGCTGACCTCGACGAGAGCGCCATGTTTCTCTCAGCTGTGGGCGGATCAAAACACGGTAGGGTCCGAGGATTGGGAAGCATGCTTCAAAAAGAGGGGCAAACAACAACCACCCAAGCCAGGACCAGCCACACAGCATCTTCTATTTCTGGTGTGACAAACAATGGAGTGCAGACAATGTTCTCTCGCGCAGACGTAGCAGTGCTCTTAGCTGACCGTGACCGTCGTCATGAGGAGGAGAAGGCCGAGAGGGACAGAAAAATGGCAACTTTTGACTTGTACTTGAACCAATTATTCTCAATTTGTGGTGCTCAAAAACCTACTTTGCAGGTACGTAATTCCAATTTGTGTAGAAACCTTTTATTACATAACTCCCGCTGTGTCGATCTGAATATCGTATACCTGGCTATCACTAAGTTTCAGGTTGTTTATCTTTGGGTATAAAGGAGAAAAGGAGAAGGGGTGTAAGGACGTGATTTATATTATTCCAATTGAATTAGGTTTCTGTTTAGGAAATTCCAACATATACAATAATTGACAAAATATTGTTGTATCTGTTATTGTAACCAAACCCTCTTTATTTGTTGCTTGATTGAGTGATTGCTTGTGCTAGTGCTCTGTGTTGGCGGTGTGATCGATGGGTGCTAATGGTACTGGCTTCGAATCGGTTGTGTGTTCTTACCAGCCCTTGAACTGACAGGTGCCAAAATGTAAAATAAAGGATTAAGTGCAGAACAAGAGCATTTCTGCAATAAATTGTAGTTCTTTATTTGATCTTGTTGTGCTTGTCTCAGGAGTTTAGATAATAGAGGTACACTAACAATACACATTGTGCATTGTTAAACTTAGGCTCAAGCAAACGGTTCTGGAACTGAGCAAGGTGTGGGGAATTTGCCTACTTTTCAGGTACAACTATTGACTTGTGAACTGAATGATTTAAATTTCATAAATCTGACCGAATATTGGGATATATGAATTATAACATTGTGATTTTTGTATTTTATTGTTAGGGTCAAGGGCCTCCCTTTCAACACTCTAAAGATGGAGCTTCAGATATGAATATGCCCATCTCCCATGTAAGTGGTTATAGAATGTTTTTTTCCCTGCATTTAAATCATTACCAAAACAACCACCCAAATGAATGGTTCATATTCCTACTGGTACAAGTATGTCAAGTTAATATTGGTACATTTTAAGATTTAAATATAAAAGGTGAAGTATAATCACATTCAACTTTAAAATTAACTTCTAACAATCACAAGATATAATTGTATGGTGCAAAATTTGATGAAATCCTTTATTGTTAGAATAAATTAGATATTCCGATGCTTAAATTGCTAAATTTATTATTTTGAGGGTGTACATGCAAAAACCCTCATAAATATAACATGTTGTCTCTCTTTATGTGGTATACATAGGGTCTTCCTTTTCCTATGCAACCAAGTCAGGGAGGGGCTTTCCAAGCACTCTTGAATCAAGCTCCACCTGGAAATGAGGCAATTGCAGGGGAGGATGGATGGTGGGACAATCTACCTTCAACATGAACCTGACCTTTTAGTGTAGGAAAGTGCACATTTTTGTGAATTTACAAGCTCTAACATATCAGCAAACTAGGTCGTAACTTAATTATGTGAATTTTTGTTAACTCATAGTGGGTATATTTTGGGTGTATTAGCAATGTGCAATTACACAGGGATAGTGTATTAATGGGGTTTTCACATTTTGTTGGTACAATGTATGTAGATTATGCCATGTTAATGATTTATGCCTATTAAATGCTTGTATGTTGTATTTTCTATCTATTTGTAAGATGAATTTATGTTTATCAGTTTCAATGAGAAGTGGGGATTGTAATGGACTACTGGGTCGGTATCGGGACGGTACAAGGAGGATTGTTCATATGTGGGCATTCTGGTAGCAAAAAAAGGAGGTCAGTATTTCCGTGGGTATATACAAGGAAATAATAGCGCCTAGATCTGACCAGGTGGGCCCACTTTCACTGGCCATGGAAATGCTGGAGTGGGTCCCACGTAAACTGCCTTTGGAAATACTCAAGTGGGTCCCACGTAGATTGCCATGGAAATACTCGGGCGTCTTCCTTGGAAATACAGGTGGGACCCACGCTCCCTCCCCTTGGAAATACTCGGTGGGTCCCTCGGTTGATCCCCTTGGAAATACTCGGTGGGTCCCTCGTTTGATCCCCTTGGAAAAACTAAGGTGGGCCCCACCGTTGCTCCCCTTGGAAATAATCCAGACGGTGGCCAAGTTCGAAAGTTTTTCCATGCGCCCTTTTTCCATGAGCCAGCTCATGGAAAACTCCGGAATCAGGTATTTCCAACGGCCCCGTTGGAAATACTGACTATTTCCAACGAGGGTATTTGCGACGGGGCTTTTTCCATGGGCAGCGCATGGAAAAAGCCATTTTTGGGCTTTTTCCATGCGGAAGCCCATGGAAAAAGCCATTTCCCTCCCCATGGAAAATGCGGAAATTCTAGTAGTGCATGTTCATTTCATGTAACACTACACAATGTTATGCTCAACACATCCTACTTACAAGTCTCATGATCGATATGAATAATCCTATTGTATTTCTAAACAAGCCAAAGGGATCGTTCGATTCAACATGCACAATTCCAAAAATACATAAATAAAATGCACACAAAATGGTAAGTAACAAGTTGACAATGTCCTGAAAACCCGTACCTGTTGTCGTGGGGCAGTTCATTATTGTCTCTACATGTCTCCTTACTTTGGCACTCAGATCTAGACAACGAAACATAGTTTCTAAATTAATATTCATGCACGTTTCTAATTAAGCAAAGTTCGTCGATAAAATAATATTTGTTAAGTTTATAATCTAAATTATATTTACTCTAAAATATAATCAATACTCTAAAATAAGATAAATTATATTTACAAATTATTCAGGAAAAATAGAATTAAATCATCGGTAAATGTTCAGAATTAAACTTCTTTATAATAACAATAATTGTAGGATTATCGATGAATAAACTTTCAGATCTTCGGTGAAATTACTATTTAATAAACTTATAAATGTAATTCAAGGAACCTCGGATAATCGAAATTATCATATTTTTTTTATCATAATATAATCAAGGGAGATACCTATTATAGATACCATTTTCGGATTTTAATAGACACAAAGAATTACTTTATTAATAATTTTCAGATTATAATGAAATTAAAGAAAGCTCACCAACCATTCTATTTTTTCAGATTTTAATTAAAGGTCTAATTATTCATAAATTCATACAATTAATAACAGAATATATTTTAACTAAATATAACAATCTAACATATTATAATAAATTAATTTATGCATGGAATGAAAAGAAATCTTTTATACCTTTCGTGCAGAAAAATTACTCTAGTTAGATATATCAAACTAACATATTTTAATCGATGAAATTTATACAACAATTATATAAATAAAATATCATGGTTTAGCAAGATTGTAATTTTGGGGTTTGCAAATCATTAATTGAATAAAGTAAGAGAGGGATTTAATTTATATGATTTGGCAACAAAAGAAGGTGCGGCAGTGAATAAAATAAAAGCCAAAGTTTGGCGATTTGCAATCAAACCAGGAAAATAAATATAAAACAAAAGAGATATATAGGGCGGTTAAATCAGAAGTTACGGAGTTTAAAACAATTAGGGGCGGTTCCGGGCATAAAATTGGTTATATTTTAATAAAATTGATTGGTTATATTTTAATAGAGGAGGGTTCAAATGCTTTCATTTTTTGTGCCTTCATTATGCCTCTATTTTTAAAAACTTTAATAACTCAAGATTTGAAACTTAAAAGTCAAAATAAAACCGTTAGATATGATTTACATCATTTTATCTATGCACATGTAAAAAATACGACATTTCAACTTTGTTTTGGTTGTCATCAAGAGCTTTTAAAAAATGTACTAATGTGGATAATTTCTAGACGTTGATTTTTCAACTTATTGATTCACATAAAAATAAAATTGAAATGTGATAATTTTTTATGAGCACATAGAGAAAATAACATAGATCATATCTAATAGTTTTACTTTGACGTTTATAATTTAAATTTTGAGTTATTAAAGTTTCTAAGAATGGAGGCATGGTGGAGGCACAAAAATTGGAGGCATTTGAACCCTCCTCATTTTAATAAAATTGATTGGTTATTTTGGGGGAAAGAAAAAATATGAGCTGCTGTAATTTAATTGGATTGAATCGGGCTTCTTTTAATCCGAATAATTAGCAAATTTTATGAACTTTTTTCAAATTTTACGAATTATTCGCGAATTTTTCAGAATTTTTCCCAGAACATTTTTTTCTTTTAGTTTTTTTTTTTTTTGCTTCCTTGTAGAACTGAGATCTCTGACCCGGATAATTCCGAATCATTCCCGAATTATACCCGAATTATTTCCGAATCACAAATTTTTAATCATTTGTCACTATGGTCCCACCTATAAGCTACACCACATCATGCATGTGGTCATGAGAAAACCAATATCCACCACAGAAGACTCGTACGTACGTAGAAGTTAGAACTGTCATTTTCTTTAATTAATTATTTAACCTATTTAATTTACGAGGGAATATATATCTGTCTCATAAATATTCGATCGAAAGGTACACAAAGAAATGAATAGGAATTCGCAGTGTCATAATTTGAAAAGTGAAGAAACTTTTAAAATTCACTTAGCTATATATATATTGCGACAGTGAATTATTTCCGAATCACGAATTTTTAATCTTGCCGAACCGAACCCGAATAATTTATTTGTCACTATGGACCCACCTCTAAGCTACACCATATCATGAGAAAACCAATATCCACCACAGAAGTTATCTCGTACGTAGAAGTTAGAACTCAAATTTCCTTTTCTTCAATTATTTAACCTTTTTTACGAGGGAATATATATCTGTCTATATCCGAAAGGTACACAAAGAAATGGAAAGGAATTCGCAGTGTCATAATTTGGTAAGTGAAGAAACTTTTAAAATTCGCTTAGCTATTGCGCGCGACAGTGAATTAGTATATTCGTTTTATCTTTTGAGTGTCCAAATTCGTTTGGCTATAGTAGGATAGATCAGCCGTCCCTCGTATATAATCTTTAATAATTCATCTTTTATGCAAAGGCAGAACCAGACTTTCAAGCTATAAGGGTCAAATGTGAATGGAGGTCAATCATATAAAATTTTCATGCATGCTGCGAATGGTACGTGGTCAATTTTACAATTTTACAGTATTCATAATATTTTAGCTATTATTGCGACAGTGAATTGGTATATTCGTTTTATCTTTTGAGTGTTGAAATTTGTTTAGCTATTTTGCATGTGTAGTAGGATAGATCAGCCGTTACTCGTATGTAATCTTCAATAATGCATCTTATATGCAGTGAAGGGCGGAGCCAGACTTTCAAGTTATGAGGATCAAATGTGAATGAGGGTCAATCATATAAAATTTTCATGCTGTGAATGGGGATCAGTTGACCTTCATTCACATAGTGTAACTCCGCCTTTGTATGGAGTGGTGGTCTGGCGACTGGCAAAGTGACGAAGCAACATACACTCGCGGGAATAGAAAGTAAAAATTATCTTTTTTTGTACATAAAAAAAGAAAGTAAAAATCAAAATATATCCCATTATTCATTAGAATAGAAGATAGATAAGATCATTCTGAATATCTTTCTTGTGTTTTTAAACTTAGTTTACCACTAAATTAAGTTATTAACTTTAATTAGTTATAGTCTATTCTTAATTTCTAAATATTATATAGCTAGGCATGCAGTTGTTTGTCCTTAGATTTTGTAAATTATGCCTTTTGATATAGAAGTCGACTGAATATATAATTGTTGTATTTATATATTGTCCATTTATATCTTGTATCCTACCTAAGCAACATATAAACTCACAAATTAAGGAAGAGCAGCAGAGCTTAATAGCTTCTCCAGATCCTTTTTTATTTCACACACCTAACGGATTGTCTGGCTTCGTTCCTAATATATAGTATGTAGTATATCCAACCTACACACTAGAAATACAATACACTTAATGTCTCCAACCAACACACTACTCATAAGAGGTACAAGACCAGATAGTAGCAGGGTGGTATTAGGTCTTGGATCTATGCATCATCTATGTTGAGTTGGGCTCGGTACTTCGCGAAGTAAAGCGAGTGTTTTACTTCACATCCATATCTTCAAATTTAAAGTTCAAAACGTTGATCCGAACCGTTCAAGTTGATTCCCATATTAAATTGTGCTTGGAAACCAAATTTACAATTTTTAGAAAGTTTTTACTATTTTTTTGGAATTTTTTAAAATCACTGATTTTTTATGGTTCACGATTTTCTGAAAAACAGTGATTTTAAAAAATTCTAAAAATTAGTAAAAATTTGGTCTCCAAGCATAATTTAATATGAAGATCAACTTGAACAGTTCGGATCGACGTTTAGAACTTTGAAATTGAAGATATAGACATGAAGTAAAACACTCGCTTTACTTCGCGAAGTACCGTAGCCCAACTCTATATATATATATATATATATATATATATATATATATATATATAGAGTAGAACTAGGGTGCTCCTAAGCTCACCGAGCCCTTCCGTGAGCGCAACTCTAAAACCTATCAAATTGACTTCAAACGACATTTTCAAACCGTTAGATGTTCAATCTATATTAAAATGTGCTTGGAGACCAAATTTTACATTTTTTGGAATTTTTTTACTATTTATTAAGATGGTTTGAAAATCATTGTTTTTATTAAAATTCTGCACCATTGGAAAACAGCGATTTTCAAACCATCTTAATAAATAGTAAAAAAATTCCAAAAAATGTAAAATTTGGTCTCCAAGCACATTTTAATATAGATTGAACATCTAACGGTTTGAAAATGTCGTTTGAAGTCAATTTGATAGGTTTTAGAGTCGCGCTCACGGAAGGGCTTGGTGAGCTTAGGAGCACCCTAGTTCTACTCTATATAATATATAGGAGTTGGCTACGGTGCTATGCATAGCATAGAGGGCCTTCGTGCTACGGCTCAATATTTGAGTTTTCAAAATCCTAAGAGTCGATCCGAACCGTTCAACATGATCTCCATATGAATATGTACTTGCAAACCAAATTTTACATTTTTTAGAATTTTTTTACTATTTTTTTAGATAGGTAGAAAAACACTTGATCTGAATGGTACAGAATATATTTTTTTAGCATCAATATATTTCTTAGTGGTACTCAAAAATATATTTTTATCAATTTTTTTTTTTAGATAGGCCTCTATGCTACTCAAAAATTGACTTTACTGGTTCCTTCGAACAGGTAATGAGCATTGTATATATTTTTTTAGCATCAATATATTTCTTAGTGGAAAATTTCCACTAACCTTCAAAAAAAAAAAAGAAATATTGGGTATTTTTGATAATTTTTAAAGGATGTTAAGAGATGTACTACGGTCTTTTATTAATAATTGTGCCGTAAATGCACGATGCATAAATATGTTCAATAATAGGCATTCTAAATCTTTCTGGAAATTTTAGATTATAAAATTAACATTTAGACCTTTTCGTTTTTTAACCGCTACTGAACTTACAACCAAACGAGGAATAAACTTTTTGTTTCCTTTTTCCTTTCTTTTTGTTCCTTTTCGCAATGGCATATAATTTGTGACGTGCATAGTAAGTCGCATTCTCATTGTCTACATACTAGGGCTGTAAATGAGCCGAGTTTGAGCGAGTTACCTCCAACTCGAACTCAGCTCATTAAATAAATGAGCGAGTCAACTCAAGTTGGGATGGTAATAACGAGCTGTAGAGCTAACTCGAACTCAGCTCGTTATCAACTCGAGTTGGCTCACAACTCGTTTAACCAGTCAAAATCAATACAACACAAGTTATAAACGAGTTTGAGCCGAGTTTGAGCCGAATTTGGGTTTGGTTTTGGTTATTCGGGATTTTTTGTGTCCAAACTGTGTAACTTTATGTAACTCGAGTTATAAATGAGCGAGTTGGGGTCAGCTCAAACTCAGCTCATTTATTAAACGAGTCAGCCAACTCGAGCTGGAACTAACTCGAGTTGTAAATGAGCGAGTTAAAGCGAGCTGTAAATGAGCGAGTTACGAGCGAGTCGCGAGTTCGAGCAATTTTGCCCAGCCCTACTACATACTAAATATCTCTAAAAAAAAAAATACCACATTGTGTGGCGGTTGTCTTCTGAAGTCGACCACCACACAATGTGACAGTTGGAGCATTTTCAAATTTTTGAAAAATCGAGGGCACATATGGAATTTTTTATTTAATTGAGGGTATTTAAAAATCGGAGATAACAGTCCCTCAATTATAATCCTCAACAGTTTTTCAACTCTAACCAGGGGCGGATCTATACTTAGCCCAGGGGTGCTAAACCACCCCATGATTTGAAATGTTTAATCACGTTATGTTGAAATTTAATTGAATTTTCATTTTCTTAAAGTTTTCATATAGCTTAGCCCCCTTATAAAATGTTAGATGTGTGCTTCTAGTCTAGTGGTAAAGACTCTATTTTGTACTTGGAAGGTCTTGAGTTCAAATCTCACTAGTCACAAATTAATAATTATGTTTTTTAAGTTTCAGCCCACCTAATCAAATTTTTAGTCAACGACTTTGACGGTTAGACAACTGTTGGCGCCTACCGTATTCAAGAAAGCCAGCACCGACTGGATTAAAGAAAAAGACAAACTTGTAAATCAATTCAGTGAAATACAAACCATTCATCTTTCTCTCAATCTCTTAGATTAACGCTGGGTATTCCAGAAGGTTGGAAGATGGAGATATTTTCTCCTAAATAAATAAAAAATTAATTTAATTACCACCTCTATTAGATGCATGTCTATCTTTATCTAATAAGCTAGCTCCAAGTTTATTTTATAAAATAAGGATTCTTAAAAGCCCTTTTTTCATAATTTCCAATTAAAACTGAATATTTGTTATATGTGTAGAGTTGCACACTACAATAATGGGACAGTATCCGCAAGGGATACTGTCGGTATGCCCTCGCGGATACTCTCGTCGCTCATAGAAAAAATATTTTTTTATCGGTATACTCTCGCGGATACTGTTCCACAAATGGAGCAAACTATAATGGTTACTTGGTTGATAAAAACATCTCTAAGAAGATTTGGTGACATCAAATAAAAAATTGAAACCTATATTCTCCTTTACAAAAATAGTTTTGAGCATGTTTTTTCAATTTAGATGTGCAATTTTGCCAACCAAAAATTAGCAAAATAAATCATCTAATCAAAATTTAAGACCAAAACCTACCACAAGCATATATATAAGCATTCTTAATGCATAGTTTAATTCAACAATAAAAAAATGCATAGTTTAACATTTCATTCCTCTACTCTCATTTATAATTATTTGTTTGTCTTTTATAAATTAAACAAAATGGATCACAAATGGTTGTAACTTAGGCGATGAGATATTTTAATGATTTTCAAGATGTCAAAATTTCAGTGTATTTGAACACTTGGTTGTAGCTTTTATTTTTACTAGTGGACCTCTGAAAATATAGAAGGAATGAAAATCACAAGAGAAAAGGCATTTTTAAGGAAAAAGTATTTTATTCGAAGAATATAATAAACCAACTTGAACGCAGCAATTTGATTTAGGATTACATCCACAATAGGTCGATAGCTTGTAATTTGTTAGGCCAGAAAAGCCCAAATCAGATGATTTAATGGGCTATTGGGCTTAATATGGAAAAGATTCAATATACAAAGGCACTCCTCTTTATCTACTTCTCTACAGAGCCTCTTGCATTTTAGGCCTCTTTCGTTTTTGGGCCAACAGAGGCCCAATGATAAAGCCCAAATTGCTAATCGTTCAAGTATTATTAGCCCAATTCATGTACCTTAAGTTCCCTCTGAATATATTACCAAAAGTTGAACCATGGAAAAGCTAACACAAATTCAGACACTTGTGTTCTACAACACTGAAACATTCTCATTTATTTGTATCTGTTAAGCATCACACATTTCTCTCCTCGGCAGTTTTCTATCGCATCTTCACCGATTTCACCCACCTGAAACAGTTTGGTTTTTCTATATACAACTTAGCAGGATTTCCTCCTCATGTCAGACCTTTCAATGTTATCATGCACTGTTACTGTAACAACGGGAACATTAAGCATGCCTGTCAGGTGTTTGATGAAATTACAAGTAGGAGGTCAGGTTGGAGTTAAAACGAACAATGGTCGAACAAGGATCCAGCCTGATGTTTGCTGAAATGCTCCTTAGAAGGTTGGTACCTAATATGGTGCTTTGATTGCATTGATTGATGGGCATTGCAAACAAGGTGAGATGAAAGTTTCCCCAAGAAATGATGGGAATAAACATAAAGCCAGATTTGATCACATTTAATACATTGATCAATGAAACAGCTTATGAAGGAGGACATGAGGTTCAATGGGTTAAAACCTGACAAGGTTACTTACACTACCGGACTACCCTCATATCAGGATTGACCGGGTCAGGTCAGGTTCGCAAGGCAGTTCAGAATCTGGTCCTGATGATATTGCATGAAGTGAAATTATCGTCTCAGGTTTTGGTCCAGATGAGATACCATGGTCATTACTCATTAGTGTATTTTATAGCAAAGGGGAGGTTAAAATGGGGTTTAGTCTCTTCAAAGAGATGCAAATTAAGGAGCTTGATGCATGCTTTATTTAAGATTGGTCAAATGAGAAATGCTGAAATGGTACTAGATGTTGTGCTTAATGATGGAGTTAAACCGGAAGACATCACATTCACATACAATTTATTGTTAGAGGGGCATTCAAGGCATGGCAAGGGGAGAGCAACAAGGACATACTGATCGGTGAAAAGGGAATGGTCTCTCATTTTGATACATTACACTGTGTACACTAAATGCAATTAGCTAGCCTTGCCCTTTTCTTCACTATATTAAATATATAACGCTGCTTTATTCATTTTTTTTTTCAAAATTATCCTGTCACTAATCTCGGTACCTGAAATGTTGGTTCGGTACATCCAAATTTATTCATTTTTGCTAAAATTTCATTCATGATTAAGCATTAGCATCTGTGTCTCTGATGTCATTGATTTCTCTGCACAAAGTCCGGTCAATCTCATATGTTCAAAAGTGCCACTTTTGATTATATAAGAGCGAGAAGTTGATTTCTTAGTTCAGGGATTCAAAGCAAGGAAGTTGATTACTTAGCTCAGATAACCGTGCAGCCACAGCTAGCTGGTCTAATGGAAGTTCAGAATCTGGTAAAAAGTTTGTCAATATCAGTTTTTGTTCCCTACCAACTGATAACCATGTTGTGTAGTTACAATTTTTCCATACTGCCACATATATCACAGTCTGGTATAGTGTTACTGTACGAAGTCGTAAAGTATTAATATTACATGATATGATCTTAAGAAATACCTCATGAAATTGCCACTTAGACAATAGTAATGAATTTAATTTATACAAAATTAAATTAAGTACCAGTCTAAATCATACCGGTACAAAATTATACAATCCATCATAACAAGGCCACCTACTACTACTGTACCAGTACAAAGGTTACTGGTTCCAACTAACCACCAAAATCAGACAATTCTAACCGACACCTAGCAAATGTACCAGTCTAAACTATAACAGTACTCAGACTTACCCTCCTAACAAGTAACTGTAAAAACCAAAGATTAATACATACAGTAATTGACTGAGGCTATGGTACTATGCATAGTGCAGATTGGTTGGTACTATGGATTAATATTTTCGTTTCCAAAGTCTAAATAGTAGATCTAAACCGTTCAACATGATCTCGATATGAAGATGTACTTGTAGACTTAATTTTACATTTTTTAGAATTTTTTTACTATTTTTTTAGATAGGTAAAATATTACTACTTTTTGAATGGTCTAGAATTTTTTTGATCAAGTGTTTTTCTACCTATCTAAAAAAATAGTAAAAAAATTCCAAAAAAATATAAAATTAGATCTACAACTACATTTTCATATGGAGATCATGTTGAACGGTTCAGATCGATTGTTTGGACTTCAAAAATGAAAAATTTGATCCATAGTACGGACCATTATGCGCTATGCATAGTACCATAGCCTCCAGTAAATTCAAAATAGAACAGCAGTCTTGTTTTATCAATCCTTGTATTAATTAGGTGAAGCAGCCTGCAGCCACCAGAGCTCTTGACTGAGACAGTGGATCTTTATCAGAACTGATATGCCAATCAACTTTTTCTCTCTCTCTCTCTCACTATCAATCCCTTTATCCCTTTTCAGTGTTAATAAACTAAAATTACATTAATTTTTGGTTTGTACTTAATTAAATTAAGTAGGTTTAAACCCATGATTAGTGAGGTCAGATTAGTTAAAACTTGTAAGGTTCTATAATTTGCAGTCAGGGTTATATACCAGTACAGAATTAAAATGTTATGAATCAAAATTCATCCTGGTAAAGATTGCTCTTCAATAAAAGGCAATAAAAGGTGTTTGTCTACATATACATACTGAACAGCTGGTAAACTTCAGTTTAGTCCCTGGTTGTTCCAATTTTGTATAAATTATATTCAAATGTTCAATTTAAGTCGGATATTTGCCCAAGTTTAACTGGTTGATGAACAAGCAGCTTCCTCTGGACGGCCACTTTGAGCCCAACAATGTCAAGAGGGTAAAAGTGTTTCCTTTTATCGTTTTTTTAAGATGGCTTTAAATTTATCTTTTTAAATCTTCTAATTAATCCATGTGCCTTTTGATTTTTTTTATAAACCTTTTAGATTGTGTTGGTGGCTGATGGGTACCAACCTTATCTTATATCTCCTGACATACAAGTTAATATATTTAAATCTTCCTTTTATGTGACTACTACTATTTACCTTTTTTTGGTTTATATTTTTAATTTTGTGATGATACATTTCAACAAGCACAGCCAGGAAGTGGATAGAAGAGTTAATACAGGAGGACCAAAACGTAAAAAGGAGAAGAGAAAGAATCCAGAAGCAATCTTCTCCCCTCACAATGCTCACTCGCCAGCTCAATGTCCATGACAACCGTGTGTTACACCATTGAACCTTCCCCTAAAGGTTTACACAAGACGCAACAAAGATACAATTGCATTCAATCGTTAACTGATGATGCTAAAATTGAAAATTGCAATTAAGGCTTGATTTGAAATCAGCCATTAAGAGGAAATCTGAGCAGCAAAGCCTTAGGTAGGATTCAGGGAGGGATTTAAGGAGATTTGATTTATATTTTAATTAGTACTTTTGTTTAGGCAATAATCAAGGGCTAATAACCTATAAGTGTACCAGTTGACAGAGGAAATAGGCAAGCAATATTCAACAACTTTCTCTCTCTCTCTTTCTTTTTTCCTCTTATCCTAGATCTCTTCTGTCTTCTATCCTCTATTTTGCTAACTCCAGCTCCTACACAGAAATTCTCCTAACAATTTGGTGCTCTCGTTGCTTCCTCAACCTCCACTATGGCACCACAGACTCGCTCACAAAACACTGAGGATGAGATTTTTGAGAGATTACTAGTACAACTTAACATGGCCATGGAAAACCGTGACCAGCTATCCCAGCAGCGCGAGCAAGAACGGGAACAACGCTTCTTGGCTACAATGATTGAGCAAATACGAGCTAATCAACCTTCATCGAGTGTTCTTGGCCCTGGGCCACAACAACCACTGCGCACACCACCAGCTCAACCGGAGACACATGCGAATCGCAACCTTCGTTTGACATTCCCTCGGTTTTCATCTGGTGACCCTACTGATTGGCTTTTTAGCATTCAACAGTACTTCATGTACTATGCAACTCCCTTGGAAGACAGGTTAATCCTAGCCTCCATGCACCTCGATACACTGGCGTCTTGTTGGTTCCAAAGCATGGCTCAAGCGGCATGGCTCAAGCGGGCCGTCTTACAGATTGGGACACTTTTGTTTCCAGTCTGCATAAGCGATTTGGTCCATCAGAATACACCGACCCAGCTGGCCATCTAATGAAGCTTTCACAATCGGCTTCAGTGGCAGAATACCAAAACAAGTTCGAGGCATTGGCTAGTAAAGTGACTGGCCTTACACCTAATCTCTTAAAAAGTTCATTCATTTCAGGACTCCAGCTGAAAATTCAACGCACAGTAACAGCACAGCGACCTCGTGACCTTGATGATGCATTTGCTTTAGCTCGGGTTTTCGAAGATCAGTTCGCTGATACCCGATCAGCACCAAGACCTTGGGTTGCTCGACCAACCCCACAACCACAGCCTATAGCCCCGGCCATTCCTAACCCAGCAACTAAACTCCCCGTCCGTAGATTAACAGCGGCAGAGCAGCAAGATCGAAGAGCAAAAGGGTTATGTTTTAACTGTGACGATTGTTTCACCCCAGGCCACCGTTGCAAAGGACGTGCTTCGCTCCTTTACTTGGAAGGAATGAAAGACAATTCAATAGACAACTTGGAGACACCAACGGTCGATTCGACACCGCAATCAGAGGAAGAGCCCAGTCCAGAAATTAGCCTTAATGCCTTTTTGGGGCAACGCTCGGCCAAATCAATGAGTATGCAAGGAAGCATAAATGGCCATAAGATTCAGGTGCTTATCGACAGTGGTAGTACCAACAATTTCATTTCTAACCGCATGTCATCTTTTTTGGCATTACCCACAGCACCCACCCAACCATTCAAGGTACGTGTAGGCAGCGGTGCTTATCTCCACTGTCATCAAATCTGCAATGAGGTGTCGCTGTTTCTGCAATCTCACACCTTCCACCTGGACCTATTCGTACTCGACATTGAAGGCACAGATGTTGTTTTAGGCGTTCAATGGTTGGCTACATTGGGTCCAATCTTGACAAACTATGCAACCCTGACAATGGAATTCAGCCTACAAGGACAGCATATCCAACTACATGGCGATGACTCTCCCTCAGCTCGTCCACTTTCTCCAGCAGCCTTTAACAAAATGATCACATCAGGGGGTGTAAGCTCATGTTTCATGTGCCTGCAGACCACACCGACTAGTGAGGACACATTGTCCTTAGCCAAGAGCGCTGAGCAACAACCACCATTTCTTGTAACACTTCTGGATGAATTTCAAGACGTATTTGCTGAACCAACCGGGCTACCTCCAGTCCGCTCTATCGACCACTGCATTCCCTTACATTCAGGCACCGAAGCAGTGAATGTTCGCCCATACCGTTATCCTCACTTTCAGAAAAATGAAATAGAAAGGCAGGTCAATGAGCTGCTCCAAACAGGTGCCATTCGTCCAAGTCGCTCAGCTTTTAGTTCACCGGTGCTATTGGTGAAAAAGAAGGATGGCACATGGCGTTTTTGCGTAGACTATCGTGCCTTGAATGCAGCCACCATTAAAGACAGATTTCCCATTCCCACGGTGGATGAACTAATTGACGAGCTCTATGGTGCAACAATTTTCTCCAAGCTTGACCTTCGTTCGGGCTACCATCAAGTGCGAATGTTCGAAAAAGATGTGCACAAGACAGCCTTTCGCACACATCATGGCCACTTTGAATTTTTTGTCATGCCATTCGGACTTACAAACGCACCATCAACCTTCCAAGCTCTAATGAATGAGGTATTCCAACCATACCTACGAAAATTTGTGGTCATATTTTTTTATGACATCTTGGTTTATAGCAGCAGCCATGAGGAACACGTTGGCCACCTTCGACAAATATTTTCGACACTGAAAGATCACAACTTGACGGTGAAAAGATACAAATGCACATTTGGAAGCCCCTCCATTCAATTTCTGGGCCATATCGTCTCCACACAAGGGGTGGCAGCCGATCCCTCAAAAATCGAGGTCATCACTGCTTGGCCGATGCCTACAAATCAGCGTCAAGTTTGTGGTTTCCTTGGTCTCACGGGCTATTACCGCCGTTTCATCCGCCATTATGCATCCATAGCAGCCCCCCTCACGGATCTCCTCACAAAAGATGGTTTCAAGTGGTCAAACCAGGCATACCAAGCCTTCACTGCACTCAAGTCAGCCATGACATCAGCACCAGTGCTTGCATTACCAGATTTTTCCTTACAGTTTGTATTGGAGACAGATGCTTCTGGTCTAGGCATAGGTGTAATCCTCATGCAGAAATCACACCCGATCGCATTTTATAGTCGAAAACTCTCCAAAACAATGCAAGGCAAGTCCACATATGTTAGAGAGCTATTTGCGGTTCAATCGGCAGTGGCGAAGTGGCGCCAATATTTACTGGGACATCACTTTATTATTAGAACTGACCACCGTAGTTTGCAAAATATGCTAAAACAGGTTATTCAAACTCCAGAGCAACAACAATTCCTATCCAAACTAGTGGGCTATAGCTACTCCATCGAGTACAAGTCGGGCTCTTCGAATGCGGCAGCAGATGCTCTCTCGTGTGCCTGAGTTCACTGACAATACCCCTTCCACCACCGCTGCTCACAAAACAGACGACACAACATCTGTTTCCGAACCTGGCAACATAAGCACCACAACTGACCAAGTCCTCCTAGCCATTTCTAGACCTATTAGCTCTGACTTAACAATCTTGGTGCAAGAAGTGGCTAATGATGCATTTTGTCAGCAAGTTATAGAAGAATTATCAGCCAACAAATCTAAAACAGCAGGTTGGTCCTTCTCACATGGATTACTGCGCTACAGAGGCCGCCTGTACTTACCAGAAAACTCAACCCTAATTCCCCACCTTTTGGCTGAGTATCATGCATCTCTTCTTGGGGGTCATTCTGGTGTGCAACGCACTCTCCAACGGCTAGCACCACATTTTTATTGGAAGAAAATGCGACAACAGGTTAAAGAATATGTGCACTCTTGTGACGTATGTCAAAAGTGCAAACCCACAAATCAACACCCTTATGGATTGCTGCAACCAATTGTTCCTCCAACTTCCCTGTGGGCTGACCTATCGATGGACTTTATCACTCATTTACCCCCATCCGGTGGACATACCGCTATCCTGGTAGTGGTTGATCGCTTCTCTAAAGGAGTGCATCTAGCTGCCTTACCACGACGATACAACGCCCCCCGAGTTGCATCCATTTTTTGGGAGTCGGTGGGCAAGATCCACGGCATGCCTAAATCCATTATTTCTGATCGTGACCCAATCTTCCAGAGCCATTTTTGGCGAGAACTTTTCAATCTCCAAGGAACAAAGCTCAACTTCTCATCTGCATATCACCCGGAATCCGACAGACAAACTGAGCTTGTCAATCGGTGCATCGAGCAATACTTGCGAGCATTTGTTCACGACCAACCGAATAAATGGTCCAATTTACTAAGTTGGGCAGAGTACCACCACAACACGACCTTTCAAGCTTCGGCAGGAATGACTCCATTCGAAGTTACATTTGGCCATAAACCTCCATCAATGCTCAATTATTGCAGTGGCACCTCTTCCTTTGAAGCAGTCGACACAGACCTCTGTTCCCGTGACGTGATATTATCCCAACTAAGAGACAACTTGCTCAAGTCACAAACAGCCATGAAATTCTACACCGACAAGAACCGCACTGCAATGTCTTTCGAACCAGACCAATTGGTGTTGTTAAAGCTTTAGCCATATCGCCAATTAACAGCACGCCAACACTCAGTTCACAAGCTTGGATTGCGCTATTACGGGCCATTCAAAGTAGAAAAATGCATTGGATCAGTTGCATATCGCCTGGCATTACCACCAACTACTCGCATTCATCCAGTGTTTCATTGTTCTCTCTTAAAGCCATACCATGGCCAATCAACACCACATGTTCATGATCTGCCTGCTCTAACGGAAGATCATCATCCAGTCCACCAACCGGTTGCCATCCTAGCTAGGCGTACAGTACTTCGACATGAGGAAACTGTTCCTCAAGCTCTTGTCCAATGGTCAGGCCTACTGTTAGAAGATTCAAGTTGGGAGGACCTTGTCAATTTGGATGAACTCCGACTTGAGGACAAGTCGTCTTCCCATGGAGGTGGGAATGTTACACCATTGAACCTTCCCCTAAAGGTTTACACAAGACGCAACAAAGATACAATTGCATTCAATCGTTAACTGATGATGCTAAATTTGAAAATTGCAATTAAGGCTTGATTTGAAATCAGCCATTAAGAGGAAATCTGAACAACAAAGCCTTAGGCAGGATTCAAGGAGGGATTTAAGGAGATTTGATTTATATTTTAATTAGTACTTTTGTTTAGGCAATAATCAAGGGCTAATAGCCTATAAGTGTACCAGTTGACAGAGGAAATAGGCAAGCAATATTCAACAACTTTCTCTCTCTCTTTCTTTTTTCCTCTTATCCTAGATCTCTTCTGTCTTCTATCCTCTATTTTGCTAACTCCAACTCCTACACAGAAATTCTCCTAACACCGTGCCGATACACCATGTAAAAAGTTGGTCAATATCAGTTTTTATTCCGTACCAACTGATACACCATGATTTGTAGTTACCCCAATTTTTCCATTCTGGTAACAGTGTTACTGTCATGAGGTCGTAGAGTGTTAATATTACATGAGATGATCTTAAAAAACAAGTTGTGAAATTGTTCACTTAGACAATAGTTATGTATTTTAATTTGGAAATTACACTAAATTCATGATGTTTCACTAACCCTACTGTTAATAGTGATTTTCAGCACTTTACCTAATAGAAGAATTATATATATAAATAGCAGGTGATTATTTCTTTGTTGAATGATGCCATTTTCTTTTATAGTATGGTTATGTCTGATGCTCATCAGGCTGCCTTAGGGTTTTATTTAGTTGAATTGTTCGTCTCCTTCATCTTTTGTCTTTATTTCGTTGCACAAGTGACTTCTCATTGACTGGTTTTGTTAATTTTATTTTCCTTTTCAATAATTGGATACACATTCAATTCTATCTTTACTTCTTCTTTTTTGTGAACTTTTCATAGGTGAATGTCAGGCTTCCATTTATTATTGAAAGTGCTTCAAGTTGATTTAGATTCTCTGATGCATGGCAACTTGTTATAATAACATGTCGCTCGACTCTGACAAACAATCTGACAAATCTAAATTAAAAGAAAAAAAGTATTTTAATTTCTTATACAAGTATGCCAACGGGCTTGTCTACCACAAAAAAAAAAACAAATTTATACAAGTAATGATGGAGGAACAAGACATCAATCTCAAATGACAATCTAGATCATGTTTGTTGTGTTGAATCCCTTACAAGTTACAAGTCATATTGACGGTGTTGTTTTGATTTCATACAGTGCACAGATAATGAAGTTAAAATGAAAAAGTATATGACTCGTGTGTTGTATAAAATCAAAACATCACTATAAATTTCATTATCTCAACTTACACTACAACATATATATCAGAAATGTTGAATCTCAAATCAAAACATGATGAATGCCTCAAGGCAACCAACTCAGCCATAAAAACCATTTCTTATGAGGTCAGCTGAGTTGTAATTACATCACATTAATACAGTTGCAAGCTGTTTGATCTTGATCAGCATAAATCTGAGTTCAAACAAGATCAGATCTTAGAGAACGTGTTTTTCTTGTTTCTTTTTCAAAATACAGATTCTTCACAAGCGTGCATATGAATATATTTAAATGAAAACACACTCTTTGATTTAAATTCAGCAAATAGCCTGAAGCAATGTCTAACATTTATTTTCAACTAGGTTCTAGCCTAATTAGGCCTGTTTTAATTAAGCCAACAACCGCTCACAATAGAAGCTTTGGCATACACCAGAAATAGAAAAAACCGAGAAATTAAAGCCGGTCGAGAACCCCACTGCAAGTCTAAAATTCTAATCCACAAATCACGATCACTAGAGTTCTGATCAAATCTACAAAGCACCAACTATACTACAAACAATCAAATTATTTTGTCGGAGATGGACACGGCACACTGTCCCAGCCTTGCTCTCTTGCTCTTTTTCTCTTCATCAGATGTCTGAGATAAACATCAATGTCATAATAAGACCCGAAATCATAGCAACTGGAAAACTTCAGAGGATAAAAAAAAAAAAGAGCGAGAGAAGAGTAGACTTACAAGGTAAGGGATAGAGTAAGGGACGAGAACCCGTTTCGATGACCCGTCAGCTAATCTTTTGCAAGGCCAGTCTGTTCTAGCTGCGGCAAACTCGTTGAGTACCTATATTACATTATAGTCATCAAATATGAATTAAAGCATACTTCAAGCACATACCCCTCAACTCAATATACCAAAAATGCCCTGAAAATGCCAACTAAAATGGAGCATCTACGAAACAAAGAAAATAATATAATATATTACACCCCTTCCCTATGGAAATGCCCTGAAAATGCCAACTAATTGTTTCTGATGGGCATCGGACCAAATTCGGTCCAATACCTGGTCGGAGCCGTCCGATTTGCATCAAGATTCACACCAATCATAAAATTGCCCGCATGAATCTTAATGCGTATCAGAAGGCTCAGATCGAGCATTGGACTGCACACTTCCCTTCCCTTTTCATGCAAATGAAAAACACTTACCAATTTCTGATTTTAAGTTCCAAAAGGAGCAAGCAGAATAAGTAAAAGCAACTGTCTTAGGTTAAAAAAGTAAGACCTGATTTCTAATTGCTCCAATCAGCATGTCTTCACAGCCAGAAGCATGCACTTCTAACAAACTGGGGCACTGGAGAAGCAGCCTCTCTGGAAAAAAAAAAGATGGAGGGTATTTTAGTAAATGTGACATCATTTGATGTTACTTTTAACCACTGAGAGGAAGAGTAAGTGACCTGGATGGAGGTTAGTACAGGAGTTGAGATTTAGGTCTTGAAGCTCTGGACAATTTACATACAAACCCTATAAACAACAGAAAAACACAACATCAATAATTTTTGCTAAGGAATATATATAAGTCATGCAAGTTTCATATTTTGTTCCTAAAATTCAATTATGGATTTTTGTTATAGAATCGAATGTTATCTTACTTCCAAAGCAGAGCAGCCCCAAAGACTGAGTTTTCTCAAATTAGGATGCTCTATGATCAGCTTTTGGTACGACTTCTTTTTCATGGGGCTTAATTTCTGACATTTCCTAAGCCCGTCGGTTTCTCCGATACATTGTATCTTCTTCTCATTGGTTTGAGGATTAGCAACACATATGCTCATTCCACAGTCCAGCAGTTCAAGATATGGCAGAGTAGCAGCAAGCTGGACCCCACCTAAAATTTAGAAATATATTTTAGAAGAACCATACAAAAGATCAAAAGAAATCGGTACAAGAAGGATCTCAGGCATCAAAATTTTCAAGGTTTTGCAGGGTAGACATGGAAAATTTTCCTAAAGAACTGTCATTTGGGTGCTTAGCTGAGGTTCTATTTTCAACTGCACACAATTTGTTCACATAAGACCAAGTTTTATAGTGACTGCAAGAATACTTTGTATAACAATACAGTAAGTGAGATCTTTACTTGAGGTAATATTTGGGCAAAGGGCGAGGAGAAGTTTGGAAAGGGTGTGGGGATAAGCTTTGCATATCATTCCAATTCCACAATCAGTAATGCTGGATCTGAAAATAAAGGGAAAAAAACAGTTTAAGTCGTCTTGACTTTACATAGAAATTATAATATATTCATTAGTTATAAGGACAGGCAGGTATATTGTCTTATACTGGCATTAAAACTGACTGAACCTTTTGCATTACCTTGGTTTCCTATGCCTGTTATTTGCTATTTTCCATGTATTTCTTTGGAATTCCATTATTTCTAATACCTGATTGATTTATAGGCTATTAAAAAGGAATAGTACCCGCTCAAATCAAGGAGGTCCAAGCTCAAGTAAGATTGAACAATGGAAGCAACTGCTGCATCAGTTATCCTTGAGCCTAGAAGCAACGACAACATGTGCAAGAACCTGACAAATAATAACATTGTTCGTCTAAATAATGAAGATTTCATGGTCTTAATTACATAAACGAAACATTTATGGGTAATGCACCTATACAAGCCTGATGGTAATACTCAGATAGGATAATGCATGATATACATAGTTATGTATACAAGAACGATGACACCTATGTTGTATGTAAAAATTGCATCTAACAGATACAATAAATAAGTTTATTTCTAAAGAGACCTTATTACCAAATTCCACCTGAAAAAAGTTCAACAGCTACTGGCCGACACAATACCTTAATAACCTGAGATCCTCAACAGCCCAAACCCAAAATACAGGTAGATATACGTATTGGTAGACATATTCTTATCTCTGTCATACAGGTATATATACGTATTAGTATCTATTCACTAAACTACCTTTTTTATTTAATTAGTATAAATTTCATGAAGTACCTTAGGTCAGCACTTGCCAAAGCAAGCACAGCATCATTGCATAACCAGGTTGAGGCCACGTGCAAATTCCTTAGTCTAGGGCATGTTCGACCCAAATTTTCCATTAATGCAGGGAGATCAGTTGAGTCATTCCCTTCTCGGGTGAAATCCAGAGATAGCTCAGTCATGTTGGGGCAGTTAAACACCTAAAGGAAATTAATAGCATTTTATTAATTCATAAATAAAGAAAAAAAAGGAGCTTTGCATAATTTGCTACAAGTGACCGTGTTTCCTCAAGACGTGATTGCATTAAAATAGTGAGGAGCAGTTTGTCAATCGAAGAAATAAAAGTGAACTTGTAGCATACTTGTGTTGGTCCGAGGGTCAAAAATCCTCTGTTTTGCACATAGAAGTATTTATGTTTTACAGGGATTGAGATAAAAATTAGGAACAATTTCCCGAATGCCTCCTATTAAAACTAAAGAACATTACACTTTTACCAACATAACGATACAATTATAAATGGAATAGTTCAATGCGCCAGTTTAAAAGTACCAGTAACAATTTAGTATTCTACAAAACTGAGTGTGAAAGGGGAGGTGGAAGATGTACCGATTTGGAAAGGCAGGAGAGATCAGAAAGCCATAGTGTAGAAAGGCATGTTGAAGAGAGATTTAAATAATCAAGGTTACTGCAACCTTCAATCTTCAAAACTGAGAGGCAACGCATCTCAGACACAAAACGACAAAATCCAACACTGCAAATTAAGTTCAAGATAGACACAAAATTAGCCTGGTTAAGAAATAAATTGATGGAGTATCAAGTATACATGGCTTAATGGCTAGATATTTAGACAAAAATTAAATTAACTTCCGAGTTATTTTGCAACTAATTCTTGCCTTAACGGTCAAGAGTCCTATGCTAACTGCAAATTTATCCTTTTACTTGAGACAATTATTTCAGTTAAAAATCTGTTTTGGTTCATCAAAAGAGTGAAAAATCTGTTTTGGTTCATCAAAAGAGTGAAAGATCTATTTTGATTAGTTACTTACCCGTTTATCTTATTGACAGCACCAGCAGCTAGGCTAATCTCTAGAGCTTCTAATTTGGGGCAAAAGAATGCAATGCAACCTAGCATTGTAGAATTCACATCACTGCAGCAACCAAGAAAGATGTACTAGTCAGAATAAAATTTTAAGTAAATTTTAACTGAATATCCAAAAGGAGGTTCAAATCATGTAATAGCAATTTTACTTCATCTGTTGATTATATTTTTTGGGTAGTTTAATTTTAACTTTTTGTAGTTAGCATGTGTCAAAAACTAAATATGGAAAAATCAGAAATAAAAACACAAACGATGAGTAAGATATGCTAAATACTGAGAAGCCCAGATCAGATTATCCATCTTTTGGATTATACCTGATTTTTGTACTTCCCTTCTGAAAAAAGAGCAAATTCTGAGAAATAAATGAATATAAATGAGATCAAATCCAACAAGGCTTCATAACTCAACAAAACAAATTCGCTGGTCCAAAACTCAAGGCTTGACACCTCATCTTTATCTCAACAAAACAACTGATCTGATGAAAGCTTAAAGAAACTAGTTCAGTAAGCTATCAAGAACCAGGAATCATTAGAATTATTCCAAAATTTGCAGAGAAATTATCAAAGATCTTATATCTGATCTCGTATGGAAAGATGCACATTAACAAAATTGTTGCATCTAAATCTGACAAATGATGTCAGGTGTTTCTATGTTTATTCTTGCAATTATATTAGAGATTTTAATATCTCCATAGTCATCAAAACTCAACAAAACAACTGATCTGATGAAAGCTTACTGAAACTGGTTCAGTAAACTCTCACAAACCAAGAATAATTATTAATTATTCCAAAATTTTGGAAGACATTATCAAAGATCTGAACATATATATCTGATCATGTATGGAAAGATGCACATTAACAAAATTCTTGCATCTAAATCTGAGTCATAAATTCAATAAACTTCAGAAATCTAGTCAAAGCTCTCATTTATTAGACAATACTAACTCCAGTGTTTCTATGTTTGGTCTTGTAGTCCTCAAAAGTCAACAAAACAACCGATCTGATGAAAGCTTAGTGAAACTGGTTCAGTAAGCTATCAAGATCCAAGATCCATTAGAATTCTTCCATAAATTGGAAGAGATAACCACAGATCGGAACATATGTGTCTGATCTCACATTGGATCTATGGAAAGATGTGAATTAACAAAATTGTTGCATCAAATTCAATAAAGTTAACAAATCCAGTCAAATTTGTTAGTTTCCAGTCTTTACGAAAGTCTTCCTGTTCAAAGTTCTAACCTTTCCATTCTAAGTATCAGCCTCGCCAACCCCACACACTTCTCAAGAATCGACTCAACAAAACCGATCTGAGACTTAGGCGAAACCTTAATTCTCAGTTCTTCAGCTGATCGCCACATCCTCTTCACACACTCTCTCCAGCCATGGCACACAGCCGCGGCTGACAAGAGCCCCTTCACAGGAACCCGTTTCAATACTTCAACCAGAGAGCTCAACGGGACCAGACCCGCTCTCCCAACCACTACAAGCTCCTCTTCCTCCTCCACCTCCTCCTTCTCCATGACATCGTCTTGCACCTCCTGATGAGTTAACAAAAGGGGAGACTCTCCAATTTGTGCCACGTCATCATCAAAGGAGAGGGCCCGACGGAGGCGGTTACCAGAGCGAGGCAAGCAAGCTAAAGGCTCCGCCGTTAGGATCTCAGATGGTGCGAGAGGACACACGTGGCCTTTCTTAGGAAGGCCACAACGGCCACAGTTGTAGCTGCCACGCTTCTTTAAGGTTAGAGGCCGCTTCAACGGCGAGGTAACTGAGGTCATGAGAGGTGCAGTAGGGTTTAGAGAGGAGAGAAAGGTGGAGGGAGGGAGGGAGAGAAGGGATGGAAATGGAGGGAGAAATAGGGAAGAAGGGGGCGGGAGATTGGAGTCGATTTCGCGCTCGTTTTTGGTTCGTCCAAGAGGTGCCTCTCTCTCGATGTTTTGCTTCCTTGTATCTTTATTTGTTGGATTACGAGGCAGTCCGATGGACATTGAACCAAATTTGGTCCGATATTCAATCGGACCGTTCATTTGCATCAAACATCGTGTGATTATAATTTGCACGAATTTTGAAGTTATACGCTTGAATCGATGCAAATCTGACGTCTCTGATCTAATACCCGACTGAATTTGGTCCATGCCCCATTGGACGGCTTTCGAGTTTCGATTCCTTATTATTTGTGGATTGGAACTTGTTACATACTAGTAGCATGAGAATAATAACATAGGATCTTTGATCTATATCTTTCCCATGTGGAGGGACGCAGAGAGCGAGCTGAAGAAAGTAGGAGGGTAAAACATAATTTCAGGAAGAACGAAAGAGTTGCGCCCGTCATGTCAGTGACTATGGTGTATGATGTACCGGGTGCAGCAGGTTCAAGATGCTACTCGTGGATTGTGCCATTGACTGTTGCGTAGTGCAGCCGATGTAGGATTACTAACTTGGTGGTGGGTTTAGGCTTTAGCCTTGAGGTAGGTGATATTTTAACATCTGTCCTTAATCTTTAAAAAAAAAATTATGGAAAAAAAAAAATTCATACAGGTTTCGCAAAAATCAGTTTACGCGTACAATATTTTGTCAGTTCAAAAATTTACATTCTATTATCTATTTTCATTCCCATTCTACGGCCCAATAGACCCTTATATAGGTCTAGTTCAGGATATTTTCAAGTATGCGGCACTGAAGAAAACTAGTCAAGGCGTTATTGGTTCCATTATGACATGTTACGCCACGTCGTATCATGTGTATCGATAATGTGATAAGACTTGCGTGTAATATAACATGTCTATTTGTGTGACGTTTTTTTCGATCGAAAATGACACGTCATGACATTTCACGCTAATTTATCTGTTCATGTTATGTCATGTCACGTGATATGTACTTGACTAATTATTTTAGCACTATTATTTATTTATTTTATTTTGCAAATTTTTTATCTTTTATTATTTTTTCCTATGAACTAATTTAAAATATGAAAAAATTAATTATGTGCAACCAGTCATGCCATGTGTCGTCATGGTGCAACCACACATTACGTGATTGTTCTTCATCATTTTAGTCATGTCATATCACGTCACGTGAAAACTATTTTTGGTCACAACATGATAATAAGTCACGTTGCGTTTATCATTCACTAATAATGCTTTATGATAGCATTTGGTCACATTTTTTAGGCCACTTGTTCTATTCACGTGCTGACAAGTTTTTACTTTAAAAATAATTTAATAAGGGTAAATTTCGCTGGAGGTCACTAAACTTTGTCTTTTGTCACGAATTGATCACTCAAGTTTGATTTGTCCTCATAAAGTCACTGAACTTTTTATTTGTCCCAATCAAGTCACTCTATAACTTTTCCGTCCAAAATACTAACAGAATATTCTCATTCAGTTAGTATTTTGGACGGAATATGTTCATTCCGTTAGTATTTTGAATGGAATGAGCATATTCAGAAAATCATGGACCATAAAATATCAGTGATTTTAAAAAATTCCAGAAAATAGTAAAAAAATTCTAACAATTGTAAAATTTGGTCTCCAAGCACAATTTAATATGGAGATCAACTTGAACAGTTCGGATCGACGTTTTGAACTTTGAAATTAAAGATATAGACGTGAAGTAAAACACTCGCTTTATTTCGCGAAGTACCGTAGCCCAAATATATATATATATATATATATATATATATATATATATATATATATATAGAGAGAGAGAGAGGAGGGTTCAAATGCCTCAATTTTTCATGCCTCCACCATGCCTCCATTTTTTAAAACTTTAATAACTCAAAATTTAAAACTTAAAAGACAAAATAAACCGTTGGATATGATCTATATCATTTTATCTATACACGTGTAAAAAATTATGACATTTCAATTTTGTTTTGGTTGTCATCAAGAGCTTGTAAAAAACGTACTAATGTGGATAATTTCTAGACGTTGATTTTTCAACTTATTGATTCACATAAAAACAAAATCAAAATGTGATAATTTTTTATGAGCACATAGATAAAATGATGTAGATCATATCCAACGGTTTTATTTTGACTTTTAAGTTATAAATTTTGAGTTATTAAAGTTTTAAAAATGGAGGCATGGTGGAGGCATGAAAAATGGAGGCATTGGAACCCTCCTCATATATATATATATATATATATATATATATATATATATATATATATATATATATATATATATATATATATATATGTGAGGAGGGATCAAGTTACAACAAATTTGAGTTACAACAAAGTTACAACAACCATTTTTTTCATTTTCAAAGTCCAAATCGTCGATCCAAACCGTTCAACATGATTATCTAAATAAAATGTGCTTGCAGATCAAATTTTACATTTTTTTGAATTTTTTTACTATTTATTAAGATAGGTACAAAATTCAATGGTCTGAATATGACTATTTTTTGTAAAATACTTAATAAATAGTAAAAAAATTCAAAAAAATGTAAAATTTGATCTGCAAGCACATTTTATTGTGGAGATCATGTTGAACGGTTTGGATCGACGATTGGGCTTTGAAAATGAAAAAAATGATTGTTGTAACTTTAGTGTAACTCAAATTTGTTGTAACTTGATCCCTCCTCTATATATATATATATATATATATATATATATATATATATATATATATATATATATATTGTTCATGTCACTTAGACATTTTTGACGAAATGCGAAAACTACATAGAAATCTAACGGGCGATAAAAGGTTGCGCAAGATAAACAAAATTCTATACTTGTCTTCATTTGCACAAGTTAAAACAAATTATCCTTGTCTGTATTTTTGTTCTTTCTTTTTAAATACTCTTGCTTTCAATTTTCAAGATTTCATTATTTTTGGTAATGTTTTTTTATTTTTTTAACATTGTTCATGTCATTCAATTATATTTTAACAAGATACAATATTAAACGGTCGTCACAAAGATATTTTGTTGAATTTTTGTAGAAGAAGCCGAAGGAGGTCTCAAGTCTTATTTTGTTGAAATCATAAAATTAAAATTGTTTAAGTACGGCCGATTTGAATTATATTCCCTTTGTTCATAGAAAAAGAAAAGTGTTAGAAATCATAATGGCTTAGCAAAAGACTGTAATAGGCCTTTTAATTTATTCAGTTAAAAAGTAAAAAAAAAAAAAAAAGTTAGAAAAAATAGATTCATAATTCAAAAAAATTTCATTATTAATTCAGAAACAAAAGTTAAAACTATAATAAAGCTAAATCTCCTCCTAGCGGAACTATTAAGTATCTCAGAATTCACCTTTTCTACCCATTCAAGCAACACAACCACACCATCATTACAAATCCCCGCACTCAAGATTATCTTAATTTTCAAATTTCTCTAATGAAAACGACATATATAGTCACATTCAAAAGAAAACGAACTACTTTTCCTAATGAGACAAATGTATCAAAACGTTTATTAAAAATAAATTAACTTAGTTGCTACAAAAGGTAAAATGGAGAACAGCAAAACTATACTGGCTTTAAACATAAGACTATACTGGTTTTAAACATAAGTTCGTACGTCCTATAAAAAGAAGTGAAATTGAAAGAGCATAAAAAGAAAGCTATACTTTATGATCAACTAAAATCTTTTTCTTTTCATTTAATTTTTTAAAAGTAACAACTGTTACAAAAGAAAATGAAATAAAAATTATACTCCATCATTTAAAATAAGTTATCTCCAATATCTACAAAATAATTTCAAAAATAATGTGTTATCAAATTATTGGTTTTGTTTGAATAAATCAACAATAGTATACATTAGTAAAGTATAGTATAGGTTTCTATATTGAAAGTAGTGTTCACAATTTCTACTATGAAAAATAAAAAGAGCATGATCTATCATTCAAATTGCATGTTAACATGCCTTACATGAAATAATTTGTTTCAAAATTTGCATGATCTATCATTCAAATTTTATTTAACATGACCCTCGATATTACAAATATTGTTTGACTATATTTTTCATTAGTGGGATAGTGATATTAACAAAATAAGATTTTCTAACAATAAAAGTTATTTATTCCAAACAAACATTTTGCTTCTAATTTTTAATTAAGAGTAGAATATAATAGTATAGTTTTAAACACAACTATATTTTTAATTTTTTTTTCTGAAAAAACCTGATAAAAGAGGCATATTTTGAAAAGAAAAAAAAAGTGCATACCCTAGACCAATGTGGTTGCGCCATTGATTTTATTATGCGTAAATTTCTGATCGTGTTTGCTCACTTCTTTCATCACCACTTGTGTTCTGATCATACATTTCAAAATACGGTAAATATGACTTAACCTCCAACCTTTACTAAAAAAAACATACGATAAACCCTAATTCAAAGTGAAATGATCATATAAACTCATTTTAAATTAATAATTTAGACATGAACCTAAAACTAAGATGATGAAGACTCAAAATGATCCAAACCTAAATAATCAAAATTTGAGATAACCATAGAACCCGGCCTTAATCTGATTTTGATCATAAACCAAACATAAACCCTTAATTATACAAACATAATTTAGCGTTAACATGTGTTATGGATTATAAATCGATTGGAAGCAATCTCGTCTTAAGCTAACTTGACATGATTAACTTGCAGATTGAAACAAACGGATTAGATTTATTCTCAGCCGGTGCCTATTCGGGATGGCGTAGGGGCAGTATTATTTGTGCTTTGAGATTCGTGCCAAGTTGAAAGACGGATCCTGGACCGTCCGTTTCAATTGTAATCAGTCAGGTAACCTGAGGGGATGTGAATTCTTAACCCTAAGCCAAAGCAAACCGAGCATGCCGACAAGTTGAATTATAAATTTTCAAATCAGGAGCGGAGCCGAGATTTTATAAAATTAGAATGATAAATAATTTTATAAATTTTTGAATCTCAAGTACATTTTTATAAATTTTTTGAGAAAAATATATATATATATAGAAACAAAAACATATATTTTCAATTTATTTTGGAGGGAGCTTGGGCTTTGTGTGGCTCCGCTAATACAAATTTTAGGTACAATTTTGTGATTTATTGTCACTTTTCCAAAATTGTTTCTTAATTGGTTTCAATTTTCAGCAAGATAATGAGAACAAACTTGATTAACCTTAAGAAACGAAAATTCTAAGCTTTATAAAATAAAAGGCGAAAAGTTTAGATGGTTATTTATTGTTCATTGTTATTTGAAAATTAATTAATTATTCATATTTAACGATTCAAAAATATCAACGGTTCTGATCGACAGTCAATTTCAAATTATACTGAAATTGATGAATATTTGTCTAATTATAGACAAAATTAACCATAATAGTTTTTTTTATTTTGATTAAATTGATGTTCGTTGCGTTAATCATTAGATAAATTTATTGGTCAATACATTTTTATATGTACACGTGTCGGCACGTCACATGACATGTTATATGTCGTGATGATGCATATTGTCATGCGCCTCATCTAATAACACGGCACATCACAACATGTATGTGCCAAAACACGTGTCGTGTCTAGCAATGGCGGTTTTTTTTTTGTAAAGCCCATATATAATTACTATGCAAAAGATATAAACATTATTTTTATTATATTTGTATAATTAATTTTCTATAAGAATATATATAAACATTATTACAATAGAGGTAAGGGGTGGAAATAAAAAGTTCTTTAAGTAAAGAGAGAGACAAGAGAGCGAGCTTTGGTCTACAAATTGAAAAAAATATATCTAAAATTCCCTTATTATTCTAAAATTATGAATAAAATGAATTAGCTTCATCCATTCTTTTATTCAAATTCTATTATTCTCTGTTCTATACATAAATTTGTTAAGTTCTCCAATTTCCATGAATCGGTACTTCAAAATTCCGCTCAAATCCATGAATTCCATGCCGTGCAATTGCCGACATTTTTATTAATATCCAAAGTTTAATACAAATTATTAATTATACCCAGAATCGGACCAATTATCGATATATATCCAAGCCGGCCATTTTCTGGCCAGCTATGTACCCTCCCTAAGCCGGCCATTTTATGGCCGGCTATGTACCTTTTTTTGTTTTTTTTAACCCGCATTTTAGAGAAAGACACTATGAAGATCAAAGTATTGAAATTTAACACTGAAAATTGGAAATTTTTTATTTAAATTATTTGTTATATTACTTCTTTTGATATATAATTAGCATATTTATACTAAAATATGCTATATTAATTGAAATTATATTGAATAACACTATATTATGTTAAATTACGCTAAATTACATTACATTACTTTATAATACGCTATATTAATTGAAATACGCTACATTGTGGTACTATTTTTTATGTTGTGCTACTATTTTAATGTTGTTATATTTTCTGTTTAGCATTATCATGATAATTTATTTTGATATGTAAAATATAAAAATAGTACCATAAAAGCACACATACACAAGAACCGAAATATAAGATAATTCAAATATACCAAATATAAATAGTATATCAAATATAAATAGTACAAAACTAGTAAAAATACAACTAAAACGGAGAGGGGGAATATCGCTGAGGCGGTACTCCGGCGTTCACCCGGCGCCAGCGCGGCCAGGCTCCGTCTCTCTCGGACTCATCTGGGGCATCGGCAGACCTCAGTATCTGCTTGGCAGTATCCCATCTGGCATCGTCCGTGGAGACTGTCGGTACTGGCGGAGGTGTAGCAAAGATAGATGCGGCAAATCCAGTCCCAAAGGCAGGCTGAATATGAGACCCGCTACCACTAGCCTCTCCATCATGCGGCATCTCTGTGCCATATCGGGGCCATATCGGTGCCGACATGATCTCCTCGAACTCGTGGAGATTGCACGAGAGGGACTCGTACTCAGAAGTATCGGTCTCCGCAGGTGGTGGCTGTGGTGGCATCTCTGCTGGACCCTGCAATCATACACATAAATTATTAAATTTGATCTGAATGAAGAAATTTATTAAAATCTGACAGATACTGAAGTATGACATACATAAGGCTGCACCGGACGTCCATGCTCGTCGTACCATGCCGTCCACCCAATGTCGGACAATACCCAACGATGGTAGTCCCACTCTGGAGGTGAATCGGGGGAAGATGGCATATCATCCATCAGAACCGGGCTCGGATCGGGCTCCTGCGGATCTATCTCACGCCAGTTGATGTTCTCTTTGGCGTCTCGCAGCATACCGATGATCTTTCCACCGTGCCCGGCATCCTCAACCACATTCGCATTCTTCTTGAGGGTGCGGTACCAAGCCGTCTCCAGTTCTTCTTTTCCAGCATGCGGATCCCATGCCCGCACTCCTTGATCGCGGCCAAAAGCTGAAAAAAATTTAGCATGTCAGATCAAACCTTGATGTATTACTAAGTTAGATCAAACCTTGTGATTTTAGGTGCTTTACCTGGCGAGCCCATCCACGACCGTTGGAATGGTAACGATCATCCGTTTTGATCCTGTCGCGGAGATGGGCACCGTAATCACCCTGCAGATAGACACTCGCCATGCAGACCTGCGTGTACCATACATCGTTTTAATCCCCCTGGGTCTGCTGAAGCACATCTGGCTCGTGATAGAAGTCTGCATACTAAGGATCCAAGGCCGTCGTGTAGTATGCATTGTAATGGGTGTTCCAGTCCTTATCCAGTCGCGCTCGGTGGGTAACGCTGTAAAGAAGACGTTAGTTGCAATAAAAAACTATCAAGTAATATGATTTATTTAATAAATACAATAGACTACGACTTACCGGTGCAGGTCTCTGTGCGTGTAACTCGGCAAAGATGGGTCTATGGGAATCAACGCCGCTCGACCAAACTGGCGGAGCACCCGATCTGGATAGTGGTGCTCCACTATCCAGAAATGTATGAGTGGACCTCGATAGAACCACATCTCCCGCTCCTGCTCGTCAGTCACACTGCCCGGCAAGAGGAACTCCTCGTACAACTGATCGTACGGCGTCCACTCAACAAGAGGCTCAGGCAAACTCTGAAGCTCTGACCGGACTGGCCTGATCCCAACAGTAGCACCGTGGGTCCGATCCTGGTAGTGGTGGAAACCGTACCACTTCTTGGCGTATGCCGGGCAGTGAAACACATCTGGCTCTCCCCAATTCGGCGCCTCATTGGGGATAGGACGGCCCACCGGTAGCCGTGACCATGACCAGTGCTGAAGCAGGAGTACCGGCCCGTACATCTGCTTCGCCGTCGGCTTCATTTTCAAGAACATTACACGTCAGTGTATTTTGATGGATTGATTGATTAAATAATTTACACTAAAATAAGAGTTGGTGACTTACCTCACTACTACGACACAGGTGGTAGTACAGATAGCCAGGACAGCTCCACCACAGTTGTACGACGTCGGCCGCTCAATCTCCATCAGCAACGCGAGATACATCATCGGCATCTGATCACCGCTGGAATCAGGAAACATGACAGAACCAAAAAGGTCCATCACGTAGCCCCGTGTATATCTGCAATACAAAACATATAAAAATTCTAATAGAATCATCGTATTATAAATTAATTAGTAGATATTAATAAAAATTTACCTCTGAATCTCCAGCTCGGTGGAATCTGCCGAGAGACCCGCGATGAAGTGCTGCCGTAACCTCGTCATCCGCAAATGGAACTTCGACCTCCCATGGTCCCCAATGATATAGGAATGATCAGCTCCCAACAACTCCTCGACATAACCTGCGAAGGTGGTGCTGTCAGAGATGCCGCCGACGGGTGTGCCACGGATAGACAAACCCCAGAGAGCACTCACATCCTGGAGAGTCACTGTCATCTCTCCGAATGGCATGTGAAACGTGTGCGTCTCGGGACGCCATCGCTCCACCAGTCTAGCGATGAGAGATGCATTGATGATGCTCTTCTCTGTCCGCACGATGTTCACAACCTGGTAGAGACCCAGGTTGACGAGGTACGGCTCCATCACCTCGTAGTACCTCATGTGAACGCACCTCAACTTCACATCTAGAAGATCCGTGTCCTGCATTGAAAAATGTAATCCGCATGGTGACAACATAATAAAATTTAAATCCAACAAAATTTAATGAAAATATAAGAAAAGGAACGTACCTCACGAGAAGCCAGTGAGACTCGGTGCTCGCTGTGGGGAATCTACAGTAGAGGACTGATGTGCTCCGTGCTACTGGTACTGATCGGCTCGTCCACTACTGGACGCTGGGTAGGCCGTGCTCTAGGCATCCTGATATCTAAAATAACCTAAATTCGGTGAAATTACGCTTGATCAGCATAATTATGGTAAAAAAGGCCAAAATACCCTAAATATTAGTCATCTGTGCTAATTACACTAAATTATGCTTAATCAGCCTAATTATGGTAAAAAAGACCAAAATACCCTAAAAATTGGTCATCTGTGCTAATTACACTAAATTACGCTTAATCAGTCTAATTATGGTAAAAAAGACCAAAATACCCTAAAAATTGGTCAAACGTGCTAATTTCGGTAAAATTACGCTTAATAAGCATAACTATGGTAAAAAAGGCCAAAATACTCTAAATATTGGTCATATGTGCTAATTACACTAAATTGCGCTTAATTAGCCTAATTATGGTAAAAAAGACCAAAATACCCTAAATATTGGTCAAAAGTGCTAATTTCGGTAAAATTACGCTTAATCAGCATAATTATGGTAAAAAAAGGCCAAAATACCCTAAATATTGGTCAATTATGCTAATTAAACTAAATATTGGTTAACTTAGCTAATTACACTAAATTACAACAACATAATCTAAATTATAACACCTAAAACCTAAATCCTAAACCCTAAAATAAATAAATTAAAAATTAAATTAGATAAAAAAAAAATTACCTTAAAGAAGAGAGAATTCGGTTGAAGATGGGAGAATTGTGAGAGGAGAGAGAGAAAAAGGGGTATATAAAGGGTGAAATGCGGGGGAAAAAAAAAAAAAAAAAAAAAGGTACATAGCCGGCCATAAAATGGCCGGCTTAGGGTGGGTACATAGCCGGCCAGAAAATGGCCGGCTTGGGTATATATCGATAATTGGTCCGATTCTGGGTATAATTAATAATTTGTATTAAACTTTGGATATTAATAAAAATGTCGGGTGCAATTGCATTCCCGCCTCTAAATTCCTGTTTTTTTAAATGTACTTTCCCATTTGAATCATTCACTCGAACCTAAAAATTAAAATCACAACATTGTTATAGGTGAGGTGTGCATTACCAATCAAATGCATACTTGGTACAATGAATTACATATATATGGTACTAGCTAGTATGTGTCGAAATAGTTTCTGAGAAGAGAATATATATATGAGAAGAGATCTAGTTATCATAATTTTGAGTTACAATAAAGTTACTACAATTATTTTTTACATTTTCAAATTTCAAATCATCGATTCAAACCGTTCAACATAATCTCCACAATAAAATGTGCTTCCTGATCAAATTTTACATTTTTTTGAATTTTTTGTACTATTTATTAAATATTTTACAAAAACTAGTTAAATTCAGACCATTGAATTTTGTACCCATTTTAATAAATAGTAAAAAAATTCAAAAAAATGTAAAATTTGATCTAGAAGCACATTTTATTGTGGAGATCATGTTGAACGGTTTGGATCGATGATTTAGAATTTAAAAATACAGAAAATAGTTGTAGTAACTTTGTTGTAACTCAAAATTGTGATAACTAGATCCCTCCTCTCTCTCTCTATATATATAACCTCTAGTTTTGCCATATGTGCAGCTGCAAGAGCCAGACGCAACATATAAGAAAAGAACTGTTTTGTTGTATGTTTGTGAGGTAGAACTTGATCTGCCATGTTGTTGGGTGATATTTATTTTCAACTTTCCTATATATAAGAGGGATGAACACAACAATTAATATAAACACAAGTTTGTCACTAAACATCAAATAAGCACAACTCACAAAAGAAAAACAAAACACAGGATCCGTGTAAGTGGTGTGCTTTGAGATCCGTGTAACGTGTTAGATTAAAACGGACGACTCATATCTTATTTTACACGGTCATATATCAAACTGGATCTAACTTTGAAATAAATAGATACGTATCCGATACGCAAATAGCAAACAATTTGGGAAATAAAATATGGCGTGTCGAAGAAGTGTCTGTGCAAATCTGGCGTGTCGGGGACATATTTGTGTAATTTTGGAGTGTCGGGGCCGTATCGGAACATATCAAAGACCGCATCGGGAGGTAAATGATACACCAAGTAAGCCGATATGCCAACTGCCATATCGGATACATCTAGTTGTAAAATTGTAACTAGGGTTATTCAAATGACTGTAATAAAATTGTAACTAGGGTTTTCAATTAAAACTATTTCTGTTATAAATACATCTTATTGTAATCTGTTATGAGACAAAAAAGAATAAATAAAATCCATTTACAAATTCATCTTCTTCCTCCGAATTTTTAGAACCATTAAATGATTTGGTTTATTTCTGGTTTATACTTACTAATTAATGAATTGTAGTTTGGCTTGGTATTGTGCTACACTGATACATTGCAAAAATTTGATTGACACTGTAATCTAGATTAGTAATTAAATAATTGTAAATTTTATATGCATTTTATTTCATTTTTTATGATTGTTTTTTTTATCTAATACTCAATTAGCTAATGGGTTTTAATCCAATAAACTATTTGAACTCGATTCCTGCCCCACCCTGACAGAAATCCTGCATTCGCCCCTGCGTATCGGTATCCGATACGTGTCTGATACGGATCCTATATTAGAATATCGGAGTAACATAGATTTTCGTTAATAATTATGAGAAATAAGTATTTTGTTTAATGTTTTTTTAGAATTTTTTTTTTTTACAAAATTTATCATAAACCAAGTGAGTTTTGACGGACAAATAGTTAATTTTTTTAAAAAATTTTGAAGAATAAAGATTTAAATAAAAATATTTTGATAGGTATTTATAAAGGGGGAATTTCACGTATACCCCTCAAAAACTTCAAAATTATGTATTTTCTCTCTAAAGTTTGAAATTACGTATTTCTCCCTCTAAACTTCAAATACTCACAAATTTATCCATTTTATTGTCTTTTATATTAAAACTCATTCTAAATTTATAAAATACCCATTTTACCATTTATTAAAAACATATAAAGCCCATCACACTCAAATTTGAATCTGAACGGTTCATCTACCGTCCGAACTGCTTTTAGATATGTGTGCGTAAGATCGGCACAAATCTTGATGCGAACACACACGCATATTGAAGTGACATGCACAGATCTTAATGCGATGCGTGCGGATCGAACGGTAGAGGAAGATTCAAATTTGAGTCTGATGGACTTTTATATGCTTTTAATAAATGATAAAATGGGTATTTTAAAATTTTAGAATTAGTTTTAATATAAAAAATAATAAAATGGGTAAATTTGTAAGTTTTTGAAGTTTAGAGAGGAAATACGTAATTTCAAACTTTAAACGGAAAAATTACGCTTTAGAGGGGGGAATACGTAATTTTAAAGTTTTTGAGGGGTATACGTGAAATTCCCCCTTACATAAATTTCTCTAAAACTCTTATCTCGTCCTCTTAAACCCTAGCGTACTCGGCGCAGCCACTCTCTCTCTCTCTCTCTCTCTCTCTCAAAATGTTAATTTCCCAAAATGCCCTCGCGAAAACCACCGCGCCTAAGCCAGACGCGCCGCCGACTCCCGGCGCCGACGAAGTACTTCAACCGAAAACCGCCATGAATGAATCAAAGCCGAAGAGTAGCAAAAAGAGAAACCGGGATGAGCAAAAATCCAAGAAATCAGAGCACGAGAACGAGATGAAGCGACTGGAGGGTGTCCTGTTCGGTTCCCTCTACGCTCCTCCCGAGTTCGGATCCGAATCCAAACCCGCTGACCCGGCAACTCTGTTCATTGAGGACCGGTCAACTGACAACCAACTGTCGGTGTACGAAGAGGATCAGCACCCGGTAAGCAAAGAAGCCCGCAAACCCGTTTGGTTTGATGAAGAAGAGGAGAGAACCCAGGTGGATATTGGAAATGTCGCTAGGCTGAGGAAGCTGAGAAAAGATGTTGATGAGCAAGTCATATCGGGTTCGGAGTATGTCGAGAGGTTACGGGCACAGCATATGAAACTCAACCCGGGAACCGATTGGGCTCGGGCCGGGTCAGACCAGGAAAGCGGGTTAACGGTTTTAGACGAAGAAGAAGAAGATGGTGATTTTTTAAGAAGTAATGATGAGTTGGTTGTGAAAGATACTGGTAAACTCTTACCGGGTTTGTTGGAGTTTTCAAGGCTTGATAATGCGAATAAGGAAGAAAGATCTAATTCAGTGATAAATTCGGTTCAGTTTCACCGAAACGGGCAGTTGTTGTTGACCGCTGGGTTGGATCGACGACTGAGATTGTTTCAGGTGGATGGTAAACGAAACCCTAAAGTAAATAGCATTTTTGTAGAAGATTGTCCCATTTATAAAGCTTCCTTCTTGCCAGATGGGTCTGAGGTAATCTTATCGGGTCGTAGAAAATTCTTTTACAGTTATGATTTAGTTAAAAATAATGTTAACCGTGTCGGGCCGTTAACGGGTCGGGATGAGAAAAGTCTCGAATCTTTCGAAATATCACCTGATTCAAAAACTATTGCATTTGTTGGAAACGAAGGTTACATTCTGTTAGTCTCAGCGAAAACCAAACAATTGATTGGTACTTTAAAAATGAATGGTACGGTTCGTTCCATGGCATTTGCCGAGAATGGTACGCAGCTGTTATCAAGTGGTGGGGATGGGCAGGTGTACCACTGGGACATAGGTACCAGGAAATGCATCCATGTTGGTACAGATGAGGGCTCTTTACTTGCTACCAGTCTCTGTGTTTCACCAGACAGTTCTCTGTTCTGTACCGGTTCAAGTAGTGGCATTGTAAACTTGTACAAGAGGGATGAATTTCTCGGGGGAAAGAGAAAGCCGGTAAAAATCGTGAAAAATTTAACTACGGAGGTGAATGAGATGAGATTTAATCACGATGCACAGATTCTCGCCATCTGTTCAAGGATGAAAAGCAAAGCGGTGAGATTGGTGCATGTGTCTTCAGGCAGTGTTTTCTCAAACTGGCCTAGCAGTAATTCGGGTCTGGTTAGGTGCTTGGATTTCAGCCCGAATAGTGGTTTTCTAACTGTGGGAAATGCTGAGGGTCAGGTTTTGCTTTATAAATTACATCACTATCAGAAGGCATAAATTAGATCCTTTTGTTTTCAGTTTTTTTGGTAGTTGAATTGTCTTTCTATACTCCAAAAAGTGGAAATGCTTGGTATGTGCTCACTTCAAAAGAGGTAATGAGGAACTTTTCTTTTGTATTTTTGGTTTGCATTTTTGCTTGTGGTGGTTTAGTGTAAAACTGAGAAATATTTGTTTACTAGTTGTTTAAATTAATATAAATTAATACCCAACATGTGGGAATGAGTTCATTGATGTATATTTCATGCCAACTTAATTAGCTGAGGTTAATTTTGGAATGAAATTTTGTTTGACTCTACTGAATTTTTTTAAAATTGGAATGTTCCACCTATATTAGTTGTGGTATATAAATTTGAATCTTGATAGGTTGAAATTTGTGCTGTTATCAGTGGCATGTTTGTTCCATGTCATATGCAAGTTGAAATATGTACCAATTGTGACTAGGGTTGTGACTTCTTTTATTGGTACGATGTATACATGGTACCGGTCTCAGAGTGGACTCATGTGGTAGATCATATGGTACCCACCTGAGTTGATCTCTCTCTCTCTCTCAATCAGCTTCATTGGCCTGGTACCATCCATGGTACTGTTCTCAGAGTGGACTCATGTTTGTTTAGTACAAACACAGCTTGTAGAGCTCATCTGGTACCAGCCTGCGTTGATTTCTCTCTCTCAATCAGCTTCATTGGCCTGGTACCATCCATGGTACCGGTCTCAGAGTGGACTCATGTTTATCTAGTACAATCAGCTTGTAGAAAGCTTATCTGGTACCAGCCGGAGTTGATTCAGCTTCATTGGCCTGGTACTGGTCTCAAACTGGACTCATGCTTGTTTGTACCAGGCTCAAAGTGGACCCATCTGGTATCAGCCTAAGTTGATTATTCCCCTTCTCTTTTCTTAATCAGCTTCTTTTACCCCGGTACTGAATTGTAGAATGGCAGGCTGGCAGCATAGTTGAATAAAACCGTTTAGCCCAGCTCTGGTACTGACAAAGCTCGTTTCCTAATAAATCAACATAATTGAATTTTTACTTCCTCTAAAATTGGCCTAAAGAAACAAACTAATATTGTTGTAAATGTGCCCACTCAATTATTATCCATCAATATGACTATCTAAATATTTACAAAAGAGGAGGGATTCACTTACAAGATTTGAAAGTTACAACATCTTATAATAATTTAGTTTTGTAATTTTTAAAGTCCAAACAGTCAATCCAAACCGTTCAACATGTAATATGTATTAAAATGTGCTTGAAGATCAAATTTTATATTTTTTTGAATTTTTTTTACTATTTATTAAGTATTTTACAAAACTGTTGTTTTTAGATAATTCTGGACCACTGAAAAACAACAGTTTTGTAAAATACTTAATAAATAGTAAAAAAATTAAAAAAAAATGTAAAATTTGATCATCAAGCACATTTTAGTACAGATTACATTTTGAACGGGGATCGACTGTTTGGACTTTAAAAATCACAAAACTAAATTGTTATAAGATGTTGTAACTTTTAAATGTTGTAAGTGGATCTCTCCTCTTTACAAAATTATATATATGTGGATAGTCAAATTAAAGTTTTATTTTTGTGTATATTTATGTTCAAAAATTAACCTTCAGGTGTTCTGAATATATAAAAGTAATTTAGTTATTTTCTATATTCTATATATTTATCTTAGGAAATTTTCCATATTTTTCTCAAAATATTATTGTATATTTGAAATTATCATAATACAAGAGAACAAATTGTTGGTAGTTTAATTCGTACATATAAATTCACTTTTTCTTAATTTCGATTAATGTATGCCCATATATGTCCATAGAAAAATTCGTTTACTTTATTTAAAAAATGTTGGTGTTTCATTCATTGGATATTCTACTTGACAAAATTGGGCAGTCCCTGATTTTTAACAATTTAATATCTAAATAGGGATTCTAAACCAAGAATTAACATGCCGAATTGTTAATTAATTGCATTTACTATACTTTTTTTTTAAACTTTTGAACTTATCTATTCATTGGAGAAGGTTGCTGCTTCCATTTCTGGGTTTTAGGAGAGAATAAGATGAGGTTTTGGAGAAGCACTTGAGAGTAGGTCCGATGCCCGAGGTTTTGGAGAAGCACTTGAGAGTAGGTCCGATGGGCATCGGACCTACTTTGGTTTGATGGGTTTAATCACCGTCAATTTGCTTTAAGATTCGTGCATAGCGCTTTAAACTCCATGTGTGTCTGTTTCAATTTTCGTGCCACAAATCTTGAATTAGATCGGACGGTCATCATGCTCGTTCATCGGACCTACTCCGTTCCCTTGGAGAAGACAGAGATTTTACAGAGGAAAATTTTGGGTATAGATTTAACACAACAGTTTTGACTTCATCCAGCGCACCGATCATAAATAAAACAGCGTTGGTCAAGGAAGCAAACAACCGCATAAGATCACTAATAGTTTTTTAGTGCTTCCTTGACCTAGCCTCTTTATTACTTGTTATTTTTGTAAGATGAAGAGAAGAGAGATTTAAGAAAGCAAATTATTGTTGCAAACTTATTATTAGCTTTACATGTGTCTCTATTTATAAAAGAATTAAAAAACTAGCCGTTGCACTATTTCCTATTTTATTTAATTACAAGCACTATTTCCTAGTCTATTAATTACAAGACACTATTTTCTACAACTAACCGTTACAAATAAAATTTAAAACTAGCTGTTATATTTGAAATTACTTAATTTGACTCAAATCCCGCAAGTTTTACAGAATTTATCTCAACATTTAAAATTTAAAAGGAGGTAATGGAACAATAATAGGTTCGACCCATTCTTTTGTAAAAGAAATTGGTCCATTATTTTCTATAATAAAAAGATCCAGGTTCGGTCTCATTGTCAGAATTTTTTTTCGTCCTCATTTTCTTTCATTTTTCGAAAAATTTGCAGTCGCATCGTGGATTTTAGTGTTTACTTAGGACTGATACAGTGATATTTTTAAATTTCGAGGTAGATAAATATGTGGTTTGTATCTCTGTCCTTCTAGTGCAGTTTGGGTCCGATGTTTATCGAAAGTAAATTTGGATCTGATGGATGTCAGAACTGTTCGATACACTTATATTCACATGCACACGAATTTTAATATGAAACACGAACGAGTTTTACAAATCATCGGACGACTTCATCTATCAAACCAAAATTTACTTCAGTTAGACATCGGACCCAAACTTTTCATGTGAAAAAAAAAATGTTAAGAATCAAACTTTTTATTGGGATGTACATAAATATTTCATAAACTTTTATGGTACCATATTTTCTCAAAAAACACACCAAAAGTACATTATAGCAATTGAAGCACACACAATTTATGAAAATTATTATTATCAGATCATATTATGACATACTAGAAAATGCATAGCAGTTACGTACCTTCTATAGATTTGGTCCTTAAAGAAAATAATTATTATACATGCATTTTTTTTATTACAAGTAAATTTGATAACATACAAATTTTAAATTAATGAATTAAGTATTAATTTTTTCACAAAAGAAAATCAGATGATTGCACCAAAACATATCATTCAACATAACAAACTTACAATAGACTAAACTATTTTTGTTTACAAATATTATAAATCTCTTGTATATGTTAGTCCGGATTGATTTTATCTTAATTAACAACAATAATATTTCAAAAATATACTTGTGTAATAAAAACATTTATATAATTACCGTGAAATTAATTAAATAAATTGTTCTAAATCTTTTCAGGTATGATAAATTTTCTTAGGATGAGGATGAAAAATATATATATATTTTGGTATTAACGAGGATACATACAACAGTAAGCCTAGCTCTTAATTAAAAAAAATGTCTCCCGTCACTTTGAAGCATGCATTTTTTTATTGCAAAAAAAAAAAATAGTTCTTTTGTAAATGCAAGCTTTACAATATATATTTTTTTATTTTTTTACATTTTGCTAGAATTTAATCATGAATAACAAAAAAAATTCTATATCACTAATTATAGAATTAGTTACATTTGGTAGTTAATTGGTTTTCAGAATAAAAAATAATCTTTTGGATTAAATTTACAAGATTGATGGATGAAATTAGCATTTAGAAATCAACAAATTGTGATTTTAATGCAAACTGGCACAAAGCAAATTACAGCAGCTCCTGGAACTTCAAAGAAATTAACAGGCTGAAATGAATTTTGAAATTCATGACAATAATCTCAAGGTTTTGAAGGGCCACCTTCTTTCGGCCCAAAAGCAATTTCTTACCAAGCAAATTCAGCACCAATCTTGATGAAAGTCTTACGCTTTTTAATATTTTAATCATGCTGATTAAAATATTTACCTTCACACGATTCTTGTATTTAGTGTTGCCAAAAAAAAATAAATATAAATTTTAAAATTTGTTTTGAAACTTTTTGAAACAATACGAGCATGGTGTATCTTCGGAATAAGCTTAATTATAATTTTTGTTTTGTATTTCCGATTGTATAACACAGTTATACTTTACATTCATTATTATCGTGCACTAATATTTAAATTTGAACATTAAAAATCATCTTTTTTTAGAATAATATCATCCCCTATTAATTTAATATTACAAATTCATATGGTACTACAATTTGTATATTCTTATATTAATAATCATCATTAATGTGAAAATATGTACTCAATAAATATCCAATTTATATATGTATTAATTTTCGAAATGAAAAAGAAAAAAGAGTGTTGATAGAAGTTAAATAATTATACATTATTTTATCTAATACTAGTTTTGTTGTTTTAAAATTCTTAATTAATTTTAAGTGATTAACTTAATACAAAATAAATTACTAATCTCCATCCTACATGTCAACAAATAGAATAAAGATTGTGTAAACCCTTCACTCGAATCAACTAAATTGCAATTACAAAATATAAATTTTTAGCACTAAAACATATATGAGTGAGGCTACGGTGCTATGCATAGCACGGATTGGGTCCGTGCTACGGCTCAAAATTTGACTTTTCAAAATCCTAACGGTCAATCCGAACCGTTCAACATGATTATAAAATAAATATGTACTTGCAAACCAAATTTTACATTTTTTTCTAATTTTTTTTACTATTTTTCGAAAATCACTTGATCTGAAAATTCTGGACCATCCAAAAACAGCCTATCTAAAAAAATAGTAAAAAATTCAAAAAAATGTAAAATTTGGTTTGCAAGTACATATTCATTTTATAATCATGTTGAACAGTTCGGATCGACCGTTAGGATTTTGAAAAGTCAAATTTTGAGCCGTAGCACGGATCCAATCCGTGCTATGTATAGCACCGTAGCCTCACTCAACATATATTTACTGGAAGAAATGAAACGTAATATAATTAGTATATTTTATTTAAATATTATATGAGGCATTTTAGATTAGAATGTTTGTATAAACTCACAAGCGATTAAATTTTCTCATTTGATATTTTCTCATTTTTGATTCAGTCGCGTCTCTCAACCATAACCCCTGTAATAGTATTTAACATTTTGTACGTCTCAACGATCTCTTCACACACTTACACCATTTAAGTCCCAGTCTCCTCTCTTAAATTGTTTGGTGATGTTCCCCTTCATTGCCTTTAGATTTTGATAGCATTATTTTTTTTAATAATGTGTCTCGTACTTCATCAACGCATGTATTTTTTTCCTTGGAATAAAATAAAATAACAATTTTGGTGTACATGCAAGTTATATTTTAAAACCTAATTTTACGTACATTTGGATAGACTTTTAATTAATCATAAGAAATATATATTTATCACAAATGGAGCTATATAAAACAATAGTAAAAAAATTCTAAAAAATGTAAAATTTAGTTTGCAAGTACATATTCATATGGAGATCATGTTGAACGGTTCGGATCGACCGTTAGGATTTTGAAAACTCAAATATTGAGCTGTAGCACGGAAGTCATCTATGCTATGCGTAGCACAGTAGCCAACTCCATATATATATATATAGACACACACACACACACACCACACACACACAGCAGGCTCAGAATACGTATCCTCTCTGCATTAACTCATGAAAAGAGGATTTTTGAGTTAATGAATCTGAACCGTCTGATTTTAAACAGAGTAAATCTGGCTCCTGCCTATAACATAAGGGGCCCTTTAATATTAGTGCGGATCTAATCTGTACGAATCTTGAAACAAATCGGATGGTCGAGATGCATTAACTCAAAAGTTTCCAGTTTTGAGTTAATGCAGAGAATATGAATTCGCAGGCTCAAGGGTGTCCGATAATTGCGCCTAAGGTAGACGGTAAGGAACACCGTAATGCCTCACACCTTGTTTATATATATATTTTAGAAGAGGAGGGATCAAGTTACAAGAAATTTGAGTTACAACAGACTATTTTTTTCATTTTCAAAGTCCAAATCGTCGATCCAAACCGTTCAACATGATTATCTAAATAAAATGTGCTTGCAGATCAAATTTTTTTTTTTTTAAATTTGTTTACTATTTATTAAGATGGATACAAAATTCAATGGTCTGAATATGACTATTTTTTATAAAATACTTAATAAATAGCAAAAAAATTCAAAAAAAAAATGTAAAATTTGATCTGCAAGCACATTTTATTGTGGAGATCATGTTGAACGGTTTGGATCGACGATTTGGACTTCGAAAATGAAAAAAATAATTGTTGTAACTTTGTTGTAACTTGATCCCTCCTATAGAATACTATTATAAATTACATCAGGCTCAAGGGTGCCAGATAACCGTGGCTAGGGTCAACGATAAGGAACCCCCTAGTGTCTCACACTCTACAAATTAATATTATTCTACGATCAATATGCTAAATTACAACGAATTCACATCCTCCCAGGTACCGTAATAGAGAATCTTTTACAATTACTTAATATGGACCGTTCTTATTAACTTTGCATGAATCTCAAAACCCAATAATACTGCCCCTGCGCTAGTCCGAATTTAAAGCGACTAAGAGTTAATCTCAAACTGTAAAGTGAAGGAAATCTTTTATAGTAATGGAGAGGATACTCAAATTACAAAAGGTTCAAGGGAGCATCCTAGCGTCTCACACTTCATAATTTAGCATATCCTAAATTTAGGAATCTTGCATCTAAAATGATCCTCACACCAAACATATACAATAGGAAAAAACTACCCGTATGATGCAATAATTAGTTAAACCTATTCCTCTCGATCAGATAAAGGTCTCCACGGTCCGTCCAGCACTCGCAGGAAAGTAACGTAACAACAAAACACGTGCCACAACATCTATGACGATATGTGCACAAAGTAATATAGTGACCAAAAAGATATATCAATCGATGGAAATGCATAGTATCACCGTACCGTGATCAACATACATAACATATCTCGTAACAACGAGTAGCACCTAATGTAAGTGTGGAATGCACCAGGATCATTCATAAAATTTTATTCACTTTTTTTTTCATTTTATGTAAACAAATCAACACTATAGATCAAAGAAAGGTTTGTAGCTTAATAGTGTTGGACTAAGTCTAGTTAATTAGCTTGGCTGAGGCGTTGAGTCTTAAGTGTTGCATGCATGTACAATACAGTACAATCATTAGTTTGATAAACAAAAGGGAAACTTTCTTTGAATTGGTCTAACCAATAAAATATTGTTGCCAATCTTGGCGAGGTCAACTTCTCATATTTGTGAGTGATTCTGTTGCAACAACTATAAAAAGGACTCATTTTCTCAATAGCATCAAACATCAAGAGCTCACAAAAGAGGAACAAAAAAATGCCGCACAAGTGTTACAAAGTACTCTCCATTGTCATGCTATTGATACTTGTCCTTTCTTGCTCTTTCTTTGCTCCTGCTTCAGCTACTAGAACTATTGTGAACACTCGGTCACCCGGTGAGTCTGGTCACCCTTCCTTTTTCCATTGTTTGCACAATTCTATTTTTTTCACCTATGTATTTCTAACTTGTAGGGCTC
>JAJGRW010000693.1:4053964-4184928 GCA_025461045.1 Carex parvula | reverse complement strand
GGAGATGCATTATAACAGGAAGGCACGGATCCATCACGTGGAAAATTTTGTATTTCTTTCATCACACACGGACTATACAGTAAAACTGTGTAAACTTATTAGAGCACCGTTTACTTCCATCTGAAAATGCTCTCAAGAACTTCTGAAAATGCCCTCCAATATTCATAAACGTTTTTTAATGAAAAACCGTGTACAATTTGGTCAAATTGTACACGGTTTGTTATAAAATCCGTATATGAAGTTGGAGACCATTTTCTTTCTTTGGAGACAGATTTAGTGAAATTTTAAGTAAACGTGTATAATATAAAAACGTATGCTTTGTGTTTGTACTGGTGACATATAGTACTTTTAAAATTGTTCGACTAATATTAATTAGGTGATTTTAAAAAAGGGTAAACTAATAACATTACAATCAAATTTGATGTGGTTTGATTATCGATTGATCAAATTGATATATAGCTGCTAGCATCACAGTCAAATTTTGATAGAATTTACGTAGGAATATGATTAATAAAGAGGGAGAAGAATCAGAATAATTTTATGACATATAATTATTCAGACTTTCGCGTTTATGACAAATGCGTCTTATCTCAACAGATCTCCACACCTCCCAATAATTAAGGCATGCTAACTGTCGCCGAGAAATTTCGCTTCTATATCTTGTTTGTACTGTAAAATTTCTTCATATTTTAGATTTTAAATTATTTAAATTATTCGGACAATGATCGATAAATTTTGTACAAATTTAACCTTTTAATATATGCGCACTAGAATGGTGTGTTTCTAGTGGAAGGATTTGAATAATAATTTTCCACAAGATAACAAGAAGAAAAGGTAAGTATTAATTCTAGCTAGTTCAAACGAGTTGTGTTCTAAATTTTAGTTGATACAAATGTTCATTCGAATAAACAAGTTGATATTTTGGAAATATTAAATTATAATGAATTTGTTAATTCATATAGTTTGTAATTTCCGTCAATATTGTTTTAAATCAACAATGTATATTTAAGAGATTAGACTTGTCAATAGTCTGTAATTCATAATAGTTTTAATATCATTATGGCTGGATCTTGTGAATGTTGCTTAGAGATATTTAAGAGATAGACTTGGAGGTAGTTATCTGGACTTGCTCCTATACAAGTTAAATGGGGAATTTCATGTATACCTCTCAAAATCTCAAATTAAATTAACTACCAAATATTAATAAGTTGCTGATATGTCCTCTATTGGTCTTCTTGTTATTGCTTGGTTTTTTAATTTTTCAAACATTACAAGCTTTCTGATTTTTCCGAGCACACATGGAGTCCTAAAGAAGGAAACTAAAGTAAAAGCTTCGCCAACTGAATATAGAGAAACAGAGCAACATCACGCGAAACAAGTCTGCGATCCAAAACATACCAATCCAAGCTACAGAAGAAACTTATAACAAATCAATTATTGTCGATCATTTTATTTGAAAAAACTCAAAAACCTAACCAACTTTTCAAAAAACCAAAACTTAAGTAGTGATAGCTTTTGAATGTATAGCCGGCACTGTAATCTGGAAATCCAAAATTCTCGAAAAGTTCAGTTATGTAAATGTCGGATTGGTCAGGATTGGTGCTTTTCTTCGCCTCCACCCAGAGGAGCCATATCTTTTGAGCGCGAGTATAGTAAGATATATAACATGTCGCTCCATTGACCACCTTTATAAACTCGAGGTGTAATGTTGTGTTGTGTTCGTAGTTGTACTCCGAAATAGCAGAGCTGCAATAGATGGTGTATATAAGCAATTGGACATACTAGCTATAATCAAATCAATTAATTATGACATGAGACCTCTTTTAATTAAAATTAGAAACTCATGGACTTACCCTTAATTTGGTATGTCACAAAAGTTTCATCTACTCCTTACTTTGGTTCATATTATTTTCTATCACCAAATGGTAAAAGTAATGAATGTTTTGTGACTAATATAAGACAAGAAATCTCAATTCCTAATTTCTTTTAACTGTTAACTGACAGAGAAATGGTGTACAATAATCATATATTTCATGGACTAAAAATGGTGTAAGAAAATCATATTTTTCAGGCACAACTCCAATTTTTATCTTTTGGATAGAATGCCATTGCAATTAATGAATTACGAAACATATGTGAGTGTCTGTAGCGAGAGAGAGAGAGTCTCGTTTGGCAGCTGCTGCCAACATTTCAAAAAGAGAGAGAGAGAGAGAGAGAGAGTCATACGAGGCAATAGATTCGACCGTCGGGTCTGCGACATTCGGAATAGGTAACCACGGACCATAGGAGACTGCCTTGGGACGGGGTGGCTGAGCCATACTAGTGGCTAAGAAAAAAGTTAGAAGAATAAGAAGAAGAGAAAATAAGCTTTTGTTCATGTTATCTTTCTCTCTTGATTTCTTCTTATTTGGTTGAGGTGAAGTCTCTGAGTTCTTGCATGTATATATAGTTACAGGAGCTAGCTCAGGTCGAGGTGTATGGGCTGATGTTATGACCTAAGTTAAGCATTGAATATAACTTTAAATTGCAGACATGTGCATGATTAAACTTGTGATAATTAATCAAACTGGAGATATCATATCATCCGATTTGTACTGCTACAGTTGTACCTGGTTACATTTAACAATATTTCTTCGGTAGTGTCTAGTATACACTTTGCAGTACATGATATATATATATATATATATAGGAGTTGGCTACGGTGCTACGCGTAGCATAGAGGGCCTCTGTGCTACGACTCAATATTTGAGTTTTCAAAATCCTAACCGTCGATCTGAACGTTCAACATGATCTCCATATAAATATGTACTTGCAAACCAAATTTTATATTTTTTTAAAAAAATTTACTATTTTTTTAGATAGGTAGAAAATCACTTGATCGGACTGGTACAGAATTTTCAGATCAAGTGATTTTCTACCTATCTAAAAAAATAGTAAAAAAATTCTAAAAAATGTAAAATTTGATTTGCAAGTACATATTCATATGAAGATCATGTTGAACAGTTCGGATCGACCGTTAGGATTTCAAAAACTCAAATATTGAGTTGTAGCATGGAGACCCTCTATGCTACGCGCAGCATATTTGGCTGATTCATATATATATATATATATATATATATATATATACATGTACATATATACATACATGTACACATATACATACATGTACACACACACACACACACACACACACACACACACACATATATATATATATATATATATATATATATATATATATATAGATATATAGATGTTGGCTATTCTACTGATATAAGCATATGATGGCATATGCTTATAACTCATTTTTTCATTTTCAAAATCCAAAAAGTCAATTTGAACCGTTAGATGTGATCTCTATATTGAAATGTGCTTGGAGACCAAATTTCACATTTTTCTGAATTGTTTTACAATTTATTAAGCCACTTTGAAAATCGCTGATCCAACGGTGGCTTCTGATTTTACTGTTTCGTTAAGCCACCGTTGGATCAGCGATTTTCAAAGTGACTTAATAAATAGTAAAAAAATTCAGAAAAATGTGAAATTTGGTCTCCAAGCAAATTTCAATATAGAGATCACATCTAACGGTTCAAATCGACTTTTTGGATTTTGAAAACGAAAAAATGAGTTATAAGCATATGCCATTACATGTTTATATAAGTAGAATAGCCAAGCACTATATATATATATATATATATATATATATATATATATATATATATATATATATATATATATTACATTAAGAATGCTACTTTGTAAGACTTACAGTTGGTTGCTTCCAAATTTGTGCCACTTGCGCATTTCTTTATGGACTTGTATAAAAGATTCTCTAGATCTTGACTGATGTATATTTCTCTAGTCACTCAAGTCTACATTTTTTTATCATGGATACCTGGTGATAACTTCCAAAAATAATTCTAGTGTAAGATCTCGAGGCACCGACCTCTGTAAGTCAAATCTTTTAACCATTTGTTGTTTCCCAGCACCAGTATTATAATATTATGGAGGGATAATTTACGTGAACAATGTCTAAGAAAAAATATTGTGAAGGACAAAAAAATCGAAAATTATAAATGACAAACTTTATAAGAAACTTCAACTCAAGTTTTGAGACTCTTCATTTTATCAACATCGATATCGTCTTCTCGCATGCTTTCTGAAAAGTGGTCATTTGTTGAAATCAGACACTCGAGCTCCAAGATATACCTGTTTGAAATTTCTTCATTGAAAATCTTCTTATCGGTGAAGATATCGTCCCTCTTGCCTTATCCCTCGCTCTAGCCACACCTGTTTAGATTTATTTCTCTCAAAGGAAATACATGCACAGCTTACAGGAAAGAGATGCTTTAGAAATAACTTAGAAAAAATAGAGAGATGCATTATAACATGAAGGCACGGATCGATGACGTGGAAAAGTTTGTATTTCTTTCATCACACGCGGACTATATAGTAAAATTGTGTAAAATTCTTAGAACACCGTATACTTTCGTCCGAAAATGCCCTCCAATATTCATAAACGGTTTTTAATGAAAAACCGTGTACAATTTGGTCAAATTGTACACGGTTGTTAATAAAATCTGTATACGAATGTTGGAGCACATTTATGCATGGTTGTAAACAGTAAAATCGTGTTTAATGTGCATAAATTTTCGGAACAGTGTTTTCTTTCTTTGGACACAGATTTAGTGGAAATTTTGAGTAAACGTGTATAATATAAACATGTATGCTTTGCGTTTCTGTACCAGTGACATATAGTACTTTTTAAAAATTGTTTGACTAATAATTAATTAGGTGATTTAAAAAAGGGTAACTAATAACATCACAATCAAATTTGATGTGGTTTGATTATCGATTGATCAAATTGATATATATCTGCTAGCATCACAGTCAAATTTTGATAGAATTTACGTAGGAATATGACTAATAAAGAGGGAGAAGAATCAGAATAATTTTATGTAAATAGCAAGCAATAGACATGAGAGATGCGATATTTTTTACAATTTGCTGATTTTGGTTTGATGACATATAATTATTCGGAATTTCGCGTTTATGACAATTGCGTCTTATCCTCAATAGTTTGATTGTGGAGGTTGACATACTAAAAAGCTAATATATACTTTTCATACTAAAAATAAACATTTATAAGTTTGGATACTTACTATTTAAGGAACTAATAACGATGCAAAATTTTGCATGTAGAAATATTGTGTCTAATTTATGGGAACGACTGTACCGTTATATATGATGAATTGCAAAATATATATATATAGAGAGAGAGAGGCTAAGGTCAAAGTGTTATGACCAAGGCCTTGGTGCTACCAAATAGTTTTTGCAATTTTAAAGTTCATATAGTCGATCCAAACCGTTAGAAGTTCAATCTATATTAAAATCTGCCAGGAGACCAAATTTTACATTTTTTGAAATTTTTTTACTATTTATTAAGCCACTTTGAAAATTGCTGATCAAATAGTCCAGAATTTGGTTGCACTATTTTTACTGTTCATCCGGATCAGCAATTTTCAAAGTGGCTTAATTAATATCAAAAAGGGCTTGGAGACCATTCAATATGCTTCATATCAAAAAGGGCTTGGAGATCAAATTTTAGAATTTTTTAATCTTTTTTACTATATCAGAATTTTTCAAAATCACTTTTTTATTTTTTATGGTTCATAATTTTCAGATTTTTTTAGAAAATGACAAAAATATATTTATACTAAAAATAATAATACAATTATGTTCAACTCTCAAATTTTTGTTCCACCAATATATATATTTCCTAACTCGATCCGTCCTTCATAACTGCGGGCTCCGTTGGTGCTGAATTTGCTTGGTAAGAAATTGTTTTTGGGCCGAAAGAAGGTGGCCCTTCAAATTTCAATTTCAAAATTCATTTCGGCCTGTTAATTTCTTTGAAGTTCCAGGAGCAGCTGTAATTTGCTTTGGCCCAGTTTGCATTAAAATCACGTGCTAATTTGTTAAATTCTTAATGCTGAAAACCAATTACCTACCAAATATAACTAATTCAATAATTAGTGATATAGAAAAATTTGTTGTATTCTTGGAGATTCAATTCGAGCCAAATGTAACCAAAAATTAGTGATATAGAACTATATATTATTTTATTTATTTTGACAAGCAAACAAATACACGCTTCAACGTGACGAGAGACGGTTAACTAAAAAATATTCTACTAAAATTTTATTTATAAATGTGTTATAATAATTCTATTACTTATGTAAAAAACATGTATTTCTTTCATCTACACTTCATGCATGATAGTGTAAGTGCATTAATTAAGCAAAAAAAGATTAATTGTCACACATGTATAGCATTTATTTTTCTCCTTAATGCACTTTTTATTTTTTTACATGCCTTTCTTTGTCTTATAAATTACTAGTATAACTACCAAGTATACTAATTAAATTTAATTCAAAAGATTCTTTTTCATTCTGAAAACCAAATAACTATATACCAAGTATAACTAATTCTATAATTAGTCATATACAAAAAGTTGTTGTATTCTTCGTGATTAAATTCTACCCAAAATAATGCTACTTAAATTTTAATTATAAATGTATTATAATATTTTTACTTGCGTACAAAAAAATGTACGTCTTTCGTCTACACTTCATGCACGATAAAATAATCTAAAGTGCATTAAGCAAAAAAAGATTAATTGTCACACATATATAGTGAAGAATCACCCATTTATTTTCCTCTTTCACGCACTTTTTATTTCTTTACATGTTTTTCGTTGTTTTATAAATTACTAGTATAACTACTATAAATATCAAGTGAAAAAAAAAACAAATTGCATTTGAGTTTAAATAACATTCTATGACAAATTAATTAAATAAATTAAATCGCATGTGATATTAAAAGACCTCATAAAATATTTAGATTTTAGATATTAGATAAAATCAATTATCCACAAATATAACACAAATGTGGAAAGTGTTGGTAAAAATTAAGAACTAGACTTATTGTTATATGTATCATTGTTAATGAAAAAAATATTTTTTGCATCCTCGTCCTAAGAAAATTTCTCATAAATGACAAAATGTAAGTCAATTTATTTAATTAATTTCACTATTATTAAAGAAAATTTTATATTAACGATCTTTTTATTAGAACAAGTATATTATATTGTTATCAATTCATTAGATAACATTAACCTGTGTAACACATATGAGAGATTTATAATATTTATCTAAAACAAAGTTTATTTTATTATAAGTTTGTTATGTTGAGTGATATATTTTGTGCAATCATCCGATTTATTTTGTGAAAATACTTAATGCATTAATTTAAAATTTGCATGTTATCAAATTTACTTCTATAAAAAATATAAGATAGAAATAAGTAGATCTATTGGATATTTTGTTTGTAGATTCTTATCTATACTTTATCTTTCATGACATATGAAAAAGATTTTTCGTATGCATGATAAATATATATTCTTTCTGATTTGGATATGATGCATGGCTACAACTCCAACTTCAGAAATATTAATATAGATATTAATAATGATATACCATTCATATTTTTCAACTTCAGACTTTGTATTACAAATTGAATTTGTTCAAATTGAATTTTTTCAACTTTGACTTTGTATTACAAATTGAATTTGTTCATTTTTCATCCCATTTATAATTTTAATGTTGACACAATTAATTAATAATAATAACTAATAATTTGTTTTGTATTAATTTTTTCACCTGATTTCGATTTATATTTTTTGTCTCTCTTATATAATGCTATTCACATCCGTAACTCCAAAAACCTTCTAAAACTATGAAATGAACAAACATATACTCATCATTACAAAATATTAACACATGTCATACATGACTTTGTAATACAAATTTATTTGAGACAAAACTTTGTATTATAAAATATCCACAAATTTTATACTTTCACACATGACATAATTATTATTCATATAAACTTTGTTTAATTTTTTTAGAAATTTTTCAAATATCTATACTTTACTACAGATTTTAGATTCCCACCAAAATTTTGTGAACTTCACAAATAACTGTGTGGCCCGCCTGTCTGACCGAACCACACAAATAACTGTATGGCCATTGCCTCACTCTTTTCTCTCATTTGCTCCCTTTTTCTCTCTCTTCCAACTGGATCCCACCCCAATAAAATATACCCCATCTCTCTCCCTTCATTTCCTTCCTGGAGAAGATGACTAACCCTCTTCATTTACATTTTCACTCCAAAACTTCCAAAATTCCCAAACCAATTTTTTCATTTCGCTCCAAAACTCCCAAGCAGCATAACTCTAATCGACGATTAGTGTTATTTCTACTATCACTCCAAAATTTTCATTTACGGTGAAATCGACCATTTCTACTATCATTCCGTCGAGAGATCATCAGAGAGGGGCAATCAGACTTGGTGCTGGCGTATCTCTCTACACCAACAATTGCGCAGTGATCTCCGATCAGTTTAGACGGGTGTCTTTGGACTCTTCAATGTTCCTTCCAAATTGTAAGACTGACTTTGTATCATAACTAATTTCTATGATATGAACTGACTTCAGGTCATAACTTCAACATTGTGAAAGGTACTTCATGAATTGCGATTAGAAACTTACTGCATGTACCTTACGTGAAAGGTGTTCGATGAATTGTCTGACTTAGGCAAAATTATTAATTCAGATTTTTTGTTTGTCATATTGATATTGTACTCTATTCCAACATGTCTTTCATAACACAATATATATCCTAATTAAGGTATACATTTCCTTTGTAATATGAAGACAGAAAGCAAATCTAAGAGAGGAAAACATAATAACAAAAATATTGTGCCTCACCAGAAACCAAAATTTGAGGGTTCGTATACATTTAAGCAAAATTTGATTACAAAATTTGGATTAAAGTTACTTGAGGTAAGCTCTTTTCCCCTTTTATTTACCTTCTTCATTTTCTTTTATATCAGGACCAAATTGTTCTGATGGTACATTAATGTGCAGTGGCGAAGTACTTGAGTTTCTAAACAAAATTATCCAGAGTTGACCAAGGTCCAACTATAAAACCACTTGTCATCTTAAGTTTGGTTGCTGGATATGCACAATTGTTAAACTATAAAAAAAATATGCATCTCTAGAAAATGAAATTTTTTTATCACCTTTGGAATAATGAAGATTTTTGTAGAGCAATAGTGAGAGAGCAAAGGAACAAGTAGAGGAGGTAGCATAGGAATAATGAAGATTTTTGTTATGAAGAACAAATTCTCATTGAATATGTACGGTACTTGTTTAAAAAATTTGTGAGGTGATATGGTTGTAATATTTTGTGGTATTAAACAAACTATTATGAATATACATGTTGGACATGGAGCAAGGTGAGCAAGGTGACGAAGAGTTGGACATGGAGCAAGGTGAGGAAGAATTTGATTTCTATGTCCTCGATGATTTCGATCAAGAGTTTTAATTGGTGAATTTATAGTTGTATGTGTGTTGTGTCATAATATTGAGGTATATGGTTATGCTCAAATACAGACTTAGGGGAAAGAGAGAGTAGAAGAGGAATGAGGGAATCTTGGATTGGATCAGAATCCTGGATTGCATAGGGGAATTGGATCAGTTTTGCTAGCCTTCGTAGCCTCAAAACTACACCATCATAACTTGCACAAACCTACATGTACACTACGACTATTATTTTACTAATTAAAAAACATATATATTTTTAGAGAGAACTGGAGACACATAACTAAAATATTATGCTACAAAATTTATTTATAAATGTATACTTCCGATATATAATTATATTTCTTTTGTCTATAATTTATACAAGATAATATATCTTAAGGGCATTAAGAAAAACAAATAATTTGTCACACATTTACAATGTTAAATCACTCATTTACTTTCCTCCTTCATCTACATTTTATTTCTTTGCATACCTTTTGTTGCTTTCTAAATGATAACTTAACTATTATAACTTGTGAGAAAGAATAAGCAATTATGAATTTAAAAGTCATGAAATTCTAAAATTGAATCAGCGAATTTGAAAAGACCTTATATAATATTTAAATATTAAAATTCAATCACCTATGAATCTGAAAAGACTTTATATAATATTTAAATATTAGATATTAGCGAAAATCAAATATTGGCTTTCTGTTTTACTATAGCCTATTAAAAGGAAGTTGATGTCTCAATTCCGGCGGATTTATTTTTACTTCAATTTTCAGCATGCCAGCTCACGTTTTTTAGAGAATTTTTTTTGTTTAGTTATATATGTTGGTGTAGGTATGCCAATTTACATGCGACTGTAAACCTTGGTTTAGGTCTGCCATCAGTGCCGAGTGTCATATATTAATAGGCCATAAATCCATCTCTAGCCAACTTTTCACCATTTTGTATCAATAATTTTGATTGTCACTGTGGCAGCACTGGTAAGTATATATTTTTTGTAAACGGTGTTAACTTTAATATTCACTACTAACATGTTTTTTTTCATTATTTTTTTAAATCAATATCTTTTTTGTAGTTTTGTAGTATAGTATATGGCAATTAATTTATTACTTCTAATAAAAAAAATTTCAATTGCAGTTCAAATTAATTACTTAATAGATGCACTGAAAGAGCTGCAAATATATACGTACTTGTTCGCGCAAAAGTTGATGTATCTTTTAGAATTAGCACAAATTGATTAATTATATCCGATATGTATTTTTTTTTTTTTTTTGAATTAAGACGAATCGACATATATCCAACAGATTTGAATGCTTAAAATTTGAAGCATACAATTAATATGGTATAAATAAAATTGTGAGCCAGCAAGATAACAATCAGATACTAAATATGATTTTTAGTAATTTTAGGATCTCAAATTCGAGTCCATATTAATTAAAAACAAAAATAACATCTATTTGCACATAATTTGAATCAAAATAATCACTTGAGTTATTCAATAAATTGTCTTGAACTTCCAAAGTCATTATCCATTTGAAAAATCCACACTTGTATAAAACTAAATATATACTTTTATGAATGAAAATAAATTTTTGTTATTTTGAACTTTCCAATTAATTGTGATATTTGAAGGATAAATATTAATTGCCAAAATAAAGATTTGATTATACAGGCGCCTCTTCTTAGTTGCAGACTGAAACTTTCTTAATCCAACAACTATGAATTAATATTTCAAGAAAAGAAAAGAAGGATAAAACAATGATTTAGACGGAAAAAACGGTGAACTATCAAATATAGCTCTATTAGTGACAAAATTAAATTTATTTATTTTCCACATGCATGATTAAATCTAGCCAATGTACCATAAAATTAGATATATTATAAAACTCACATGTGTACTAAGACTATTATTTATTTAGTTTTTACAAAAAAAAAAAAAACATGCTTCAAAGCAAACATGAGACACGTACTTAACTAAAATATAATGATACAAATTTTATTTATAAATGTATAATACCATTACAAATCTGTGAATTTCTTTTGTCTTTAATTTGGACCAGATAATATTATCTTAAGTGCACTAAGCAAAAAAAAATTATCTGTCACACATTTAAAATGTAAAATCACTCATTTACTTTCCTCCTTCATTCACTTTTTATTTCTTTGCATGTCTTTTGATGTCTTCTAACTAACTTAACTACTATAAATATCCTTATAAATATCATGTGAGAAAATTTAATTGATTATGAATTAAAAAGTCATTCTATTTCAAATTAAATCAATTACGAGTTTGAAAAAACTTATATAATATTCAAATATTAGACATAAGAGAAAATCAAAATCAGAGTGCCTTAGTGTTGGTCGCAGATGTTGGTGCCGTGGTGTTGGTCGCAGCTGTTAGTGCCGTGGTGTTGGTCGTATCTGGTGGGGCCCCGGTGTTGGCCCCAGCAGGTAGCCTAAACGCTTCAGAAGGTAGATCGTCGTTGCCGCCCGTTCGGCCGCCAACCATCTGAATCTGGTCAGAAGTTGATGACATAGTGGAAGAAAGATTGGTTCTTCAACTAGAAAGCACAGCAATGTAATTAGTATAGTGTGATTGGTTGATAAAGGTGTTGAAGAAAGATTAAAGAATGATTCTTTAAGATTAAATCGAAGCTAGGTAATTAGTGAAGTGTGGGTAAGAGGCTAAGGGATTCACATCACCTCAGGTTACCTGACTCAAGAAAATTACGATCGGACGGCCCATTTAATATGACACAAATCTCAAAACAGCCCCCTACAGTCACAATAGGCATCGGATTTGAGTTTGGCCCATACAGAATTAATCTAGGCCGGCTGTTGTAAGGCGCCGGTCGCAGATGACCCTATAGCGACCGATGAGATCTGTCGCTGATGCTATATGCTGACGTGGTGGAAGACCATCAGAGACCGACTAACTAACTGGAGGGACCACTAACTACTTGGGAGACCGCTTATATTTTTAAAAAATTACAACTAGCACATGTATGTATGGATACTTATGTGCGTAAGTATTATTATATAATACACTAAGTATTCATACCTAATACGTGAAGTATTTAAAAAAAAAATGGACATCAATTTTATTTTCTCTCTAATCACACACCCATCTTTTACACGTTTTTAGAAGTGGGTTTTTTTCTCCGTTTAATCTCGTCAATATTTCTGACGATCTGTGAGTAATTTTGTGAATCTAAAACTACGAACGTCTTCTACGTAATTTTCTTTTTCAAATGAGATCCATGATGAAGTACTTTCAGGTTCTTCATCGTTCAAGTCGATCCTCTGCGTGGTCTACATGCTCCCAGACCAACCAAACCAAATAGAAAATTTAAATGAACAGTACATTGAGCTCAGCGGGACTGACAGGGGGCCCCACCCTGTAAGTTCTCTCTTCCTCCTTTACCTCGCGCCTGAGGTAAGCTAACCTTTTTGTTCTTTTTTAGTTAGGTCTGATTTATTTTGGCGACAAAGTCAATAGGCAATTAGATTTAGAGATCCAGAACAATTTATGGAGACAATATACAAAAACTAGTTATTTACTTTAAATTGTTTTATGTACGAATAAATGTTATTGTAATGCAAGAAACTCTCTCTATAACAACGATTGAACTGAGTACACTGAAACTTGGGCTTCCCAAGACCTGTTGATACATAGTGCTTAAAAATAATGTAAAATGTGAAAAATAAATTACAATGGTCGCACTATCAATTTTCAAGATGACATTTGAACATTTGAAATCTAAACATTATTGTTGACAACAGACTTCAATTTCAACAAATTATAGGGGACCTTTGTTGCAACTCCTTAATAAGTTATAAACTATGATCATGGCCATCTTCTTGGAGGTCGCCAAGGTTTGGGACTGTAATATGGATCTTGGCCGTAGGTGTCACTCAGCTTGCGTACGGCTAATCGTATATGTTCTCCGGTCTTGCCGGACAAATCATTCCTCTCCCCATCATATCTTTCCTTAACTGAAAAGTAAGGGCAAATATACTTCAATAACAAATAGATTATGAGGATATAAATGAATGAATTTGTTGGCCACTAGAAAGAAATTAAAATGGCCTTTTTGAGAGCCCTACAAGTTAGGAATACATAGGTGAAAAAAATAGAATTGTGCAAACAATGGAAAAAGGAAGGGTGACCAGACTCACCGGGTGACCGAGTGTTCACAATAGTTCTAGTAGCTGAAGCAGGAGCAAAGAAAGAGCAAGAAAGGACAAGTATCAATAGCATGACAATGGAGAGTACTTTGTAACACTTGTGCGGCATTTTTTTGTTCCTCTTTTGTGAGCTCTTGATGTTTGATGCTATTGAGAAAATGAGTCCTTTTATAGTTGTTGCAACAGAATCACTCACAAGTATGAGAAGTTGACCGGGCCAAGATTGGCAACAATATTTTATTGGTTAGACCAATTCAAAGAAAGTTTCCCTTTTGTTTATCAAACTAATGATTGTACTTCACACGCATGCAATACATAAGACTCAACGCCTCAGGGAAGCTAATTAACTAGACTTAGTCCAACACTATTAAGCTACATTAAACCTTTTTTTTCTATAGTGTTGATTTGTTTACATAAAATGAAAAAAAGTGAATAAAATTTTATGAATGATCCTGGTGCATTCCACACTTACATTAGGTGCTACTCGTTGTTACGAGATATGTTATGTATGTTGATCACGGTACGGTGATACTATGCATTTCCATCGATTGATATATCTTTTTGGTCACTATATTACTTTGTGCACATATCGTCGTAGATGTTGTGGCACGTGTTTTGTTGTTATGTTACTCTCCCGTGAGTGCTGGACGGCCATGGAGACCTTTATCTGGTCGAGAGGAATAGGTTTAACTAATTCTTGCATCATACGGGTAGTTTTTTCCTATTGTATATGTTTGGTGTGAGGATCAGTTTAGATGCAAGATTTCTAAATTTAGGATATGCTAAATTATGAAGTGTGAGACACAATTATCGGGCTCCCTTGAACCTGTTGTAATTTGGACAAGTATTCTCTTCATTACTATAAAAGATTTCTTTCACTTTACGGTTTGAGATTAACTCTCAGCCTCTTTGAGATTCAAACTAGCGCAAGGGCAGTATTATTGAGCTTTGAGATTCGTGCCAAGTTAATAAGAACGGTCCAGATTCAGTAATTGTAAAAGATTCTCTATTAAGGTATCGGGGAAGATGTGAATTAGTTGTAATTTAGCATATTGATCCTAGAATATATTAATTTGTAGAGTGTGAGACACTAGGGGTTCCTTATCGTTGACCCTAGCCATGCACGGTTATCTGGCACCCCTTGAGCCTGATGTAATTTAATAGTATTCTAAAATATATATTGATAAACAAGGTGTGAGGCACTAGGGTGTTCCTTACCGTCTACCTCAGGCGCAGTTATCGGACACCCTTGAGCCTGCTCTGTGTGTGTGTGTATAATTGCTAATATGCTACGCGTAGCATAGAGGGCCTTCGTATTATGGCTCAATATTTGAGTTTTCAAAATCCTAACAGTCGATCCAAACCGTTCAACATGATCTCCATATTAATCAGCATGATTAAAATATTAAAAAACCGTAAGACTTTCATCAAGATTGGTGCTGAATTTGCTTGGTAAGAAATTGCTTTTGGGCCGAAAGAAGGTGGCCCTTCAAAACCTTGAGAGGGCCCATGATCATTAAGATTATTAATTGTCATGAATTTCAAAATTCATTTCGGCCTGTTAATTTCTTTGAAGCTCCAGGAGCTGCTGTAATTTGCTTTGTCCCAGTTTGCATTAAAATCAAGTGCTGAGGCAGATTTGTATTTTCTTGCAGCAGGTTGCAGTCACAAAAAATCTGATAATTAGTGATTTATCCTGAAAATATTTTATTTTATATTTTCCAAAAATTTCTTGAGAGAGTCCTGTCTTTCTCATGGTTGTAGAACGCCTTTAATTGCTCAAAATAGAGAAATCAAGAATTGTATATTCTCATGATATCGTAATTAGTCAAATTTGTTGATTTCTAAATGCTAATTTCATCCATCAATCTTGTAAATTTAATCCAAAAGATTATTTTTATTCTGAAAACCAATTAACTACCAAATGTAACTAATTCTATAATTAGTGATATATAATTTTTTTTATTATTCATGATTAAATTCTAGCAAAATGTAAAAAAATAAAAAATATATATATATTGTAAAGCTTGCATTTACACAAGAACTATTTTTTTTTACAATAAAAAAATACATGCTTCAAAGTGACGGGAGACATTTTTTTTTTAATTAAGAGCTACGCTTATTGTTGTATGTATCCTCGTTAATACCAAACTATATATATATTTTTCATCCTCATCCTAAGAAAATTTATCATACCTGAAAAGATTTAGAACAATTTATTTAATTAATTTTGCGGTAATTATATAAATGTTATTATTAGACAAGTATATTTTTGAAATATTATTGTTGTTAATTAAGATAAAATCAATCTGGACTAACATATATAAGAGATTTATAATATTTGTAAAAAAAATAGTTTAGTCTATTGTAAGTTTGTTATATGTTGGATGATATGTTTTGTGCAATCATCTGATTTTTTTTTGTGAAAAATACTTAATTCATTAATTTAAAATTTGTATGTTATCAAATTTACTTGTAATAAAAAAAATGCATGTATAATAATTATTTTCTTTAAGGACCAAATCTATATAAGGTACGTAACTGCTATGCATTTTCTAGTATGTCATAATAATGGCGTAAGATTGTATGATCTGTTAATAATAATTTTCATAAATATTGTGTGCTTCAATTGCTATAATGTACTTTTAGTGTGTTTTTTGAGAAAATATGATACCATAAAAGTTTATTGAATATTTATGTACATTCTAATAAAAAGTTTGATTCTTAACATATTTTTTTTCACATGCAAAATTTGGGTCCGATGTCTATCTGAAGTAAATTTGGGTTTGATAGATGAAGTCGTCCGATGATTTGTAAAACTCGTTCGTGTTTCATATTAAAATTCGTGTGCATGAATATAAGTGTATCGAACAGTTCCGATATCCATTGGATCTAAATTTACTTTCGATAAACATCCGACCCAAATTGCACTAGAAGGACAGAGATACAACACATAGTTATCTACCTTGAAATTTAAAAATATCACCGATGTGACTGCAAATTTTTCGAAAAATGAAAAAAAATGAGGTCGAAAAAAAATTCAGACAATGAGACCGAACCTGAATTTTTTTTTAATTATAGAAAATAATGGACCAATTTCTTTTACAAAAGAATGGGTCGAACCTATTATTGTTCCATTACCTCCTTTTAAATTTTCACATTAATGATGATTATTAATATAAGAATATACAAATTGTAGTACCATATGAATTTGTAATATTAAATTAATAGGGGATGATATTATTCTAAATAAAAAGATGATTTTAATGTTCAAATTTAAATATAAATGTACGATAATATTTTATTTTCAATATTATAAATAAACTATCCAACAACCAACGACAACAACAATCAAGTCTTTATTCTCAAAGGAGTTAGTATAGGTTAGAATTGAAACCCAATCGGAAATACAAAACAAAAATTATACATTAAGCTTATTCCGAAGATACACCATGCTCGTATTGTTTCAAAAAGTTTCAAAACAAATTTTAAAATTTTATATATTTTTTTGGCAACACTAAATACAAGAATCGTGTGAAGGTAAATATTTTAATCAGCATGATTAAAATATTAAAAAGCGTAAGACTTTCATCAAGATTGGTGCTGAATTTGGTTGGTAAGAAATTGTTTTTGGGCCGGAAGAAGGTGGCCCTTGAAAACCTTGAGATTATTGTCATGAATTTCAAAATTCATTTCAGCCTGTTAATTTCTTTGAAGTTCCAGGAGCTGCTGTAATTTGCTTTGTGCCAGTTTGCATTAAAATCACAATTTGTTGATTTCTAAATGTTAATTTCATCCATCAATATAATCCTGTAAATTTAATCAAAAGATTATTTTTAATTCTATAATTAGTGATATAGAATTTTTTTTATTATTCATGATTAAATTCTAGCAAAATGTAAAAGAATAAAAACATATATATTGTAAAGCTTGCATTTACACGAGACTATTTTTTTTTTACAATAAAAAAATACATGCTTCAAAGTGACGGGAGACATTTTTTTTTTATTAAGAGCTAGGCTTACTGTTGTATGTATCCTCGTTAAAACCAAAATATATATATATTTTTCATCCTCATCCTAAGAAAATTTATCATACCTGAAATGATTCATATCAATTTATTTAATTAATTTCACGGTACGTAATTATATAAATGTTTTTATTACACAAGTATATTTTTTTAATTATTGTTGTTAATTAAGATAAAATCAATCCGGACTAACATATATAAGAGATTTATAATATTTGTAAAAAAAAATAGTTTAGTCTATTGTAAGTTTGTTATGTTGAATGATATGTTTTGTGAAAAATACTTAATTCATTAATTTAAATGTATGTTATCAAATTTACTTGTAATTAAAAGAAATGTATAATAATGATTTTCTGTTAATAGTAATTTTCCTAAATTGTGTGTGCTTCAATTGCTATAATGTACTTTTGGTGTGTTTGGTGAGAAAATATGGTAACATAAAAGTTTATGAAATATTTATGTACATCCCAATAAAAAGTTTGATTCTTAACATATTTTTTTTCACATGCAAAATTTGGGTCCGATGTCTATCTGAAGTAAATTTGGGTTTGATAGATGAAGTCGTCCGATGATTTGTAAAACTCGTTCGTGTTTCATATTAAGATTCGTGCACATGAATATAAGTGTATCGAACAGTTCCGATATCCATCGGATCTAAATTTACTTTCGATAAACATCGGACCCGCACTAGAAGGACAGAGATACAACACATATATAGTTATCTACCTCGAAATTTAAAAATATCACCGTATCAGTCCTAAGTAAAACACTAAAATCCACTATGCGACTGCAAATTTTTCGAAAAATGAAAGAAAATGAGGTTGAAAAAAAATTCTGACAATGAGACCGAACCTGAATCTTTCAAATTATAGAAAATAATGGACCAATTTCTTTTACAAAAGAATGGGTCGAACCTATTATTGTTCCATTACCTCCTTTTAAATTTTAAATGTTGAGATAAATTCTGTAAAACTTGCCGGATTTAAGTCAAATTAAGTAAGTTAAAATATAACAGCTAGTTTTAAATTTTATTTGTAACGGTTAGTTGTAGGGAATAGTGTCTTGTAATTAATAGACTATAAAATAGTGCTTGTAATTACATAGAATAGGAAATAGTGCAACGGCTAGTTTTTTATTTCTTTTATAAATAGAGATACATGTAAAGCTAAAAATAAATTTGTAATAATAATTTGCTTTTTTAAATCTCTCTTCTCTTCATCTTACAAAAATAACAAGTAATAAAAGAGGCTAGGTCAAGGAAGCACTAAAAACCTAATAGTGATCTTATGCGGTTGTTTGCTTCCTTGACCAACGCTGTTTTATTTATGATCTGTGCTAAGTCAAAACTGTTGTGTTAAATCTATACCCAAAATTTTCCTCTGTAAAATCTCCGTCTTCTCCAAGGGAACGGAGTAGGTCCGATGAACGAGCATGATGACCGTCCGATCTAATTCAAGATTTGTGGCACGAAAATTGAAACAGACACACATGGAGTTTAAAGCGCTATGCACGAATCTTAAAGCAAATTGACGGTGATTAAACCCATCAAACCAAAGTAGGTCCGATGCCCATCGGACCTACTCTCAAGTGCTTCTCCAAAACCTCGGGCATCGGACCTACTCTCAAGTGCCCGAAATTTTTATTTTTAACATTTTAATAAAATAAATTAATAAATTGACCATCGTTTCTGGTCAATTCTAAATCTAACACGGCCGCACCGGCATTCTGCGGACCCATTTGAGCGGGGCCACAGAATACCGCTGCGGACCCTTTTTTTTTTTTAATACAGTTTTTTTTAAACCAGAATTGTTCTGCACGCATCCCTATAAACTAAATTTAATTTTCAGCGGGAGGGCTTTGACCCCTTGGTTTTCTCGGTAAAACAACATAAAAGAAAAAGAAAAAAAATGGGGTCCGCAGAATGGTTCTGCGGCCCCATATGGGGGTCCGCTCCGGCATTCTGCGGCCTCCCCCATATGGGTCCGCAGCGGTGTTCTGCGGCCGTGTTAGATTTAGAATTGACCAGAAACGATGGTCAATTTATTAATTTATTTTATTAAAATGTTAAAAATAAAAATTTCGGCTCAAGTGCTTCTCCAAAACCTCATCTTATCCTCTCCTCTCCTAAAACCCAGAAATGGAAGCAACCTTCTCCAATGAATAGATAAGTTAAAAAGTAAAAAAAAAAAAAAAAAGTATAGTAAATGCAATTCATTAACAATTCGGCATGTTAATACTTGGTTTAGAATCCCTATTTAGATATTAAATTGTTAAAAATCAGGGACTGCCCAATTTTGTGAAGTAGAATCTCCAATGAATGAAACACCAACATTTTTTAAATAAAGTAAACGAATTTTTCTATGGACATATATGGGCATACATTAATCGAAATTAAGAAAAAGTGAATTTATATGTACGAATTAAAATACCAACAATTTGTTCTCTTGTATTATGATAATTTCAAATATACAATAATATTTTGAGAAAATATGGAAAATTTCCTAAGATAAATATATAGAATATAGAAAATAACTAAATTACTTTTATATATTCAGAACACCTGAAGGTTAATTTTTGAACATAAATATACACAAAAACTAAAACTTTAATTTGACTATCCACATATATATAATTTTGTAAAGAGGAGAGGTCCACTTACAACATTTAAAAGTTACAACATCTTACGACAATTTAGTTTTGTGATTTTTAAAGTCCAAATAGTCGATCCCCGTTCAAAATGTAATCTGTACTAAAATGTGCTTGATGATCAAATTTTACATTTTTTTTTAATTTTTTTACTATTTATTAAGTATTTTACAAAACTGTTGTTTTTCAGTGGTCCAGAATTATCTAAAAACAACAGTTTTGTAAAATACTTAGTAAATAGTAAAAAAAATTCAAAAAAATATATAATTTGATCTTCAAGCACATGTTAATATATATTACATGTTGAACGGTTTGGATCGACTGTTTGGAGTTTAAAAATTGCAAAACTAAATTATTATAAGATGTTGTAACTTTCAAATCTTGCAAGTAGATCCCTCCTCTTTTGTAAATATTTAGATTCTTTTGTAAATATTTAGATAGTCATATTGATTGATAATAATTGAGTGGGCACATTTACAACAATATTAGTTTGTTTCTTTAGGCCAATTTTAGAGGAAGTAAAAATTCAATTATGTTGATTTATTAGGAAACGAGCTTTGTCAGTACCAGAGCTGGGCTAAACTGTTTTATTCAACTATGCTGCCAACCTGCCATTCTACAATTCAGTACCAGGAAAAGAAGCTGATTAAGAAAGAGAAGGGGAATAATCAACTTAGGCTGGTACCAGATGGGTCCACTTTGAGCCTGGTACAAACAAGCAGTTTGTACTAAACAAACATGAGTCCAGTTTGAGACCAGTACCAGGCCAATGAAGCTGAATCAACTCCGGCTGGTACCAGATAAGCTTTCTACAAGCTGATTGTACTAGATAAACATGAGTCCACTCTGAGACTGGTACCATGGATGGTACCAGGCCAATGAAGCAGATTGAGAGAGAGAAATCAACACAGGCTGGTACCAGATGAGCTCTACAAGCTGTGTTTGTACTAAACAAACATGAGTCCACTCTGAGAACGGTACCATGGATGGTACCAGGCCAATGAAGCTGATTGAGAGAGAGAGAGAGAGAGAAATCAACTCAGGTTGGTACCATATGAGCTACCACATGAGTCCACCCTGAGACCGGTACCATGTATACATCGTACCAATAAAAGGAGTCACAATTGGTACATATTTCAACTTGCATATGACATGGAACAAACATGCCACTGATAACAGCACAAATTTCAACCTATCAAGATTCAAATTTATATACCACAACTAATATAGGTGGAACATTACAATTTTTTTAAAAATTCGGTAGAGTCAAACAAAATTTCATTCCAAAATTAACCTCAGCTAAGTAAGTTGGCATGAAATATACATCAATGAACTCATTCCCACATGTTGGGTATAAATTTATATTAATTAAACAACTAGTAAACAAATATTTCTCAGTTTTACATTAAACCACCACAAGCAAAAATGCAAACCAAAAATACAAAAGAAAAGTTCCTCATTACCTCTTTTGAAGTGAGCACATACCAAGAATTTCCACTTTTTGGAGTATAGAAAGACAATTCAACTTCCAAAAAAACTGAAAACAAAAGGATCTAATTTACGCCTTCTGATAGTGATGTAATTTATAAAGCAAAACCTGACCCTCAGCATTTCCCACAGTTAGAAAACCACTATTCGGGCTGAAATCCAAGCACCTAACCAGACCCGAATTACTGTTAGGCCAGTTTGAGAAAACACTGCCTGAAGACACATGCACCAATCTCACCGCTTTGCTTTTCATCCTTGAACAGATGGCGAGAATCTGTGCATCGTGATTAAATCTCATCTCATTCACCTCCGTAGTTAAATTTTTCACGATTTTTACCGGCTTTCTCTTTCCCCCAAGAAATTCATCCCTCTTGTACAAGTTTACAATGCCACTACTTGAACCGGTACAGAACAGAGAACTGTCTGGTGAAACACAGAGACTGGTAGCAAGTAAAGAGCCCTCATCTGTACCAACATGGATGCATTTCCTGGTACCTATGTCCCAGTGGTACACCTGCCCGTCCCCACCACTAGATAACAGCTGCGTACCGTTCTCGGCAAATGCCATGGAACGAACCGTACCGTTCATTTTTAAAGTACCAATCAATTGTTTGGTTTTCGCTGAGACTAACAGAATGTAACCTTCGTTTCCAACAAAAGCAATAGTTTTTGAATCAGGTGATATTTCGAAAGATTCGAGACTTTTCTCATCCCGACCCGTTAACGGCCCGACACGGTTAACATTATTTTTAACTAAATCATAACTGTAAAAGAATTTTCTACGACCCGATAAGATTACCTCAGACCCATCTGGCAAGAAGGAAGCTTTATAAATGGGACAATCTTCTACAAAAATGCTATTTACTTTAGGGTTTCGTTTACCATCCACCTGAAACAATCTCAGCCGTCGATCCAACCCAGCGGTCAACAACAACTGCCCGTTTCGGTGAAACTGAACCGAATTTATCACCGAATTAGATCGTTCTTCCTTATTTGCATTATCAAGCCTTGAAAACTCCAACAAACCCGGTAAGAGTTTACCAGTATCTTTCACAACCAACTCATCATTACTTCTTAAAAAATCACCATCTTCTTCTTCTTCGTCTAAAACCGTTAACCCGCTTTCCTGGTCTGACCCGGCCCGAGCCCAATCAGTTCCCGGGTTGAGTTTCATATGCTGTGCCCGTAACCTCTCGACATACTCCGAACCCGATATGACTTGCTCATCAACATCTTTTCTCAGCTTCCTCAGCCTAGCGACATTTCCAATATCCACCTGGGTTCTCTCCTCTTCTTCATCAAACCAAACGGGTTTGCGGGTTTCTTTGCTTACCGGGTGTTGATCCTCTTCGTACACCGACAGTTGGTTGTCAGTTGACCGGTCCTCAATGAACAGAGTTGCCGGGTCAGCGGGTTTGGATTCGGATCCGAACTCGGGAGGAGCGTAGAGGGAACCGAATAGGACACCCTCCAGTCGCTTCATCTCGTTCTCGTGCTCTGATTTCTTGGATTTTTGCTCATCCCGGTTTCTCTTTTTGTTACTCTTCGGCTTTGATTCATTCATGGCGGTTTTGGGTTGAAGTACTTCATCGGCGCCGGGAGTCGGTGGCGCGTCTGGCTTAGGCGCGGTGGTTTTCGCGAGGGCATTTTGGGAAATTAACATTTTGAGAGAGAGAGAGTGTGTGTGGCTGCGCCGGGTACGCTAGGGTTTAAGAGGAGGAGATTCGAGTTTAAGAGAAATTTATGTAAGGGGGAATTTCGCGTATACCCCTCAAAAACTTCAAAATTACGTATCCCTCTAAAAGCGTAATTTTCCCCTCTAAAGTTTCAAATTACGTATTTCTGCCTCTAAACTTCAAAAACTTACAAATTTACCCATTTTATTGTTTTTTATATTAAATTGATTCTAAAATTTTAAATTACCTATTTTATTATTTACTAAAAGCATATAAAAGCCCATCAGACTCAAATTTGAATCTTCCTCTACCGTCCGATCCACGCGGATAGCATTAAGATCTGTGCATGTCGCTTCAATATACGTGTGTGTTCGCATCAAGATTTGTGCTGATCTTACGCACACATATCTAAGCAGTTCGGACGATAGATGAACCGTTCAGATTCAAATTTGAGCCTGATGGGGTGTATATGTTTTTAATAAAGGGTAAAATGGATATTTTATAAATTTAGAATGAGTTTTAATATAAAAGACAATAAAATGGGTAAATTTGTGAGTATTTGAAGTTTAGAGGGGAATACGTAATTTCAAACTTTAGAGGGGAAAATACGTAATTTTGAAGTTTTTGAGGGGTATACGTGAAATTCCCCCTTTATATTAAAACTCATTCTAAAATTTTAAAATACCCATTTTACCATTTATTAAAAGCATATAAAAGCCCATCAGACTCAAATTTGAATCTGAAGGGTTCATCTACCATCCGATCCACACGCATCGCATTAAGATATGTGTTCATCGCTTCAATATTCGTGTTGATCTAGCACGCACGGATCTTAAGGAAAATCCGATCCGCACGCATTGCATTAAGATCTGTGCATGTCACTTCAATATGCATGTGTGTTCGCATCAAGATTTGTGCCGATTTTGCACGCACAGATCTAAAAGCAGTTCGGACGGTAGATGAACCGTTCAGATTCAAATTTGAGTATGATGGATTTTATATGTATTTAATAAAGGGTAAAATGGGTATTTATAAATTTAGAATGAGTTTTAATATAAAAGACAATAAAATGGGTAAATTTGTGAGTATTTGAAATTTTGAAGTATAGAGAGGGAAATACGTATTTTCAAATTTAGAGGGGAAAATATGTAATTTTGAAGTTTTTGAGGGATATACGTGAAATTCCCCCTTTATATAAGTCCCTATCAAAATATTTTTATTTAAATCTTTATTCTTCAAAAATTTAAAAAAAATTAACTATTTGTCCGTCAAAACTCACTTGTTTTATTGATAAATTTTGTAAAAAAAAAATTATTCTAAAAAAACATTAAACAAAATACTTATTTCTCATAATTATTAACGAAAATCTATGTTACTCCGATATTTTAATGTAGGGTCCGTATCGGATACCAATACGCAGGGGCAAATACAGAATTTATGTCAAGGAAGGACAAAAATCGGGTTCAAATAGTTTCTTGGGTTAAAACCCATTAGCTAATTGGGTATTAGATAAAAAAAAACAATCATAAAAAATGAAATAAAATGCATATTAAATTTACAATTATTTAATTACTAATCTAGATTACAGTGTCAATCAAATTTTTGCAATGTATCAGTGTAGCACAATACAAAGCAAACTACAATTCATTAATTGGTAAGTATAAACCAGAAATAAACCAAATCAATTATTGGTTCTAAAAATTCTGAGGAAGAAGATGAATTTGTAAATGGATTTTTTTTTTTTTTTGGTCTCATAACAGATTACAACGAGATGTATTTATAGCAGAAATAGTTTTAATTGAAAACCCTAGTTACAATTTTATTACAGTCATTTGAATAACCCTAGTTACAATTTTACAACGAGATGTATCTGATACGGCAGCTGGCATATCGGCTTACTTGGCGTATCATTTACCTCCCGATGCGGTCTTTGATATGTTCCGATACGGCCCCGACACTCCAAAATTGCACAAATATGTCCCTGACACGCCAGATTTGCACAGACACTTCTTCGACACGCCATATTTTATTTCCCAAATTGTTTGCTATTTGCGTATCAGATACGTATCTATTTATTTCAAAGTTAGATCCAGTTTGATATATGACCGTGTAAAATAAGATATGAGTCGTCCGTTTTAATCTAACATGTTACACGGATCTCAAAGCACACCACTTACACGGATCCTGTGTTTTGTTTTTCTTTTGTGAGTTGTGCTTCTTTGATGTTCAGTGACAAACTTGTGTTTATATTAATTGTTGTGTTTATGCTTCTTATATATAGGAAAGTTGAAAATAAATATCACCCAACAACATGGCAGATCAAGTTCTACCTTACAAACATACAACAAAACAGTTCTTTTCTTATATGTTGCGTCTGGTTCTTGCAGCTGCACATATGGCAAAACTAGAGGTTATATATATAGAGAGAGGAGGATTCCGATTATGACACTTTTGAGTTACCACAAAGTTACCACAACTATTTTCTATATTTTTAAAGTCTAAATTATCGATCCAAACCGTTCAACATGATCTCCACAATAAAATGTGCTTCCAGATTAAATTTTACATTTTTTTGAATTTTTTTACTATTTATTAAAATGGGTACAAAATTCAATGGTCTGAATTTGACTAGTTTTTGTAAAATACTTAATAAATAGTACAAAAAATTCAAAAAAATATAAAATTTGATCAGGAAGCACATTTTATTGTGGAGATTATGTTGAACGGTTTGAATCGATGATTTAAAATTTGAAAATGTAAAAAATAATTGTAGTAACTTTATTGTAACTCAAAATTGTGGTAACTAGATCTCTTCTCATATATATATTCTCTTCTCAGAAACTATTTCGACACATACTAGCTAGTACCATATATATGTAATTCATTGTACCAGGTATGCATTTGATTGGTAATGCACACCTCACCTATAACAATGTTGTGATTTTAATTTTTAGGTTCGATTGAATGATCCAAATGGGAAAGTACATTTAAAAAAACAGGAATTTAGAGCCGGGAATGCAATTGCACGGCATGGAATTCATGGATTTGAGCGGAATTTTGAAGTACCGATTCACGGAAATTGGAGAACTTAACAAATTTATGTACAGAACAGAGAATAATAGAATTTGAATAGAAGAATGGATGAAGCTAATTCATTTTATTCATAATTTTAGAATAATAAGGGAATTTTAGATTTTTTTTTTTTCAATTTGTAGACCAAAGCTCGCTCACTTGTCTCTCTCTTTACTTAAAGAACTTTATATTTCCACCCCTTACCTCTATTGTATAATAATGTTTATATATATTCTTATAGAAAAATAATTATACAAATATAATAAAAATAATGTTTATATCTTTTGCATAGTAATTATATATGGGCTTTACAAAAAAAAAAAACCGCCGTTGCTAGACACGACACATGTTTTGGCACATACATGTTGTGATGTGCCGTGTTATTGGATGAGGCATGACAATATGCATCATCACGACATATAACATGTCATGTGACGAGCCGACACGTGTACATATAAAAATGTATTGACCAATAAATTTATCTAACGATTAACGCAACCAACATTAATTTAATCAAAATAAAAAAAACTATTATGGTTAATTTTGTCTATAGTTTAGACAAATATTCATCAATTTTAGTATAATTTGAAATTGACTGCCGATCAGAACCGTTGATATTTTTGAATCGTTAAATATGAATAATTAATTAATTAATTTTCAAATAACAATGAACAATAAATAACCATTTAAACTTTTCGCCTTTTAATTTATAAAGCTTAGAATTTTCGTTTCTTAAGGTTAATCAAGTTTGTTCTCATTATCTTGCTGAAAATTGAAACCAATTAAGAAACAATTTTGGAAAAGTGAATAAATCACAAAATTGTACCTAAAATTTGTATTAGTGGAGCCACACAAAGCCCAAGCTCCCTTCAAAATAAATTGAAAAATATGTTTTTGTTTCTATATATACTTTTCTCAAAAAACTTATAAAAATGTACTTGAGATTCAAAAATTTATAAAATTATTTATCATTCTAATTTTATAAAATCTCGGCTTCGCTCCTGATTTGAAAATTTATAATTCAACTTGTCGGTAGGCTCGGTTTGCTTTGGGTTAGGGTTAAGAATTCACATCCCCTCAGGTTACCTGACTGATTACAATTGAAATGGACGGTCCAGGATCCATCTTTCAACTTGGTACGAATCTCAAAGCACAAATAATACGGCCCCTACGCCATCCCGAATAGGCACCGGCTGAGATTAAATCTAATCCGTCTGTTTCAATCTGCAGGTTAATCATGTAAAGTTAGCTTAAGACGAGATTGCTTCCAATCGATTTATAATCCATAACACATGTTAACGCTAAATTATGTTTGTATAATTAAGGATTTATGTTTGGTTTATGATCAAAATCAGATTAAGGCCGGGTTCTATGGTTATCTCAAATTTTGATTATTTAGGTTTGGATCATTTTGAGTCTTCATCATCTTAGTTTTAGGTTCATGTCTAAATTATTAATTTAAAATGAGTTTATATGATCATTTCACTTTGAATTAGGGTTTATCATATATTTTTTTTAGTAAAGGTTGGAAGTTAAGTCATATTTACCGTATTTTGAAATGTATGATCAGAACACAAGTGGTGATGAAAGAAGTGAGCAAACACGATCAGAAATTTACGCATAATAAAATCAATGGCGCAACCACATTAGTCTAGGGTATGCACTTTTTTTTTCTTTTCAAAATATGCCTCTTCTATCAGGTTTTTTTTCAGAAAAAAAATTAAAAATATAGTTGTGTTTAAAACTATACTATTATATTCTACTCTTAATTAAAAATTAGAAGCAAAATGTTTGTTTGGAATAAAAAACTTTTATTGTTAGAAATTCTTATTTTGTTAATATCACTATCCCACTAATGAAAAATATAGTCAAACAATATTTGTTATATCGAGGGTCATGTTAAATAAAATTTGAATCGATTAAACCAATCATCTATTTTGAAACAAATTATTTCATGTAAGGCATGTTAACATGCAATTTGAATGATAGATCATGCCCTTTTTATTTATTATTTTTTTTTTCACATTAGAAATTGTGAACACTACTTTCAATATAGAAACCTATACAATACTTTACCAATGTATAATATTGTTGATTTATTAAAACAAAACCAATATTTGATAACACGTTATTTTCAAATTATTTTTTAGATATTGGAGAGAACTTATTTTAAATGATGGAGTATAATTTTTATTTCAATTTCTTTTGTAACAGTTGTTACTTTTAAAAAATTAAATGAAATTAAAAAGATTTTGGTTGATTATAAAGTATAACTTTCTTTTTAAGCTCTTTCAATTTCACTTCTTTTTATAGGACGTACGAACTTATGTTTAAAGCCGGTATAGTCTTATGTTTAAAGCCAGTATAGTTTTGCTGTTCTCCATTTTAGCTTTTGTAGCAACTAAGTTAATTTATTTTTAATAAATGTTTTGATACATTTGTCTCATTAGGAAAAGTAGTTCGTTTTCTTTAGAAAGTAACTATATATGTTGTTTTCATGAGAGAATTTTGAAAAATTAAGATAATCTTTAGTGCGGGCATTTGTAATGATGGTGCGGTTGTGTTGCTTGAATGGGTAGAAAAGGCGAATTTTGAGATACTTAATAGTTCCGCTAGGAGGAGATTTAGCTTTATTATCGTTTTAACTTTTGTTTCCGAATTAATCATGGGAAAATTTTGAATTATGAATTTATTTTTTCTAACTCAATTTTTTTTTTTTTGCTTTTTGACTGAATAAATTAGGAGGCCTATTACAGTCTTTTGCTGAGCCATCTGATTTCTAACACTTTTCTTTTTCTATGAACAAAGGGAATATAATTCAAATCGGCCGTACTTAAACAATTTTAATTTTATGATTTCAACAAAATAAGTGATAGGTGTAAATTATATACACCGTCGATCTAGTTTTTATCATAAAATAAGACCAAATATCTTGTATTTTGAATATAAAGTGAATAGAAAAACACCTAGAATCAAGTTACTGCGTTCGCTTGACTTTACAATGCAGGAAACGATGCAAAATGAAGAAAAAGTCTCCTAGTGTGGACGCACTCACAGCCAGTGCGGACGCACTCAGTACTTAGTCAAATTTCCAGCATCGCAGAACTTCACAGACAAAAGTCCGAATAAATAGAATTAGCAAGGAATTGTAGACCGAATGCCCCTAGATCTCCTCAAACTTGAAAACAAACCAATCTTTCTTTCCTTTATTTTTATTTACATTTATTGTTTAAAACTCCTCTCTTCCGGGTATTGAACCCAAATTTAGGATTTTAGAACAAACCCCCCCCCCCCTTTTACTTTTATTGTTTAGTTTTAAAAATAGTTTTCTTTAATTAAAAATTGGTATTTCCCTATCTCCCTGCTGATCGACACCTAAATACTACAATCGATAGGTTGTGCGCTTGCAACTAACCTATTAATTGGGTACGAAGGTTTATAAATATTAAAAGTTAAAAGAGTAAAAAACACCATACCTAAAATACTCAACAAGCTTTTTGGCACCGTTGCCGGAGAGAATATGATAGATACTAGTTTTTTATTTTAGGAAAGTACTTTTAATTCTTAGTTTCCTTATTTATTTTTTAGAAAATTTAAAATCCAAAAATAGTTTATTTCCTTTTTTACAATTTCTGAAATTTACTTTCCTTATTTAGAAAAATCCAAAAATATTTACTTTCCTTATTTAATTTTCTGCACTTTACTATTCTCTATTTCTATTATCTCTCTTTCACATCTCATCTCTTTTCTTCTCTCATAGAGTTTGAGCGCTGGCACCGGTCACAAGGAGTCAAACCGCGAAGATCAAAGCCGGCGAATCTTCTCTTTCTCAACCAATGGCAGGTCTAGATCCCCGATTAGGCATGCCTCGCAGCTTTGAGGTAGAAGTGGAAGACTATCCGGAAGGCCTTCTCAATCAGGTCCTTCACGATAACAATCCACCTCCTCCCCCTCCAAACAACAACCCACTACCACCTCTTCCTCCACACAACAACCAACCGCCGCCGCTTCCACACAACAATGAGCCACCTCCTATTCTCAATAACAATCCTTTGTTTGGTGTCAATCCAAACAACAACGGAAATGGCCGTAATCGTCAACAAGGCCACCGCTTCGGTTTCATTCCTCAAGGCCAAGATCCACGCGAAATTAAGCCCTCTCTCATCCACTTGCTTGGCCAAAGTCAGTTTGGGGGAGCCCTAAACGAAGATCCACACGCCCACTTGGCGGTTTTCGAAGAATCCTGCGGCACTTTCGCTCAAGAAGGAGAAGAGCTAGACAACCTCAAGCTCAAATGCTTCCACTTATCCCTCCGAGACAATGCAAGAACATGGCTCAGGACCGTGAATCGTGACCACATAAGGACATGGGACGACATGGAGAAGTTATTCTTAGGAAAATACTTTCCTCCATCCAAAACCTAACACTTTCGAACAAAGATCACGACATTCAAGCAAGCAGAGGGAGAGTCCTTGACCGAGGCATGGGATAGATGGGCCGAGCTCCAGCGCTTGTGCCCTAACCATGGCCTTGACATGTGGTTGCTTTTTTAGTTCTTCTTTGCAGGTTGCACAATAACCACCAAGACTCACTTGAATTCAGTCGCAGGAGGAAACATGTCAAAGATGGATCCCGAACAGGCCATGCTAATGATTGAGGATATGACGATCAACCAAAGGGAGTGGACGGCCGAGAGAGGTGGGCGAGCCCAAACCACACCGGGGATCTTGAAAACCAACGAAGCTACCACTTTGCGTGCCCAAATGGAAGCCTTGCAACATCAAATAGCACAAATGCAAAACGCCAATTCCGTGACGAAAAAGGCTTCATGCGGCATTTGTGGAGAGGCGACTCATATCACCGCCGATTGCCAAGTTCTCTTGGAAGGAGAAGACGTCGAGCAAGTCAACGCAATGTTTTACAATCAAGGTGATAAGAGAAACGACCCGATTTACAACAAGGTTAGGCCAAATGATAATTTCAATTCAAATGCATACAACCCTAACACGAGGTGGAATCATCCTAATTTCAAATGGAAGACCGACAATGACAACTCCAACCAATACCAAGGTAATTCCAATCAATTCCAAAATCGTTCAAACCAAAACTCGTATCAAGGACCTTCTCAAAACAACAAACTAGAAAAATTGATAGAAGGCCTTGTAATCTCTCAAAACGAGTTCATGAACCAACAAAGAAACACCAATACCGATATTTCAGATTCCTTGAGGAACCTCAACAATAGATTTGAGTTCTTAGAAACTAAGACGAAGATGCTAGAGACCCAAATAGCACAACAAGCATCTTCGTCCTCTCGTCAACAAGGCACACTTCCTGGAAAACCCGACATCAATCCAAGGGAGCAAGCAAAAGCCATAACCTTGAGGAGCGGCATGGAATACGAAGACCAAAGATGCCCAGCGGAGATGAGTTCCTACAATCACCAAATGAGACACAACCACCTAAAACTCCTCTCAGCACGGACGCACCCATTCCTAATGCGGACGTACCAGCATCGGAAAAACCACAAGAACCGGGTAAGCCTAACCCGGCCAAGGTAAAACCTACTGAAACTCCTAAGTATATCCCATCACCACATAGGTTTATGCCATTCCCTCAAATGTTAGTAAAAAGCAAACTTGACCAACAATATGCCAAATTCGTAGAACACCTCAAGAAATTGAATATCACCATCCCTTTTACCGAAGCAATTACTCATATGCCCACTTATGCGAAATTTTTAAAAGAAATTTTATCCAATAAAAGAACAATTGAGGAAGTGGGCACGGTATCCCTTAATTAGGAGTGTAGCGCTCTCTTCTTAAACAAGCTACCTCCAAAACTAAAGGATCATGTGTAATTGGTGATACCGAATTCAAGAGGTGCCTATGTGATTTAGGCGCAAGTGCGAGCCTTATGCCAAAAACCGTTTATCAAAGGCTAAATCTTGTTGACTTAAAAGCCACAAGGATATCATTACAACTAGCCGATAAGACAGTAAGGTATCCCGAAGGAATTGCGGAAGACGTGATTGTCATGATTGGTAAGTACTTTGTCCCGGTGAATTTCGTAGTTGTTGAGATGGAAGAGGATACTCATACCCCTCTCCTATTGTTGAGATAGAATGCTCTTTTTATTTTTCATAGTAGAAATTGTGAACACTACTTTCAATATAGAAACCTATACAATACTTTACTAATGTATACTATTGTTGATTTATTCAAACAAAACTAATAATTTGATAACACATTATTTTTCAAATTATTTTTTAGATATTGGAGATAACTTATTTTAAATGGAGTATAATTTTTATTTCAATTTCTTTTGTAACAGTTGTTACTTTTAAAAAATTAAATGAAAAGAAAAAGATTTTGGTTGATCATAAAGTATAGCTTTCCTTTTATGCTCTTTCAATTTCACTTCTTTTTATAGGACGTACGAACTTATGTTTAAAGCCAGTATAGTCTTGCTGTTCTCCATTTTAGCTTTTGTAGCAACTAAGTTAATTTATTTTTAATAAATGTTTTGATACATTTGTCTCATTAGGAAAAGTAGTTCGTTTTCTTTCCGATATTTTTATTAAAACCCAAAAAAAAAAACAAATTATCAAATCTGCTCCCATCCCAACTTTTATTTTATTTCTACCCCAACCGCCCGTGGGCTGGGCGGTCCTATTTCCCAACCTGACCGCCCAGCATCCGAGCGATCCACTTTTCAAACCTGACCGCCCAGGGGCTGGGCGGTCTGCTATTGTTTTTTTTTTTTTTTTATAAGAGTTTTATGTTTTAATTGTTTGAATGTTTTATATTAAATTGTTGTAATGATTTGTTTGAATGTTTCATATTAAATTGTATGATATATATTAATTATTTGTTGACGATTATATTTTTATAATTGACGATTATTTGTATATGTTATGTAATTGTCTAGCTTTAATATAATTGATTAGTTTTATATTAAGTTTTGTTAATGTTTAAATGTTTCTAAATGGTAATCGAAATGGTAAGTCTAAACAACAAAAGTAGTAATCGAAATGGTAAGTCTAAACAACAAAAGTAGTAATCTAAATGATAAGTCTAAAAATGAAACATAACAGTCCAAACACGAAATATAATAATCCAAACCATGCTTCTAAATAGCTAGCTATAGCTACGCTATAGCTGTTTTGGACCCTAAAAGCTATGGCGCTATGGGCGATATATAGCTAGCTATCGGCGCTATAGCTAGCTATAGCTAGCTACTTAGTGCAATGGCCTATTTTTTTTAACCGTCCCGCTATACCGCTATAATCGCTATTTAAACCATTGATCCAAACTAAAATACTAGAAACCTATCAAACTAAAAAAAATATAAAAACCCTAACGGCGATGACGAGGGCGAGCTCCGGAGAGCTCCAACCTAGTAGGTGCATGGCGGTCCCTCTGCGACGGCGGACGCCTCTGGGGAACCTCATCCACCTGCATGTCATCGTGTACGGCCTCGCGCGCCCATGGGTCTGCCCCCAGGTGTAATGCATGCTCCCCATGGATCCCCGCCTGTGTACGCAACACCCATGGATCGGCCTCCCAAGTAGGAGGATACGTGGCCGGAGGCGGTGTGCCAAATATAGCAGCGGCAAAGCCATCTGCAGTCTGTGCCCCACTCCCACTGGCCTCGCTGTCGTGCTGTCTGGGCTCCATATACTGCGGTCGGTGGGAGCTAGCTGGCTCCCATCCGCCCCCATCTCCAGTGAGGTCATCCAATGAGAATGAGGCGGCGGCGGCGGCGGCGGCAGCTTCATCCTGCATGTAAACAATGTTAAATTAAAGACATAGAAGTAACGAGTAAATTAATTAAATAATGAACTTTTGCTACCTCGGTAAGCTGCACTGGAACTCCATGCTCGTTGTAGTACGCGTTCCACGCGTTGTTGTTCAACACCCATTGGTGGATCGCCCAACCCGAGTCATCATCTGCAGAAATGAAGATAAATTAATAAGAATGATCTTTTAGAGAGACACTTAATAATGATCATTTGTATGACATATTATTACCTGCAGGAGGTGGCGGCATCTCCGCAGCGTAGATAGGGGCTCCAGGCTGCTCCGGATCTGGTGGTGGGGCCTTTATCTCGCGCCAATTGATGTCCTCCTCAGCATCGTGCAACATACCAACGAGGCGCCCGTCCCAGCCAGAGTCCTCCACGATCGGTGCACTGTGTTGGAGCATTTGACATCCGACCGCTCTCCAACTTTTTCTCGCCATGCACACCAAGCTGTGTGCCACTCCTCTAATAGCGGTCAAAATCTGCACACAATGTATTTTTATTATTATTATTGGAAGATGAATAAATAACTATAATTTTTTAAGCATTTCAGTTTCATTTAAACATATCGAACGAGTATGGATCGGGCCGAAAGGCAAGTAAGTCCTAGATCCGTCATCCGTGAGTCTCCGTCGAAGAGCATCACCATAGTCCCCCTGTAGATAAACCGTCGGCATGCCCCATCTCTGGTACCAGACTAAATATCGTAATCTCCAAGGCCCGACCGGCATAGGGGCATCAATAGCTGGAGGCGGGGTCCATAAGTGATCCCCCGGTGATGCAGCACGCTGGTAATGCTCCTAGAAACGCGTGCTCCAGTTGACTTTGGACTTGTTGTGTTTAGTGCTGCAATATAAATTAATTAGTAACGTGTATGGCTGAACAAGTAATAAAATAGACAAACAATAAGGCAGTGGGTAGTTACCTGTGCAGCTGGGTGGTCTGCTGCTCGCCCAACTCTGGAAAATCAGGGACATAGGCATCCAAGCCAAACTGACGGGGCACTCGATCAGGATAGTGATACTCAACTATCCAGAAGCATACGCAATGCCCACGATAAAACGAGAGATGTCTCTGCTCTAATGTCAGCTGGCACAGAAGGCCCCGATCGTAGAACAGACGATAGGGGTACCAGGTGATGCTCGCCTCGTGAAGCATCTGGAGCTGACCCCGGACATACGAAATCCCCACGTTCCTCCCCCTGCCAGTGTCCTCGTATGTGTGGGGAGGAGCCCATATGGCACCGTACCCCGGACGTCTCTCGGGGTCATCTCCCGTCCATAACCCATGCTGAGCTGGAGGAACAGGCCGACACACCGGTATGTGCGACCAGGACCACTGCTGGAGTAGAAGAAGCGGTCCGGCAATCTGCTTGTTCGTCGCCTAAATTTTGGACATGCGGTGCACTTCTGGTAAATATGGAACCCTAATATTTGTAATAAAAAAATTAAAATATTTGTACAAACTTACCAGACAAGCATGACACAAGCCCCGGTATAAGTGGGCGAGCACGGCTCCACCCCAGTTCCACTTTGACGGCCGCTGAATGTCCCTCAGCAGAGAGAGGAACATAATCGGGACTGCGTCACCGCTGGAATCGACAAACATGACGCTGCCACATAAATCCATGACAAACGCCCTCACGTACCTGCAATATAAATTAGAGACATAAATAACTACAATTTTTGTTGAATCCATAACATATTTTAATTTGCAACTGTTTGTGATTACCTCAGAACGGCCTGCTCGTTACGTGTTTGGGGGGTGATCCTACGCCGGTGGAAGTAACTGCCGAGCGCCGCAAGACTGATGCAGTATTTGGAATACCGGTACTCCTCCTCCTCCTCTCCTTTCTTCTTCTTCTTCTTTTGCAAGTCCGTCGGAGCGGCCCCCAGCAGCTCCGGTATCATGTGCATCAGGTCCGGATCGTCTGAGACACCACCGATGGGGTCGCCATCTATCCGTAAACCCCACAAGGCGCTGACGTCACCTAGTGTGACTGTCATCTCCCCAACCGGAAGGTGAAATGTATGCGTCTCCGGTCGCCATCTCTCCACTAGACCGCAAACGAGAGCCTGGTCAATATCGCAGTGAGTCATAGTGGCCAGCTGATACAACCCGAGATGCATGATGCACTGCTCCATCAACGGGTGACGGACGTATCGTATCTCGGGGGTGCGATGTCTCACTGTCAGCATCGTCGTGTCCTGCATTTTACAATTATTTCAATATAAACGTCTAATTAAATAATGCTATTTAAATTAGGAATACAAAACCAACGTACCTCCATAGATGCAAGTGAGACACGGTGCCTGACATGTGGGGTCCACAGAAGAGGACTAAATGTGTCAGGATGGTGAGGGGGATAATCTCCAAAGGGAGCATCTGCACCGGACGTCTCTGCATCGGATGCCTCTGCACTGGATGCCGCTGCACCGGATGCCGCTGCACCGGATGCCTCTGCATCGTGATAATGTGAACTCTCCCCCGTCTCCAGAGGGGCATCCCATGCACGTCCCCGTCTAGTTCTGACCATACTACATTTCAATAAACAGAAGATTCTATCTTATAAATCCTGATTTATAAACCCTAACTTATAAACTCCAATTCTGTCAACCCTAAACCCTAATTTAACAATTCAACCCTAAACCCTAATTTGACCCCTAAACCCTAAATTAACAATTCAACACTAAACCCTAATTTAACAATTCAACCCTAATTTAACAATTCAACCTAATTTAAACAATTTAACCCTAAACCCTAATTTAACCCCTAAACCCTAAATTAACAATTCAACACTAAACCCTAATTTAACAATTCAACCCTAATTTAACAATTCAACATAATTTAAACAATTCAACCCTAAATCCTAATTTAACAATTCAACCCTAATTTAAACAATTCAATCATAAACCCTAATTTAACAATTCAACCCTAATTTAACAATTAAATTGCGACGGGAAAATCAACAACCCGCACACGATAATTAACAATTCAATCATAATTTATAAACTTCAGTTTTGTCAACCCTAAACCCCTAAACTACAAACTCTAATTTTGGAAACCCTAATTTTGAACAATTCAATCGTGTCGGAAAAATCAACAACCCGCACAAGATAATTAACAATTCAAATTCTACCAATCGTTCCAATGCCAATACAAGATACAAAATATAAATTCAAAAATTTATTTAAAAACTTACCCGAAAATAATCGGATTGTCGCCGAGATGGCCGAAAATTAGGATTCGGGTGAGAGAGAGAGAGAGAGGAAGAGGGAGAGGAAGAGGAAGAGAGAGAGCTCTAATGGCAGATTTGAAGAGAGAGAGAGGAAGAGAGGGAGAGAGAGAGAGGAAGAGAGAAAGAGAGGAAGAGAGGGAGAGAGAGAGAGAGGAAGAGAGGGAGAGATAGAGAGAGAGAGAGAGGAAGAGAGGGAGAGAGGGAGAGAGAGAGGGCCGAGTGGGGTTGGCGGGGCGGCTGGGCTGGGCTGGAGGCAGAGAAGAAAGAGGAGAGAGATAGCGGTCTGCTGGGGGACGGACCGCTTATAAAAAAAAAAAAAAATTAATAGTGGACCGCCCAGCCCCTGGGCGGTCAGGTTTGAAAAGTGGACCGCCCAGCACCTGGGCAGTCAGGTTTGAAAAGTGGACCGCCCGGATGCTGGGCGGTCAGGTTGGGAAATAGGACCGCCCAGCCCACGGGCGGTTGGGGTAGAAATAAAAATAAAGTTGGGGTGGGAGCAAATTTGATAATTTGTTTTTTTTTGGGGGTTTTAATAAAAATATCGGGTTTTCTTTTGAATGTGACTATATATGTTGTTTTCATTAGAGAAAAGGTGCGGTTGTGTTGCTTGAATGGGTAGAAAAGGTGAATTTTGAGATACTTAATAGTTATGCTAGGAGGAGATTTAGCTTTATTATCGTTTTAACTTTTGTTTCCGAATTAATAATGGAAATTTTTTGAATTAGGAATCTATTTTTTCTAATTTTTTTTTTTTTTTGGCTTTTTAACTGAATAAATTAGGAGGCATATTACCGTCTTTTGCTAAGCCATTCTGATTTCTAACACTTTTCTTTTTCTATGAACAAAGGGAATATAATTCAAATCGGCCGTACTTAAACAATTTTAATTTTATGATTTCAACAAAATAAGACTTGAGACCTCCTTCGGCTACTCCTACAAAAATTCAACAAAATATCTTTGTGACGACCGTTTAATATTGTATCTTGTTAAAATATTGAATGACATGAACAATGTTAAAAAAATAAAAAAAAATTACCAAAAATAATGAAATCTTGAAAATTGAAAGCAAGAGTATTTAAAAAGAATAAAAAAAATACAGACAAGGATAATTTGTTTTAACTTGTGCAAATGAAGACAAGTATAGAATTTTGTTTATCTTGCACAACCTTTTATTGCCCGTTACGTTTTTTTAATTGAGGATCCACTCTATATTCGAATTTCTCTGTAGCATTTCGTCAAAAATGTCAAGTGACATGAACAATATTAATATATATATATATATATATATATATATATATATATATATATATATATATATATATATATATAGAGAGAGAGAATGGCTATATCAAAACGTTTGTTCCTGGTCCTTGGAGCAATCAAGTTTTAAACCGTCCGATCTGTTTTTAGATTTGCGCCGATTAGATCTGATCAGAACTGAAAACTGTCGCTGAATTTGAAATATTACTTCTCCATTCACTGGATTCGTCCAGTTACGTAAAACCCAAACCCCATAGCGCTCTCTCTCTCTCTCACGCATTTCTTCTCCAACCCTAGATTGCATCTTACTGTCCTCTCCTCTCTTGGCGCGCATTGCACCGCTGCTCCACCAGAAACTCCTCCCTCTCCCCTCCTATCTCTCCGCTACCCTACCTCCACTCTCGTATCTCTGAAAAATTCTCGCACCACTACCCTGCCATCTCGTCTCCTCCCTTTTGTATCCAATAATTTCCCTTCTGTCTCATTTTCTACTTCAAAATTGGTTTTGCTTGTTAATTGAATTGAAAACCTTTTTTGAACATTCTAGAGTTTCTTCTAATTTTGCTTGTAAATTTGCGGCCGTATAAAAAGTAACATCACCGTGTAACTTAATTTCAATCTGGCAACTGGCAAGTAAAGAACCTAATTTTGATTTAATTACATTACTGGCATTATTATTTGGACTTAATTTTTCAATTGGTAGGTTGTTACGAACCTAGTCTCAAACCTGCACATTGCTCACATATATGCAATATATTTTTTTTCAGTAGGCAACATAAAATACGTAATTTTAATTTGATTGTCTTAATGCCATTATTATTACTTTATTACATTTTGTTTGCTTCTTGATTACATCTGTTGCTAATTATTTCTTGCTCTGGATGCAGTACTGCTGAAGTTGCGAGACTTAGCCGGATGGTACCAGCGGTACTGGCACAATAATTATCACAGAAGGTTGTGTATGGCACAAGTATGGATGAATATTCTGGTTTTAACCTTACTGGTAAGCTACTGGTATGCTGCTGGTATTCAACTGGTACGGCAGGATTCGAATCAGGTGTTCAAGGACAAGATGAATTGGTCTGCTAATTTTTGTTTAGAGATCAAATTGTTGTAATTTCTTAGTAAGTCAGGGTACTCGATGTAATTTTATTCTTTCAAGCTATGCTTGCTGGGTTTGGAACAGTTGAAGGTTCTATGATGTATTGTATTGGGATAGTGAGAATTTAGATTTAGAGGTTGATGAATGGTGTAAGGATTGTAAGACTATTATATTTTCAATAAAGTGTGTGGCAACCTTTGCCAACCTTAAAAAAAAAAAAGGATTAACTTGAAGATGAATCTAAAGATGAAGCCCTTAATTGTTTTGTAACTTCTAAGCATCTTGTTTTGTAACTTTTTAGCATGCTGTTTTGAGCATATTGTTTTAACTTGCTGAAAATGGATGTGACTCAAATAAGAAAAATAACTGATCTTGGAATTCTGTTTAAAGCATACTGTTATAACTTGCTGAAAATGATGTTTTAAGCATATAAAACTATACACAACTTACAAAATGCAAAAAGAAAAAGTATAGTTCAAATGAATTTTGGCTTAAAGACACTCTACAAAACTCTACACAACTGATCTTGGATGAATATCTTGGATGATATTTTAAACTCACTTCCATTTCATTATTGTAACTTTACTATTTAGTGAAATAAGTACTTTCTATATTCTTTATGACCTTTCTGATATCAAAGAGAGATAATAAAAAAGAGAAATAAAATACAGACACAACATGTTCACAACTAGTGTGTTTTTACTTGCTTGACATTCAAATAAACAACACATCACAATATGTCCATAACAACATTTCATACAAGATTAAAATCCTAATTTGTAACAATTTCTGGCATTACAAACATCTAGCAACATTCATTATATACAACATGACAATTAAAACATGCCTATAGCCTAAATACAAACATCTAGCAACATTCATTATATACAAAATAACACGTTACAAAAGTTCTAATTACAGCAGCACTAGAAAAGGAAAGGAGCGGGACTGGAATCGCGGTGCGCGCTAAGAGAGGAGAGGAACGGGACTGGCGATGCGGTGCGCGCCGAGAGAGGAGAGGAGCGGGAGGAGGCGATTTACGTCTGGCTTGGAAAGAAGCGCGTGAGAGAAAGAGAGAGAGAACGCTCAGGGATTTGGGTTTTGTTCCACTGGACATATCCAGTTAATGGAGAGGCCATATTTCTAATTTCAGCGGATCTGATCAATTTGATCTAGCACGGATCTAAAACCGAATCGGACGGCTTAAAACTTGATTGCTCCAAGGGCCAGGAACAAACGTTTTGATGTTAGCCATTCTCTATATATATATATATATATATACATGAGGAGGGATCTAGTTACTACAATTTTGAGTTACAACAAAGTTACCACAACCATTTTTTACATTTTCAAAGTCCAAATCATCAATCCATACCGTTCAACATGATCTCGACAATAAAATGTGCTTCCTAATCAAATTCTACATTTTTTTGAATTTTTTTACTATTTATTAAGATGGGTACAAAATTCAATGGTCTGAAATTTGACTAGTTTTTGTAAAGAATAATTATTTTGGTACCCGCAGTTGAGTACCCGCATTGTACCCGCAGTTGATTCCTTTCCCAATTAACTTCCATAACGGTATAACTAACTTTGTCAATCATTAAATCACCTTGAAAAACGTGTAAAAGATGAGTCCAATTTTTTTCTTTAAAGACTTGATATCTTAAGTATAAATACTTGATGAATAATATATGAATATTTGATATATTAGATATGAATACTTTCTATTTTGTATGAATACTTTTCATATTTGAATATTTGATACTTTGAAAAACGTGTAAAAGTATGTCATCATGGATCTCATTTGAAAGAGAAAATTGTGTAGAACACGTTCGTGGTTTTAAATTTGTAAAATTCCTCATAGATCGTCTCAAAAATTGGTTAGATTGAACGGAGAAAAAAAAATCACCTTGAAAAACGTGTAAAAGATGAGTAGGTATTGTGTCCAGTTTTTTTTTAAATACTTGATATCTTAGGTATGAATACTTGATGAATTATATATGAATACTTGATAATTTAGGTATAAATACTTTCCATTTTGTATGTGAATTAATTTAATCAATGAATGTAGCACTGATGGTATGATCCACGTGACTTTTTGGTTGTGGTCCACAATGCAGTCTGACAGTTATAAAAAGGTGCGGGTACGGTATAAATACTTTTTGGTTTTGGTTGTGGTCCCAATTCATATATCATATATGTAGTTCATTGTATAGATATAAATACTTGTCTTGTATAGGTATAAATACTTCACAATGTTACTATTAATACTTGTAAAATAAAATTACAGTTTTGACAGTTTAGGTCCCCAAAAATAGTTATGACAGTTTAGGTGCGGTTCCCAAAAATAGTTATGATAGTTTATGTGCGGGTACAATGCGGGTACTCAACTGCGGGTACTCATATCAGCTTCCTTTTGTAAAATATTTAATAAATAGTAAAAAAATTCAAAAAAAAGTAAAATTTGATCTTCAAGCACATTTTATTGTGGAGATCATGGTGAACGGTTTGGATCGACTATTTGGACTTTGAAAATGTAGAAAATGATTGTGGTAACTTTGTTGTAACTAGATCCCTCCTCTATATATATATATATATATATATATATATATATATATATATATATATATATATATATATATATACAGAGGAGGGATCCACTTATAACAAATTTGAGTTACAACATTCATTTTTTTCATTTTCAAAGTCCAAATCGTCGATCCAAACCGTTCAACATGATCATCTAAATAAAATGTACTTGCAGATCAAATTTTATATTTTTTTGAATTTTTTTACTATTTATTAAGATGGGTACAAAATTCAATGGTCTAAGTATGACTATTTTTGTAAAATACTTAATAAATAGTAAAAAAATTCAAAAAAATGTAAAATTTGATCTGCAAGTACATTTTATTGTGGAGATCATGTTGAACGGTTGGATCGACGATTTGGACTTTGAAAATGAAAAAAATGAATGTTGTAACTTTGTTGTAACTCAAATTTGTTGTAAGTGGATCCCTCATCATATATATATATATATATATTTGGGCTACGGTACTTCACGAAATAAAGCGAGGGTTTTACTTCACGTCTATATCTTTAATTTCAAAGTTCAAAATGTCGATCCGAACTGTTCAAGTTGATCTCCATATTAAATTGTGCTTGGAGACGAAATTTTACAATTTTTAGAATTTTTTTACTATTTTTTGGAATTTTTTAAAATCACTGATTTTATGGTCCATGATTTTCTGAATATACTCATTTCATTCAAAATACTAACAGAATGAACATACTTCGTCCAAAATACTAACTGAATGAGAATATTTTGTTAGTATTTTGGATGAAAAAGTTATAGAGTGACTTGATTGGGACAAATGAAAAGTTCTTACAAGGACAAATCAAACTTGAGTGACCAATTCATAACAAAAGACAAAGTTTAGTGACCTCCGGTGAAATTTTACCCTTTATTTAATTGTTTTTAAATTAAAAACTTGTCAGCACGTGTATAGAACAAGTGGCCTACAAAATGTGACCAAATGCAATCATACAGCATTATTAGTTAATGAAAAACGCAATGTGACTTACTATCATGTTGTGATCAAATTTTTTTTCACATAACGTGATATGAGATGACTAAAATGATGAAGAGCAATGTGTGGTTGCACCGTGACAACACATGACATGACTAGTTGTGCATAATTAATTTTTTCATATTTTAAGTTCATAGAAAAAAATAATGAAAGATAAAAAATTGCAAAATACAATAAATAAATAATAGTGCTAAAATAATTAGTCAAGTACATATCACGTTACATGACATAACATGAACAGATAAATTAGCGTGAAATGTCATGACGTGTCATTTTCGATCGAAAAAAACGTCACACAAATAGACATGTCATATTACACGGAAGTCTTATCACATTATCGATACACATGATATGACGTGGCGTAACATGTCATAACGGAACCAATAACGCCTTGACTAGTTTTCTTCAGTGCCGCATACTTGAAAATATCCTGAACTAGACCTATATAAGGGTCTATTGGGCCGTAGAATGGGAATGAAGAATGGGAATGAAAATAGGTAATGGAATGGAAATTTTTGAACTGACAAAATATTGTGCACGTGAGCTAATTTTCACGAAGTCTGAATAATTTTTTTTTTTCCCACACACACAGTAAACGCTGAACATGTCCTAAATTTTTTTTTAAAGATTGAGGACAGATGTTAAAATATCACCTACCTAAAGGCTAAAGCCTAAACCCACCACCAAGTTAGTAATCCTGCATCGGCTGCACTACGCAACAGTCAATGGCACAATCCACGAGTAGCATCTCGAACCCGCTGCACCCGGTACATCATACACCATAGTCACTGACATGACGGGCGCAACTCTTTCGTTCTTCCTGAAATTATGTTTTACCCTCTTACTTTCTTCAGCTCGCTCTCTGCGTCCCTCCACATGGGAAAGATATAGATCAAAGATCCTATGTTATTATTCTCATGCTACTAGTATGTAACAAGTTCCAATCCACAAATAATAAGGAATCGAAACTCGAAAGCCGTCCAATGGGGCATGGACCAAATTCAGTCCAATATCAGATCAGAGACGTCAGATTTTCATCATGATTCAAGCGTATAACTTTAAATTTCGTGGGAAATATAATCACACGATTTTATTTGATGCATATGAACGGTCCAATCGAATATCGGACCAAATTTGGTTCAATGTCCATCGGACTGCCTCGTAATCCAACAAATAAAGATACAAGGAAGCAAAACATCGAGAGAGAGGCACCTCTTGGACGAACCAAAAACGAGCGCGAAATCGACTCCAATCTCCCGCCCCCTTCTTCCCTATTTCTCCCTCCATTTCCATCCCTTCTCTCCCTCCCTCCCTCCACCTTTCTCTCCTCTCTAAACCCTACTGCACCTCTCATGACCTCAGTTACCTCGCCGTTGAAGCGGCCTCTAACCTTAAAGAAGCGTGGCAGCTACAACTGTGGCCGTTGTGGCCTTCCTAAGAAAGGCCACGTGTGTCCTCTCGCACCATCTGAGATCCTAACGGCGGAGCCTTTAGCTTGCTTGCCTCGCTCTGGTAACCGCCTCCGTCGGGCCCTCTCCTTCGATGATGACGTGGCACAAATTGGAGAGTCTCCCCTTTTGTTAACTCATCAGGAGGTGCAAGACGATGTCATGGAGAAGGAGGTGGAGGAGGAAGAGGAGCTTGTAGTGGTTGGGAGAGCGGGTCTGGTCCCGTTGAGCTCTCTGGTTGAAGTCTTGAAACGGGTTCCTGTGAAGGGGCTCTTGTCAGCCGCGGCTGTGTGCCATGGCTGGAGAGAGTGTGTGAAGAGGATGTGGCGATCAGCTGAAGAACTGAGAATTAAGGTTTCGCCTAAGTCTCAGATCGGTTTTGTTGAGTCGATTCTTGAGAAGTGTGTGGGGTTGGCGAGGCTGATACTTAGAATGGAAAGGTTAGAACTTTGAACTGGAAGACTTTCGTAAAGACGGGAAACTAACAAATTTGACTGGATTTGTTAAGTTTATTGAATTTGATGCAACCATTTTGTTAATTCACATCTTTCCATAGATCCAATGTGAGATCAGACACATATGTTCCGATCTGTGGTTATCTCTTCCAATTTATGGAAGAATTCTAATGGATCTTGGATCTTGATAGCTTACTGAACCAGTTTCACTAAGCTTTCATCAGATCGGTTGTTTTGTTGACTTTTGAGGACTACAAGACCAAACATAGAAACACTGGAGTTAGTATTGTCTAATAAATGAGAGCTTTGACTAGATTTCTGAAGTTTATTGAATTTATGACTCAGATTTAGATGCAAGAATTTTGTTAATGTGCATCTTTCCATACATGATCAGATATATATGTTCAGATCTTTGATAATTTCTTCCAACATTTTGGAATAATTATAATTATTCTTGGTTCGTGATAGCTTACTGAACCAGTTTCAGTAAGCTTTCATCAGATCAGTTGTTTTGTTGAGTTTTGATGACTATGCAGATATTAAAATCTCTAATATAATTACAAGAATAAACATAGAACACCTGACATCATTTGTCAGATTTAGATGCAACAATTTTGTTAATGTGCATCTTTCCATACGAGATCAGATATATATGTTCAGATCTTTGAAAATTTCTTCGAAAATTTTGGAATAATTCTAATGATTCTTGGTTCTTGATAGCTTACTGAACTAGTTTCTTTAAGCTTTCATCAGATCAGTTGTTTTGTTGAGATAAAGATGAGCTGTCAAGCCTTGAGTTTCGGACCAGCGAATTTGTTTTGTTGAGTTATGAAGCCTTGTTGGATTTGATCTCATTTATATTCATTTATTTCTCAGAATCTGCTCCTTTTCAGAAGGGAAGTATAAAAATCAGGTATAATCCAAAAGATGGATAATCTGATCTGGGCTTCTCAGTATTTAGCATATCTTACTCATCGTTTGCGTTTTTATTTCTGATTTTTCCATATTTAGTTTTTGACACATGCTAACTACAAAAAGTTAAAATTAAACTACCCAAAAAATATAATCAACAGATGAAGTAAAATTGCTATTACATGATTTGAACCTCCTTTCGGATATTCAGTTAAAATTTACATAAAATTTTATTCTGACTAGTACATCTTTCTTGGTTGCTGCAGTGATGTGAATTCTGCAATGCTAGGTTGCATTGCATTCTTTTGCCCCAAATTAGAAGCTCTAGAGATTAGCCTAGCTGCTGGTGCTGTCAATAAGATAAACGGGTAAGTAACTAATCAAAATAGATCTTTCACTCTTTTGATGAACCAAAACAGATTTTTAACTGAAATAATTGTCTCAAGTAAAATGATAAATTTGCAGTTAGCATAGGACTCTTGACAAGGTAAGAATTAGTTGCAAATAACTCAGAAGTTAATTTAATTTTTGTCTAAATATCTAGCCATTAAGCCATGTATACTTGATACTCCATCAATTTATTTCTTAACCAGGCTAATTTTGTGTCTATCTTGAACTTAATTTGCAGTGTTGGATTTTGTCGTTTTGTGTCTGAGATGCGTTGCCTCTCAGTTTTGAAGATTGAAGGTTGCAGTAACCTTGATTATTTAAATATCTCTTCAACATGCCTTTCTACACTATGGCTTTCTGATCTCTCCTGCCTTTCCAAATCGGTACATCTTCCACCTCTGCTTTCACACTCAGTTTTGTAGAATACTAAATTGTTACTGGTACTTTTAAACTGGCGCGTTGAACTATTCCATTTATAATTGTATCGTTATGTTGGTAAAAGTGTAATGTTCTTTAGTTTTAATAGGAGGCATTCGGGAAATTGTTCCTAATTTTTATTGCAATCCCTGTAAAACATAAATACTTCTATGTGCAAAACAGAGGATTTTTGACCCTCGGACCAACACAAGTATGCTACAAGTTCACTTTTATTTCTTCGATTGACAAACTGCTCACCATTTTAATGCAATCACGTCTTGAGGAAACACGGTCACTTGTAGCAAATTGTGCAAAGCTCCTTTTTTCTTTATTTATGAATTAATAAAATGCTATTAATTTCCTTTAGGTGTTTAACTGCCCCAACATGACTGAGCTATCTCTGGATTTCACCCGAGAAGGGAATGACTCAACTGATCTCCCTGCATTAATGGAAAATTTGGGTCGAACATGCCCTAGACTAAGGAATTTGCACGTGGCCTCAACCTGGTTATGCAATGACGCTGTGCTTGCTTTGGCAAGTGCTGACCTAAGGTACTTCATGAAATTTATACTAATTAAATAAAAAAGGTAGTTTAGTGAATAGATACTAATACGTATATATACCTGTATGACAGAGATAAGAATATGTCTACCAATATGTATATCTACCTGTATTTTGGGTTTGGGCTGTTGAGGATCTCAGGTTATTAAGGTATTGTGTCGGCCAGTAGCTGTTGAACTTTTTTCAGGTGGAATTTGGTAATAAGGTCTCTTTAGAAATAAACTTATTTATTGTATCTGTTAGATGCAATTTTTACATACAACATAGGTGTAATCGTTCTTGTATACATAACTGTGTATATCATGCATTATCCTATCCGAGTATTACCATCAGGCTTGTATAGGTGCATTACCCATAAATGTTTCGTTTATGTAATTAAGACCATGAAATCTTCATTATTTAGACGAATAATGTTATTATTTGTCAGGTTCTTGCACATGTTGTCATTGCTTCTAGGCTCAAGGATAACTGATGCAGCAGTTGCTTCCATTGTTCAATCTTACTTGAGCTTGGACCTCCTTGATTTGAGCGGGTACTATTCCTTTTTAATAGCCTATAAATCAATCAGGTATTAGAAATAATGGAATTCCAAAGAAATACATGGAAAATAGCAAATAACAGGCATAGGAAACCAAGGTAATGCAAAAGGTTCAGTCAGTTTTAATGCCAGTATAAGACAATATACCTGCCTGTCCTTATTACTAATGAATATATTATAATTTCTATGTAAAGTCAAGACGACTTAAACTGTTTTTTTCCCTTTATTTTCAGATCCAGCATTACTGATTGTGGAATTGGCATGATATGCAAAGCTTATCCCCACACCCTTTCCAAACTTCTCCTCGCCCTTTGCCCAAATATTACCTCAAGTAAAGCTCACTTACTGTATTGTTATACAAAGTATTCTCGCAGTCACTATAAAACTTGGTCTTATGTGAACAAATTGTGTGCAGTTGAAAATAAAACCTCAGCTAAGCACCCAAATGACAGTTCTTTAGGAAAATTTTCCACGTCTACCCTGCAAAACCTTGAAAAATTTTGATGCCTAAGATCCTTCTTGTACTGATTTCTTTTGATCTTTTGTATGGTTCTTCTAAAATATTTTTCTAAATTTTAGGTGGGGTCCAGCTTGCTGCTACTCTGCCATATCTTGAACTGCTGGACTGTGGAATGAGCATATGTGTTGCTAATCCTCAAACCAATGAGAAGAAGATACAATGTATCGGAGAAACCGACGGGCTTAGGAAATGTCAGAAATTAAGCCCCATGAAAAAGAAGTCGTACCAAAAGCTGATCATAGAGCATCCTAATTTGAGAAAACTCAGTCTTTGGGGCTGCTCTGCTTTGGAAGTAAGATAACATTTGATTCTATAACAAAAATCCATAATTGAATTTTAGGAACAAAATATGAAACTTGCATGACTTATATATTTTCCTTAGCAAAAATTATCGATGTTGTGTTTTTCTGTTGTTTATAGGGTTTGTATGTAAATTGTCCAGAGCTTCAAGACCTAAATCTCAACTCCTGTACTAACCTCCATCCAGGTCACTTACTCTTCCTCTCAGTGGTTAAAAGTACCATCAAATGATTTTACTAAAATACCCTCCATCTTTTTTTTTTTTCCAGAGAGGCTGCTTCTCCAGTGCCCCAGTTTGTTAGAAGTGCATGCTTCTGGCTGTGAAGACATGCTGATTGGAGCAATTAGAAATCAGGTATTACTTTTTTAACCTAAGACAGTTGCTTTTACTTTTTCTGCTTGCTCCTTTTGGAACTTAAAATCAGAAATTGGAAGTGTTTTTCATTTGCATGAAAAGGGAAGGGAAGTGTGTGCGGTCCGATGCTCGATCTGAGCCTTCTGATACGCATTAAGATTCGTGCGGGCAATTTTATGGTTGGTGTGGATTTTGATGCAAATCGGACGGCTCCGACCAAATATTGGATCGTATTTGGTCTGAAGCCCATCGGAAACAATTAGTTGGCATTTTCAGGGCATTTCCATAGGGAAGGGGTGTAATATATTATATTATTTTCTTTGTTTCGTAGATGCTCCATTTTAGTTGGCATTTTCAGGGCATTTTTGGTATATTGAGTTGAGGGGTATGTGCTTGAAGTATGCTTTAATTCATATTTGATGACTATAATGTAATATAGGTACTCAATGAGTTTGCTGCAGCTAGAACAGACTGGCCTTGCAAAAGATTAGCTGACGGGTCATCGAAACGGGTTCTCGTCCCTTACTCTATCCCTTACCTTGTAAGTCTACTCTTCTCTTGCTCTTTTTTTTTATCCTCTAAAGTTTTCCAGTTGCTATGATTTCGGGTCTTATTATGACATTGATGTTTATCTCAGACATCTGATGAAGAGAAAAAGAGCAAGAGAGCAAGGCTGGGACAGTGTGCCGTGTCCATCTCTGACAAAATAATTTGATTGTTTGTAGTATAGTTGGTGCTTTGTAGATTTGATCAGAACTCTAGTGATCGTGATTTGTGGATTAGAATTTTAGACTTGCATTGGGGTTCTCGACCAGCTTTAATTTCTCGGTTTTTTCTATTTCTGGTGTATGCCAAAGCTTCTATTGTGAGCAGTTGTTGGCTTAATTAAAACAGGCCTAATTAGGCTAGAACCTAGTTGAAAATAAATGTTAGACATTGCTTCAGGCTATTTGCTGAATTTAAATCAAAGAGTGTGTTTTCATTTAAATATATTCATATGCACGCTTGTGAAGAATCTGTATTTTGAAAAAGAAACAAGAAAAACACATTCTCTAAGATCTGATCTTGTTTGAACTCAAGTTTATGCTGATCAAGATCAAACAGCTTGCAATTGTATTAATGTGATGTAATTACATTGAACAATTAGGATCTGTTTGAAAATATGTATATCTTCAACAAAGAATATGGCATCATTCAACAAAGAAAGAATCAACACATATCTCTCACTTGCTATTTATATAGATACCTTTTCTATTAGGTAAAGTGCTGAAAATCACTATTAACAGTAGGGTTAGTGAAACAATATGAATTTAGTGTAATTTCCTTATTTCCAAATTAAAATACATAACTATTGTCTAAGTGAACAATGTCACAACTTGTTTTTTAAGATCATCTCATGTAATATTAACACTCTACGACCTCATGACAGTAACACTGTTACCAGAATGGAAAAATTGGGGTAACTACAAATCATGGTGTATCAGTTGGTACGGAATAAAAACTGATATTGACAAACTTTTTACATGGTGTATCGGCACGGTTGTCATGGACATTGAGCTGGCGAGTGAGCATTGTGAGGGGAGAAGATTGCTTCTGGATTCTCTCTCTTCTCCTTTTTAGGTTTTGGTCCTCCTGTATTAACTCTTCTATCCACTATCCTGGCTATGCTTGTTGAAATGTATCATCACAAAATTTAAAATATAAACCAAAAAAAGGTAAATAGTAGTAGTCACATAAAAGGAAGATTTAAATATATTAACTTGTATGTCAGAAGATATAAGATAAGGTTGGTACCCATCAGCCACCAACACAATCTAAAAGGTTTATAAAAAAAATCATAAGGCACATGGATTAATTAGAAGATTTAAAAAGATAAATTTAAAGCCATCTTAAAAAAATGATAAAAGGAAACACTTTTACCCTCTTGACATTGTTGGGCTCAAAGTGGCCGTTCAGAGGAAGCTGCTTGTTCATCAACCAGTTAAACTTGGGCAAATATCCAACTTAAATTGAACATTTGAATATAATTTATACAAAATTGGAACAACCAGGGACTAAACTGAAGTTTACCAGTTGTTCAGTATGTATATGTAGACAAACACCTTTTATTGCCTTTTATTGAAGAGAAATCTTTACCAGGATGAATTTTGATTCATAACATTTTAATTCTGTACTGGTATATAACCCCGACTGCAAATTATAGGACCTTACAAGTTTTAACTAATCTGACCTCACTAATCATGGGTTTAAACCTACTTAATTTAATTAAGTACAAACCCAAAATTAATGTAATTTTAGTTTATTAACACTGAAAAGGGATAAAGGGATTGATAGTGAGAGAGAGAGAGAGAGAGAAAGTTGATTGGCATATCAGTTCTGATAAAGATCCACTCTGTCAGTCAAGAGCTCTGGTGGTTGCAGGCTGCTTCACCTAATTAATACAAGGTTTGATAAAACAAGACTGCTGTTCTATTTTGAATTTACTGGAGACTATGGTACTATGCATAGTGCATAATGGTCCATACTATGGATCAAAATTTTTCATTTTTGAAGTTCAAACAATCGATCTGAACCGTTCAACATGGTCTCCATATGAAAATGTAGTTGTGATCTAATTTTATATTTTTTTGGATTTTTTGTACTATTTTTTTAGATGGGTAGAAAAACACTTGATCAAAAAATTCTAGACCATTCAAAAAGTAATAATATTTTACCTATCTAAAAAATAGTAAAAAAATTCTAAAAAATGTAAAATTAAGTCTACAAGTACATCTTCATATCGAGATCATGTTGAACGGTTTAGATCTACTATTTGGACTTCGGAAACGAAAATATTAATCCATAGTACCAATTAATCTGCACTATGCATAGTACCATAGCCTCAGTCAATTAATGTATGTATTAATCTTTGGTTTTTACAGTTACTTGTTAGGAGGGTAAGTCTGAGTACTGTTAGAATTCACTGGTACATTTGCTAGGTGTCGGTTAGAATTGTCTGATTTTGGTGGTTAGTTGGAACCAGTAACCTTTGTACTGGTACAGTAGTAGTAGGTGGCTTTGTTATGATGGATTGTATAATTTTGTACCGGTATGATTTAGACTGGTACTTAATTTAATTTTGTATAAATTAAATTCATTACTATTGTCTAAGTGGCAATTTCATGAGGTATTTCTTAAGATCATATCACGTAAAATTAATACTTTACGACTTCGTACAGTAACACTATACCAGACTGTGATATATGTGGCAGTATGGAAAAATTGGGGTAACTACACAACATGGTTATTGTTGAAGAATAATCTCAGAATTTAAATTCATCATAAATTAGGGGTATATATGCAAAAGTGTAAATAGGTACTGCTGTACCAAATAGGAAGGTACCAACGGTAATAATTCTAACCGTTGGAGCAAATGTAATATATAGAGATATCTCTACTGTAACAAATAAGTAAATGAAAACAGAAACAAAAAATATTTTTCAGATTCTCCTCAGCTTTTACATCTCTAAAAAATAACATGGTATCAGAGCATCAGGTTCTGTAACCGAAAAAAGGCAACATCTCACGGTACCAGTAAACTGGTATTCACAACAAAATTCATAACCAAAAATCAGCAAAGAACAAATGGCTCAAGAGGGGCAACACGAGGCTACCAATTCCTCCAAGCTCACAAATACTTTGCTCAATGGCAAGAATTATCTTACATGGGCAAAGGCTGCATCTAGAGCGCTCAGCGGTCGAGAGATGCGAGAATACATCACCGGAGAAAATAAAGAGCCAACAATCGCAAACCCAAATTTGCTGACCGAAATCGAAAAAAAGGCAGCAAAGAAATGGAGAACCCAAAATGATAAAATCATAACATGGCTCACAAACTCCATGGAGTCATCAATTTCAGAACTCTTTCTACTTGCTGACACGGCTTTTGAGTTATGGCAAGCCGTGAAAGACATGTACGGGCAAGAGAATAATTATTCCCGTATTTACCAACTCAAGCAAGAAATCCAGCAAGAAAAGCAAGGCAATAGAAAACATGTAGAGTACCTTGGTGCTCTTCAAAAGAAAAAAGATGAACTCCGATCATACCGGCCGCCAACCACCGATTTGGCAATAATTAAACAACGGCAAGAAGAAGATGACATATTTGAGTACCTTGCCGGATTGAATCCCAGCTATGAGGCAGTGCGGGCTCAAATTATGAATACCATCCCTCTTCCTTCTTACTCTCAAATCAAAAATATGATCCAACAAGAAGAAAGCAGGAGGGAAACCATGGGTGGTCCACAAATCGTAGCCGAAGAGGGACACGAAATCCACGGCTTTGCGGCAACAAAAAAATTCAATTTTCCCAATTCTGGCCAAAACCCTAGATCTCAAAATTACTCAAATCAACGCGAAATTGAAAGGTGTACGGGGTGTAAGAAGGAGGGACATACACATGAGAAGTGTTGGTTTCTTCATCCCCATTTGAAACCAAAACACTGGAAGAAGGGGGTCTCCACAGGAGGCAGAGGAGAAGAAAGAATTAAAGGGGCTGCTGATTTTGTGGGGAACTACACAGAGCCACGTGAGGCTTTTTTCACTGAATCGCATGCGGATTCGAATGAGCCGCGTACAAATGAAACTCACGAAGCATGCAAAAATCGCGAAGCACAGAGAGTGCATGCGGATTCTCGTGAACCGCGTACACGTGAGGTGCTGCTGACGGGGCCCAAACCGCGTGAACCACAGGGGTCCCAAATTGGGTTCAAACCCAGAAATAGCGAAACGGGTCAAACTAACGGGTCTGTCTCCAGTTATTTCGCTGGCGGGTCAGATCCAGGCCGAAACGGGTCAAAGGATGCAGCAGAACAATTGCAGTCTCTAATACAACAGATGTCTGTGCTGCTGACTCAACAAAATCAATCTGTATTTTCTGGTATTTCTACACACTCAAAAAATTTTAATTTATTAGATAAAATAATTATTGATAGTGGTGCTACGGACCATATGTTCGGTAATCAAGCACTTGTAAAAAATTTAGATATGACCAAAAAGGACCAATTTGTCTTTGTAGCTAACGGTATGAAGGCTAAAATAAATGGTATAGGTGAAACTATATTTTGTAATAAAAAAATATTTAATGTGCTATATTTAGATACGTTTCCTATAAATTTACTTTCGGTTCAAAAATTAACACAAGAATTAGATTGCGATGTAATTTTTTCTTGTAAAAATGTTCTATTTCAGGACCGGGAAACCGGGACGAAGATTGGTGAAGGATTTCTTGAAAATGGACACTACTTTTTGAACTCAAAAAATTATTTTTGTGCTTCCGCTAAATCCATTGACATTGGACTTTGTCATAGAAGATTCGGGCATCCTTCCGACAAGATTTTAAATCTTATTTTGGATTGTAAAAATTTAAATTGTGCCAATTGTGAAGTTTGTAAATTGGCAAAACAAACAAAACTTCCTTTTTCTCATTCCAATAGCAAAAGTGAAAATATGTTTGATTTAATTCATTCGGATGTTTGAGGACCGGCCCCAATTGACTCATATAATGGATTTAAATACTTTGTTATTTTTATCGATGATTTTTCAAGAACCACTTGGTTATACTTGTTAAAATCAAAAAGTGAAGTTTTTAGTAGCTTTAAAGAATTTTTTTATCTCATAGAAAATCAATTTAATGCAAAATTAAAAATATTTAGGTCGGATAACGGGACGGAATTTGTAAACAATAATTTCTCTACATTTTTTAAAGAAAAAAGAATTATACACCAAACCACTTGCATCAATACACCCGAACAAAATGGAGTGTCCGAAAGAAAAAATAGACATTTACTAGAAATGACAAGAACATTAATGTTTCAAAATAATGTTCCTAAAATATATTGGTCGGATGCCATACATTGCGCCACACATTTGATTAATAGATTACCAAGTTCAAAATTAGAAAATAGAATCCCACTAGAAATTCTTTATCAACGAAAAATAACCTTTGATCATTTAAAAATCTTTGGATGTACAAGCTTTGTACATATTAAAAGAAAAGATAAGCTAGATTTCGTATCAACAAAAACTATTTTTTTAGGATATTCATCCTATAAAAAGGGGTACAAATGCTATGACCCTATTAATAAAAAACTATTTGTCTCTAGAAATGTTATATTTTTTGAAAATGAGCCATATTTCAAAAAATTGAGAGAAATTCAAGAGTCTAATCAAATTCAAAATGAAACAATAAATTCGGTAACACCCTACATTTCTCAAAATAATTTAGAAGAAAGTGATACAAGTGATGCCGAAGATGATAACAATAACTATATAAATGAAACCGAAGTAGTAAATAATTCGGGACTTAGACGAACATCTAGAATATCACAACCGTCGAGTAGACTTAGAGATTATGTAACTTATACCGTCCAATACCCTATACAAAATTTTGTTTCATATAAAAAATTTTTGCCTTCATACCAAGCCTTTCTTGCTACTATAGAAAATGAAATAGAACCGAAAAATTACCAAGAGGCCATTCAAAATCCAATTTGGGATAAAGCCATGAAAGAAGAGCTAAAAGCTCTAGAAAAAAATGAAACTTGGAAAATTGTTTTAGTACCGGAAAATAAAAAACCCGTTGGGTGCAAATGGATTTACAAAATTAAATATAATTGTGATGGTACCATAGAACGGTATAAGGCAAGGTTAGTGGCCAAAGGATTTACACAAACCTATGGTATAGATTACAACGAAACTTTTGCACCGGTTGCAAAAATGAATACCGTTAGGGTTTTATTCTCCATTGCCGTAAACAATGGTTGGAATTTATACCAAATGGATGTTAAAAATGCATTTCTTCAAGGAACACTTGAGGAAGAAGTTTATATGACCCTCCCACCGGGTCATGTAAAAGAAAAAAATGCTAACCTTGTTTGTAGGTTAAACAAATCAATCTACGGACTTAAACAATCTCCAAGGGCATGGTATGGCAAGTTATCTCAATACTTAATTTCTTGCAACTTTAAAATTAGTAATGCCGATCACTCCTTGTTTACCAAAAATGAAGAAAAAAATATAACCCTTGTGTTAGTTTATGTAGATGATTTAATAATTACCGGAAACAATTTAGAAGCAATTAGAAAAATCAAATCCCAATTAAAAGAAAAATTTGACATTAAAGATTTAGGGTATTTAAAATATTTTCTAGGAATAGAAGTAGCATTTTCAAACAAGGGCCTATTAATTTCACAAAGAAAGTACACTTTGGATTTATTAAAAGAAACCGGTAAGTTGGGTTGTAAACCGGCCTCTACACCAATAGATAGCAAGTACAAATTAAATACCGAGGATGGTGAACCCTTAGAAAACATAAACCAATTTCAAAGACTCGTAGGAAAATTAATTTACCTTACGGTCACTCGTCCGGATATCTCTTTTTCCGTAAGCCAAATTAGTAAATTTATGCATTCACCAAGAACACCACATTTGGAGGCCATAAATAGAATTTTAAGATATTTAAAAGGTAACTCCGGTAAGGGCATATGGATGAAAAATAATAATTCTAATGCAATATGTGGCTATTCCGATGCAGATTGGGCTGGTAGCTTTGATAGAAAATCCACCACCGGTTTTTGCACATTTGTAGGCGGAAACTTAGTCACATGGAAAAGCAAGAAGCAAAATGTCGTGGCACGATCGAGCGCGGAAGCGGAGTATCGAGCCATGGCATCAACCGCAAGCGAATTGATATGGCTCAAACAATTGCTTAAAGACATGGGAATCAACGTTGATCAACCCATGAAGATGTATTGTGATAATAATTCGGCTCGACACATTGCACTAAATCCCGTATTTCACGAACGGACCAAACACATAGAAGTCGATTGCCATTTTGTTAGAGAGAAGGTCCAAGCCAAGGAAATAGAAACACCATTTGTTCGGAGTAAAGACCAACTAGCGGATGTATTTACAAAAGGATTAGATCCTAAACCATTTGAAGAAATCACAAGCAAGTTAGGACTATTCGATATTTACAAGCCTAGCTTGAGGGGGGGTGTTGAAGAATAATCTCAGAATTTAAATTCATCATAGATTAGGGGTATATATGCAAAAGTGTAAATAGGTACTGCTGTACCAAATAGGAAGGTATCAACGGTAATAATTCTAACCGTTGGAGCAAATGAAATATATAGAGATATCTCTACTGTAACAAATAAGTAAATGAAAACAGAAACAAAAAATATTTTTCAGATTCTCCTCAGCTTTTACATCTCTCAAAAATAACAGTTATCAGTTGGTAGGGAACAAAAACTGATATTGACAAACTTTTTACCAGATTCTGAACTTCCATTAGACCAGCTAGCTGTGGCTGCACGGTTATCTGAGCTAAGAAATCAACTTCCTTGCTTTGAATCCCTGAACTAAGAAATCAACTTCTCGCCCTTATATAATCAAAAGTGGCACTTTTTAACATATGAGATTGACCGGACTTTGTGCAGAGAAATCAATGACATCAGAGACACAGATGCTAATGCTTAATCATGAATGAAATTTTAGCAAAAATGAATAAATTTGGATGTACCGAACCAACATTTCAGGTACCGAGATTAGTGACAGGATAATTTTGAAAAAAAAAAATGAATAAAGCGGTGTTATATATTTAATATAGTGAAGAAAAGGGCAAGGCTAGCTAATTGCATTTAGTGTACACAGTGTTATGTATCAAAATGAGAGACCATTCCCTTTTCACCGATCGGTATGTCCTTGTTGCTCTCCCCTTGCCATGCCTTGAATGCCCCTCTAACAATAAATTGTATGTGAATGTGATGTCTTCTGGTTTAACTCCATCATTAAGCACAACATCTAGTACCATTTCAGCATTTCTCATTTGACCAATCTTAAATAAAGCATGCATCAAACTCCTTAATTTGCATCTCTTTGAAGAGACTAAACCCCATTTTAACCTCCCCTTTGCTATAAAATACACTAATGAGTAATGACCATGGTATCTCATCTAGACCAAAACCTGAGATGATCATTTCACTTCAGGCAATATCATCAGGACCAGATTCTGAACTTCCTTGCGAACCTAACCTGACCCGAGGTCAATCCTGATATGAGGGTAGTCCGGTAGTGCAAGTAACCTTGTCAGGTTTTAACCCATTGAACCTCATGTCCTCCTTCATATGCTGTTTCATTGATCAATGTATTAAATGTGATCAAATCTGGCTTTATGTTTATTCCCATCATTTCTTGAGGAAACTTTCATCTCACCTTGTTTGCAATGCCCATCAATCACTGCAATCAAAGCACCATATTAGGTACCAACCTTCTAAGGAGCATTTCAGCAATCAATGCTTAATGTTCCCGTTGTTACAGTAACAGTGCATGATAACATTGAAAGGTCTGACATGAGGAGGAAGTCCTGCATTAAGAAGTTGTATATAGAAAAACCAAACTGTTTCAGGTGGGTGAAATCGGTGAAGATGCGATAGAAAGCTGCCAAGGAGAGAAATGTGTGATGCTTAACAGATACAAATAAATGAGAATGTTTCAGTGTTGTAGAACACAAGTGTCTGAATTTGTGTTAGCTTTTCCATGGTTCAACTTTTGGTAATATATTCAGAGGGAACTTAAGGTACATGAATTGGGCTAATAATACTTGAACGATTAGCAATTTGGGCTTTATCATTGGGCCTCTGTTGGCCCAAAAACAAAAGAGGCCTAAAATGCAAGAGGCTCTGTAGAGAAGTTAGATAATGGACTTGACTGCATTGGGATATGGGACAAAGAGGAGTGCCTTTGTATATTGAATCTTTTCCATATTAAGCCCAATAGCCCATTAAATCATCTGATTTGGGCTTTTCTGGGCCTAACAAATTACAAGCTATCGACCTATTGTGGATGTAATCCTAAATCAAATTGCTGCGTTCAAGTTGGTTTATTATATTCTTCGAATAAAATACTTTTTCCTTAAAAATGCCTTTTCTCTTGTGATTTTCATTCCTTCTATATTTTCAGAGGTCCACTAGTAAAATCATCGCCTATGTTACAACCATTTGTGATCCATTTTGTTTAATTTATAAAAGACAAACAAATAATTATAAATGAGATCGTAGAGGAATGAAATGTTAAACTATGCATTAAGATGGTGTATTGAATTTTGGTCTTAAATTTTGATTAGATGATTTATTTTACTAATTTTGGTTGGCAAAATTGCACATCTAAATTAAAAAAACATGCTCAAAACTATTTTTGTAAAGGAAAATATAGGTTTCAATTTTTTATTTGATGTCACCAAATCTTCTTAGAGATGTTTTTATCAACCAAGTAACCAATATAGTTTGCTCCATTTTGCTCCATTTTGTCACTACAAAAATGGAACAGTATTCGCGAGGGTATACTGACAAAAAAATATTTTTTCTATTAGCGACAAGAGTATCCGTGATGATATACCGACAGTATCTCTCGCGGATACTGTCCCATTGTTGTAAGCTCTACACATATAACAAATATTCAGTTTTAATTGGAAATTATGAAAAAAAGACTTTTAAGAATCCTTCTTTTATAAAATAAACTTGTAGCTAGCTTATTAGATAAAGATAGACATGCATCTAATTAGAGGTGGTAATTAAATTAAATTATTTATCCATTTATTTAGGAGAAAATATCTCCATTTTCCAACCTTCTGGAATACCCAGAGTTAATCTAAGAGATTGAGAGAAAGATGAATGGTTTGTATTTCACTGAATTGATTTACAAATTTGTCTTTTTCTTTAATCCAGTCGGTGCTGGCTTTCTTGAATACGGTAGGCGCCATTAGTTGTCTAACCGTCAAAGTCGTTGACTATTAGAGTCAAGGGTGGAACTAAAAATTTGATTAGGGGGTTGAAACTTAAAAACATAATTATTAATTTGTGACTAGTGTGATTTGAACTCAAGATCTTCCAAGTACAAAATAGAGTCTTTACCACTAGACTAGAAGCACACATCTAACATTTTATAAGGGGGCTAAGCTATATGAAAACTTTAAGAAAATGAAAATTCAATTAAATTTCAACATACGTGATTAAAAATTTCAAAATTATGGGGTGGTTTAACACTCCTGGGCTAAGTATAGATCCGCCCTTGATTAGAGTTGAAAAACTGTTGAGGATTATAATTGAGGGACTGTTATCTCCGATTTTTAAATACCCTCAATTAAATAAAAAATTCAATATATGCCCTCGATTTTTCAAAAATTTGAAAATGCTCCAACTGTCACATTGTGTGGTGGTCGACTTCAGAAGACAACCGCCACACAATGTGGTATTTTTTTTTTTAGAGATGTTTAGTATGTAGACAATGAGAATGCGACTTACTATGCACATCACAAATTATATGCCATTGCGAAAAGGAACAAAAAGAAAGGAAAAAGGAAACAAAAAGTTTATTCCTCGTTTGGTTGTAAGTTCAGTAGCGGTTAAAAAACGAAAAGGTCTAAATGTTAATTTATAATCTAAAATTTCCAGAAAGATTTAGAATGCCTATTGATGTCTCGTTATTTGACCTATAATTCCGACCAATTTCTGTACCAAACCTGTGTTTAAATCTATTAAATCAGTTGTATTTCATTGAATATCTTTAGAATGTGGTACTGCTGCAAGTTTATTCTTATTTTGCAGGATTCGGGCGCAATCGAGGAGAAATCTGGAATTCTGAAGCCTCTACACGGCCCGTGTCAACCTCGACTCGACCACAGACACGACCAGGACACCATCCATATGATGCTGAAATTTCAGCACCCGAACTTAAAACAGTCATAACTTTTGACTCGTAACTCCGTTTTGAGTGTATGACCACTTTTCGGAAAGCTTGCGAGAAGATCTATAATTTGAGCTAAGTACACAGGTTACACGGGCCGGACAGATTTGACACGGCCCGTGTCAAGCAATTTCGGAAACAGATCCAGAAATCTGAAAAGAAGGCTATTGAAGGAAGGTCGACCAATTAAGCATATAATCGGGATTTCTCTCGAGGGGAGGTCATTCTGGAACAGGAGAGCACATTCTAGGGTTTGTCTTTGGCGGCTAAGCTTGGAGGCGAATTGGAGAAGCGAAATACGCGAGTTTTCGATTGATCTTCTTTGTGCTTTGAGTTTTGTCATGATCAACTCTATCTCTATTTGTATTTTCTGTTTAAGAACTATGTGTGAGTAGTTTCCTTTGTTTCTAGGGTTTTGATGTAATCGAATGTTTTGTTTTGCATGCTAGTTATTGAATCTTTGTATTGAAATTTGTGTTTGATTGATTGAGTAGTATTTTAATTGCTTAGATTGAAGTGTTTGACCTATATCGGTTTACCACTAGATGAATGGCCACATCTATAAGGTATTCAAGCCCTTAAAAGTCTCTCAACCAAACTAAGTACATGAGGTAGGATTTGTGACCCGAAAGGCGAAACCAAGTAGTAACCGAAAGGCAAAAATTACTCTCTATCGACGGATAGGAGTTACCTTTAGTATACCAATCAAGCAACTAGGTAATTCGGACCAACACACGAAAGTTGAGATCTAGAACCCGACGAGGGCATATATTGCAATTTCCATACCAAGTTGATGAACCAACAAACGACAGTTGAGGTTTAGAAACATTAGGTCTGGTCAGTAGAACCCTACACAAAGGAACGATACAAAGAAACAATAGCTGCTGCATTTACCCGAGGCTGACACGGACCGTGTAGCAAAATGACACAGCCTGTGTAAACTGATGCGGCCCGTGTAGCAAAATGACACGGTCCGAACAGAACAGTCTGAGGCAAAACTGAGATGAATTCTTAACCCTGGGAACGCTTTTATTTATCGATTAAAACCAGTTTAATCTTCTTTCTTGCACTTTATTACTGCTTTTGAATCTGTAGGAAACATAAATAACCAAAATCAACCCTTTCCAACTTCTAGTTTTTAATTAACCTAAGTAGAGTCCGGATAACACTTGAACCGTCCCTGTGATCGATACCCGACGATATACTACGCGGTAGGATTGTATACTTGCAGTCTGAACCAGAAGTGTATTTTAAGGTTAAAAGGTACAGCTTGCTGTACTGAAACTTTGTACTATACCTTTTTGGGTGTAACACCTATTATTGAACATATTTATGCATCGTGCATTTACGGCACAATTATTAATAAAAGACCGTAGTACATCTCTTAACATCCTTTAAAAATTATCAAAAATACCCAATATTTTTTTTTTTGAAGGTTAGTGGAAATTTTTCTCTAAGAAATATATTGATGCTAAAAAATATATACAATGCTCATTACCTGTTCGAAGGAACCAGTAATGACTCATAAGTGTTTAAAAAGAAGAAGAGAAGAATTTTAATCTAAACTAACGCTAATAGCTATTACATAGTTTAGTTGTTAAAAAGGTCCGCTAACAGAATTAAAAAAGCCATAACAATAAGTAGGCCTCCTCTCTCAGACTGATAACTAGGCGAATAACATCTAGTTGTGTATATCCATTGCCGCTGCATTGATTAAGAAGTGCTCGGGTTTCCTCTCCTGCGAGAATATGTGCCTATTCCTTTCCTTCCAGACAGCCCATGTTCCCGCCGCCCACTATACCCAATATTTCTTGCATGCGAACTCTATTCAAAAATTTCCTTATTTTACTCATGCAAACCTATATATATATATATAGAGTTGGGCTACGGTACTTCGCGAAGTAAAGCGAGTGTTTTACTTCATGTCTATATCTTCAATTTCAAAGTTCTAAACGTTGATCCGACCGTTCAAGTTGGTTTCATACTAAATTATGCTTGGAGACCAAATTTTTACTAATTTTTAGAATTTTTTAAAATCACTGTTTTTCAGAAAATCGTGAACCATAAAAAAACATTGATTTTAAAAAATTTCAAAAAAATAGTAAAATATTTCTAAAAATTGTAAATTTGGTCTCCAAGCACAATTTAATATGGGGATCAACTTGAACGGTTCGGATCGACGTTTTGAACTTTAAATTTGAAGATATAGATGTGAAGTAAAACACTCGCTTTACTTCGCGAAGTACCGAGCCCAACTCAACATAGATGATGCATAGATCCAAGACCTAATACCACCCTGCTACTATCTGGTCTTGTACCTCTTATGAGTAGTGTGTTGGTTGGAGACATTAAGTGTATTGTATTTCTAGTGTGTAGGTTGGATATACTACATACTATATATTAGGAACGAAGCCAGACAATCCGTTAGGTGTGTGAAATAAAAAAGGATCTGGAGAAGCTATTAAGCTCTGCTGCTCTTCCTTAATTTGTGAGTTTATATGTTGCTTAGGTAGGATACAAGATATAAATGGACAATATATAAATACAACAATTATATATTCAGTCGACTTCTATATCAAAAGGCATAATTTACAAAATCTAAGGACAAACAACTGCATGCCTAGCTATATAATATTTAGAAATTAAGAATAGACTAGAACTAATTAAAGTTAATAACTTTAATGGTAAACTAAGTTTAAAAACACAAGAAAGATATTCAGAATGATCTTATCTATCTTCTATTCTAATGAATAATGGGATATATTTTGATTTTTACTTTCTTTTTTTTATGTACAAAAAAAGATAATTTTTACTTTCTTTTCCCGCGAGTGTATGTTGCTTCGTCACTTTGCCAGTCGCCAGACCACCACTCCATACAAAGGCGGAGTTACACTATGTGAATGGAGGTCAACTGATCCCCATTCACAGCATGAAAATTTTATATAATTGACTCCCATTCACATTTGATTCTCATAACTTGAAAGTCTGGCTCCGCCCTTCACTGCATATATATAAGATGCATTATTGAAGATTACATACGAGTGACGGCTGATCTATATATCCTACTACACATGCAAAATAGCTAAACAAATTTCAACACTCAAAAGATAAAACGAATATACCAATTCACTGTCGCAATAATAGCTAAAATATTATGAATACTGTAAAATTGTAAAATTGACCACGTACCATTCGCGCGCAGCATGCATGAAAATTTTATATGATTGACCTCCATTCACATTTGACCCTTATAGCTTGAAAGTCTGGTTCTTCCTTTGCATAAAAGATGAATTATTAAAGATTATATACGAGGGACGGCTGATCTATCCTACTACACTTGCAAAATAGCTAAACGAATTTCGACACTCAAAAGATAAAACGAATATACTAATTCACTGTCGCGCGCAATAGCTAAGCGAATTTTAAAAGTTTCTTCACTTTTCAAATATGACACTGCGAATTCCTTTTCATTTCTTTGTGTACCTTTCGAATATTTATGATCATGAGACAGATATATATTCCCTCGTCAAATAGGTTAAATAATAATTAAAGAAAATGACAGTTCTAACTTCTATGTACGTACGAGTCTTCTGTGGTGGATATTGGTTTTCTCATGACCACATGCGTGGTGTAGCTTATAGGTGGGACTATAGTGTCAAATGAATTATTTGGGTTCGTTTCGGAGAGATAAAAAATTCGTGATTCGGAAATAATTCGAGTATAATTCGGAAATGATTCGGAATTATCCGGATCAGAGATCTCAGTCCTACAAGGAAGCAAAAAAAAAAAAAACTAAAAGAACAAAATGTTCTGAGAAAAATTCTGGAAAATTCGAGAATAATTCGTAAAATTCTAGAAAAGTTCGTAAAATTCACGAATTATTCGGATTAAAAGAAGCCCGATTCATCCAATTAAATTACAGCAGCTCATATTTTTTCTTTCCCCCAAAATAACCAATCAATTTTATTAAAATGAGGAGGGTTCAAATGCCTCTATTTTTGTGCCTCCACCATGCCTCCATTCTTAGAAACTTTAATAACTCAAAATTTAAATTATAAACGTCAAAATAAAACCGTTAGATATGATCTATGTTATTTTCTCTACGTGCTCATAAAAAATTATCACATTTCAATTTTTTTTTTATGTGAATCAATAAGTTGAAACATCAACGTCTAGAAATTATCCACATTAGTACATTTTTTAAAAGCTCTTGATGACAACCAAAACAAAGTTGAAATGTCGTATTGTTTACATGTGCATAGATAAAATGATGTAAATCATATCTAACGGTTTTATTTTGACTTTCAAGTTTCAAATTTTGAGTTATTAAAGTTTTTAAAAATAGAGGCATAATGAAGGCACAAAAAATGAAAGCATTTGAACCCTCCTCTATTAAAATATAGGGATCGACTAACAGTCCCCCCCATTCAGTCCCCTAAACGTCCCCCTAACAGTCAAAGTACAACTGTCAGACATCTATTCAACATACAATAATTCACATACAAAATGAAAAGTATTCATACCTAAGATATTAAATATTCATATATAATTCATCAAGTATTCATACCTAAGATATCAAGTATTAATTCACATACAAACTGGGGACCATTACTTTTCGGGGGCAGTAACTGTCAGACTGCATTGGAGACCACAACCAAAAAGTCACGTGGATCACACCACCAGTGCTACATTCATTGATTAAATTAATTCACATACAAAATGGAAAGTATGAATACCTAAGATATCAAGTATTCATATATAATTCATCAAGTATTCATATATAATTCATCAAGTATTCATACCTAAGATATCAAGTATTTAAAAAAAAACTGGACACAATACCTACTCATCTTTTACACGTTTTTCAAGGTGGTTTTTTTTTTCTCCGTTCAATCTAATCAATTTTTGGGACGATCTATGAGGAATTTTGCAAATCTAAAACCACGAACATGTTCTACACAATTTTCTCTTTCAAATGAGATCCATGATGACATACTTTTACACGTTTTTCAAAATATCAAATATTCAAATATGGAAAGTATTCATACCTAAGATATCAAATATTTATATATAATTCATCAAGTATTCATACTTAAGATATCAAGTATTTAAAGAAAAAAAAATGGACTCATCTTTTACACGTTTTACACGTTTTTCAAGGTGATTTAATGATTGACAAAGTTAGTTAGAATGGGGGGACGTTGAGGGACTGGAGTGCGGGGGACAACATATTTACTCTAAAATATAACCAATCAATTTTATTAAAATATAACCAATCCTATGCCCGGAACCGCCCCTAATTGTTTTAAACTCCGTAACTTCTGATTTAACCGCCCTATATATCTCTTTTGTTTTATATTTATTTTCCTGGTTTGATTGCAAATCGCCAAACTTTGGCTTTTATTTTATTAACTGCCGCACCTTCTTTTGTTGCCAAATCCTATAAATTAAATCCCACTCTTACTTTATTCAATTAAAGATTTGCAAACCCCAAAAAATTACAATCTTGCTAAACCATGATATTTTATTTATATAATTGTTGTATAAATTTCATCGATTAAAATATGTTAGTTTGATATATCTAACTAGAGTAATTTTTCTGCACGAAAGGTATAAAAGATTTCTTTTCATTCCATGCATAAATTAATTTATTATAATATGTTAGATTGTTATATTTAGTTAAAATATATTCTGTTATTAATTGTATGAATTTATGAATAATTAGACCTTTAATTAAAATCTGAAAAAATAGAATGGTTGGTGAGCTTTCTTTAATTTCATTATAATCTGAAAATATAAATTATTAATAAAGTAATTCTTTGTGTCTATTAAAATCTGAAAATGGTATCTATAATAGGTATCTCCCTTGATTATATTATGATTAAAAAAATATGATAATTTCGATTATCCGAGGTTCCTTGAATTACATTTATAAGTTTATTAAATAGTAATTTCACCGAAGATCTGAAAGTTTATTCATCGATAATCCTACAATTATTGTTATTATAAAGAAGTTAAATTCTGAACATTTACCGATGATTTAATTCTATTTTTCCTGAATAATTTGTAAATATAATTTATCTTATTTTAGAGTAAATATAATTTAGATTATAAACTTAACAAATATTATTTTATCGACGAACTTTGCTTAATTAGAAACGTGCATGAATATTAATTTAGAAACTATGTTTCGTAGTCTAGATCTGAGTGCCAAAGTAAGGAGGCACGTAGAGACAACAATGAACTGCCCACGACAACATGTACGGTTTTCCTGGACATTGTCAAATTGTTACTTACCATTTTGTGTGCATTTTATTTATGTATTTTTGGAATTGTGCATGTTGAATCGAACGATCCCTTTGGCTTGTTTAGAAATACAATAAGATTATTCATATCGATCATGAGACTTGTAAGTAGGATGTGTTGAGCATAACATTGTGTAGTGTTAAATGAAATGAACATGGAAGGTAACGGATAAGTTAAAGGAAAGGGGCAAACATGTGTTGAAAGTACGTTGGAATGTATACATTGGGTCTGGGTTCGACTAGACCTCTCGTTAACGTGGCGTTGGTTGGATTTTCCGTTACGGGTCAAGATCTAGCGTAGGGTGGTCCCCGTCTAGTGCGACAGCCAATATTTAGCGTAGGGTGGATTCCCCGTCTAGTGAGAAAGTCTCTCATTGTTGGATGGATTTCCCAGTGGATTGGCGGTCTTCCAATGTTGGATGAATTTCCCATTGGATTGGCAAAATAATGGATTAACGGAAAAGATAACTAAAGAAGTGTGTGTGTGCGTGTGTGTGATTTAAATACGCATTACTAAGATTTCATGTGAGGATATAATTTTAATATCATGTTAGTGTTAATAAGTCAATTTGACAAACTTCGAGACCGGAACTAAATCCCATACTGAGAGGCTGTTCGATATCTCACCCGTTCCACTTTTATGTGGGTTCTAGGAAATGATGAAGCCGACAGGGAGCACGAATAGGAGAGATGCGGATCGGGAGGTCAACGAGCAGACAGCTCAAGTATCTTTTTATTTTCTTTTAGTTAAATTTTAATTCTCTCTTTGAAAGTGGATACATTGACTGACATGGTAATTATCGGTTTGCTTGCCATGTTTGTCTTGATCTCACGTTGAATGTATGTTATGTACTTGAACTATTTGTGGTGTTAGAAGACTTTGTTTGACTTTAAAATGTTGCATGAATATTTATTATTGATAATGTATGTGATGTGCTGACACCTTACATGTAAATACGTGGCGGGTTGACTCGGAGTGTGACAACCAAGTTATGTCACACCCCAGATTTCTACCATCCAGAGCGTGATCATAGCATCATCATTGCATGTTTCCTTGGCCCGTCAACCTACATCGCCAATAGAAAGAAAATAAAAATAACAAAACGGAGTCAGCTACAAAGTTCAGTAACCGGTTATTTAACGACGCGCTTCTCTATAATTGGCTTAATATAACAACAATTCAAATAGGCTGAATTAATCCACACAAATATATATCAAATTATATATGCACGCATATTTAACCATTCGATCAAGGTTATCCGTAAAACAAGTCACATTATTTTCAACTATCAAACCCGGCTGCGACTAGCATTCCCCGCATATCGGCCCCGACCACGACTAGAAGCCCCCTTGTATCGGACAAAGCAAATTCCAACCTCAGACCCGCTATCCGGTTAAATATGTTATCATAATCCAATATGCAACACCAATATCCAAATCAACCATACTAAATGGAAACACATATTATAGAGAAGTCCGGTCAATAAGATCTTCAGAATTTAAATCAGATTGCAACTACAGTTCATAATCATTGTGACATAGTCGAAATTCGAATTGGACATTGATAATTGATATCAAAACTTGAACAGAATTTTTGTTCTATTTTCTTTCTTTCTTTTTCATTTTTGTTTTTTTACTCGGATATCAATCAGAGAGAAAAGAGGAATGTGTCTCGGATAGGGCTGCAAACGAACCGAACCGAATCGAACTTACCTCCAGTTTGAGTTTGGTTTGAATTAATTTCGAACGAACTCAATTTCGAATCAAATTTTTTACGAACTCAATTTCAAACTTTTACAAACTTTGTTACGACTTACGAGTTATGACTTATGACTGGGTCATAGTTCAAAATTACAGCACTTCAATAAAAACTCAGGCATTCTGAATTCTAATTACACAGTACACCAAAGTTGAAAATCAAAATTCATTACAAATACCAAAATTTATATCAAACACCAAAGTTTAGTACAATCAATCAAAGTTCAGTACATTCACAGTATCCAAAGTTTTCCAAATAGCCAACAGGAGAAACATCACCAATTAAAGTTTTCAAATATCCAAAGTATTCAAGAAACATTTTTCAGAAGTCAGAACTGAGAGCAATTATGGACTGGGTGGCTAACGAAAGGGTAAATTGAAACGGTGCCTTAATAGGAGATGTGCATTTGTGATCAGGAGTTTAAACGCCGAAATTTTTATTTTTAACATTTTAAATAAATTAATTAATAAAATAACCATCGTTTTTGGTCAATTCTATATTTAACACGGCCGCAGAACACCGGAGCGGACCCATTTGGGGGAGGTCGCAGAATGCCGGAGCGGACCCCCATATGGGGCCGCAGAATGCCGGAGCGGAACCGGGTCCGCAGAATACTGGAGCGGACCCTTTTTTCTTTATCTGATTATGAAGTTGATTATGATTTTGTTTTGGAAATTTTTATCAAGTTTGTACTGGAAGTTGTGTGTACTTATGTTTGAAATTGTTGTTCGTCGTTTAATCTGAAATTGTTGTTCGTCGTTTGTTTGATCAAAAGAAACATTACAATAGAACAATGAGCCATATAATTAACCGAAAATACGTCTAATTAACCGAAAATAAACAACAGTTTTACAAGTACAAATACGTCTAATTAACCGAAAATGAACAACAGTTTTACAAGTACAATTAAAAAAGCAACATTAACTCTCAATCTCGTGCAGCTCGAGCAGCTCTGTTTTGTCTTTCTTGCGTATCTCGGCCGGCTTGGTGTCCTCTTCTCCTATTATGTAGAACGTCCATCCACATCGGAATTCTGTCGTGCTGTCTTCTGCCAACAGAAATATTTTTTTTCTCTGGAACAAGGACCGGGCCATCGCGTGGAGGCCATTCCGACTGATTTTCATACACATGCCATTGTGCGCTCCATGTGTTGATCAGTGTATGGATGTGATAGTATTGACTTACAAAGACGCCAGGGTCGATGCCTCGGAGACGACACACGGACAGAACATGAGAGCACGGTATTCTCTCCAATTGAGGTTTCTGGCACGTGCAAGTTACCGTGTGATCATCCCCGATTATCACCGTGTATTTGTAATTGGCCTTGGTATACCGACCAGAATCGTCAGGTATGAAAGCGTGAACTCTCTCCTGTGTGGCGGTTACCTCGAACTCGTTGTTGTTTCCAAAGCCCCCCAGCGTCTTCATTTTATCGGACCTCTCGAACCGTTTGTTGATCAGCTAGGAAAAATTAAAAAATAATGAAGAAGTCAGATATTTTTTTTAACAAACTTCATTAAAATTTATGAAGAAATAACTACAAATAAAAGTACCTTATGCACACGACACGAGAATTGCTGACCTTGACTGACTTCCCATTCCGCTTTGGCCCTCCTTTGCGCAAACCATGTCATACATTTGTAAAATGTGTCTTCAATTATTGCTGCAACCGGTAGCCTACGAGAGGACTTGAAGACCTTATTAAGCGACTCGGACCCGTTTGTAGTCATGATGCCCCAACGGTAACCACCGTCCAGTGCTTGGAATATCTTCCATGGTTTGGGGCACTCGTTCTCATCTTGATCCAAATATTTACCCACACCGTCCAGCCAATTGAGGGCAATGTCACATGCCTGCCCCATTGCTTGCATTCCTTGCTCGTACCTCCTCATCTTCCTCTTAGCCACACATATTCTAAAAAAACGGATTGCCTTATCACTGCAACCGTTCTTCTTCATGTTCTCGGCTATGTGAGTAGCACAAAGACGGTGAACACATTGATCCTCATCCTCCTCGTTCCACCCCATATCATCTTGTCTGAACACCTTCTTGATACCCTTTCCCCTATCAGTGATGACACACATGAATCTGGAGCGGATTACATTGATCCTCAACCATTTCATAAACCAGGCACAATCGTCATAACTCTCTGATTCTACCAGTGAAAAAGCCAACGGGAGGAGCTGATTTTCAGCATCGTATCCGGTTGCAATCAACAGCTTGCCTGTGGTAAAATAAATTTTGTAAGAGCCGAAATCAACTAAAAAAAATAAAGTGAAAACAATCAAATTAGTTACCTTTATACCGGCCTGACAGGAAACATGCATCAACTGTGATGACCGGTCTGATATGTTGAAAAGCAGCTATGCACGGTCCAAATGCCCAAGCCGCCCTATGAAAATACCTCCATGGTCCAGGTTCACCAGTGGGATATGAGGTCACCTCAAACAATGTTTCTGTCAATAAATTTAAAAAAATAAGTTCAATTTTTGATTGATAATGAAATGACGTAAAAATTGAAGGAACAATGTAGTACCTGGGTTGCTTCTTTTCATTGCCTCCAACAATGGAACTACAAGAGCGTATGACCCCTCCCAACTGCCAAATTGACGGGCTATTGCCAACTCACGGCCACGCCATAATTTGTTGTACGCCGGTATCTGACCGTTGTACCTTTCAGCAACAGCAATTCGGACAGCCTGAATACTCAAGTTGACATCGTTCCTCATGTGAGCGGATATACACTCGGCAACCATAGCAGCTGACAACTGGGCGTGATCTGTTCTTGTCGCATCCGCGTGGCATGAATGTTGTGTTGGGCATTTGGAGACACGCCATTGTGGTCCATAACCGGTGGCCCTTGCGAGTATGTACCACCCACAGTAACTGTCCTTGCACTTGAACCTCATTCTTGTGCGGTCACTGTGCGTAGGTATTAACTCTTTGTTGCAAAGGATGTGAAACTTGGCAATTGCGCTCTTCATTTCCTCTTTTGAGTCATATGTTTGTCCCTCGGACAATTCATTCTCAAAATCTGCCCTACTTCCAAACAAACCCGAATTGGCTTCCATAAACCCTGATGTGTCGTTGAAAGCATGAATCGGGTGCTGAAACCCGCGATCCATTATCTGAAACCCGCTATCCATCTTGAATTTCCTTGATAGTCCGAGCACAGGCCCGGTATCTTCCTGGTCAGAATAATCGCTCATACCCTCAGGATCAATATGACCCCAATTTTCCTCTGCCTCTAGTATTTCCGGATCCACTTCTTCATCAGATTCATCCGGATTACAAGTTTGACCCCAATGAGCGGTCCGACTAGATGAAGGCTGGTCAGTCTGGGATGGGGCCCGACGGGAGGGTCGGTCCCTCTGAACTGGGGCCCGACTACTGGACGGTTGGTCAATTTGGACAAGGGATGGACTAGAGCCGGATGAGTTACCCCGACTACGACCCTGGATTAACCTCTGAACTGGGTTCGAACGCCGGGCTCTGGTAACCTCCACATATAGGTCAATTATCTTGTATGCACCCCCAGAAAAACTCATGGTTTGGTTATACAATACCTGCCAGACTCCCTCATTCTGAATTGGAAATAGTTGGAACTAGGTTTGTGCCGAACTAGTCGGCATGCTAATTTTGGCATCAATTTTAAGGTCATACTGACCCTGATCCAACCCCAAATTCCCACATATACTTGATTTAAGTCCCAAATAATCCGTACCTGGCAATACCGGGATCACAGTAACGGGTCCAATACTGTAGTAAACCCCATTAGGACCTGTTAATACATCCCCACCAGTGTAGATGGATACCATAAGAGCCATTTTTCAATTCAATACAGAAGAAACCTACAATTAAAAATTAACTAAATTAATTAATTTAAATTAATTATTCTAATTAAATTATTGCTAAATTAATTATTCTAATTAAATTATTAATCTACTGAAATAAAAATAAAAAATTTAAAAGAAGAGAGAAAAAACTTACAGATCAGAGCTAACTCAGTAGAGAGAAGGTGTGAGAGTGTGGAATGAAATGTTGCTGTCATTTTCGGGATATAAAGACTAGGGTCCGCTCCGGTATTCTGCGGACCCGGGTCCGCTCCGGAATTATGCGGCCCCATATGGGGGTCCGCTCCAGTGTTCTGCGGCCGTGTTAAATATAGAATTGACCAGAAACGATGGTTATTTTATTAATTAATTTATTTAAAATGTTAAAAATAAAAATTTCGGGTTTAAACGACATGTAGACAAAACTGCTCCGAAACCGTGGATTTAATTAAGATAGTTATTAAATAAAAATTGTTATCGTATCAATATGTAGAATGAATCAGAGGTTTGCGCCTCTTAATTATTTGTTTCCTTTAATGAACGGTTATATTATAAGAAATTTGTTGAAATAATGATTCAATTAGATATTATAATTTTCATATTAGGGTTTAACTTTACAAAATATTATAAAAAGATATTTTAAATGTCCTAGCTCGGTTCTATTTTTAAATAATCTATATGTCATATTTATATGTTTACGCAATGTTACCAAAATATTTATAATGTTTATTATATTATTATATTATGAAAAAGTTTTATAAGTATAAATAATAATGATTCAAATTTTCAGGAAATTACGTAAACAAATGCATAAGTATACTCTTGAGAAAGAAGAGGATATAAGCATTGTTATTGACGAAATTTATATTTTTCTAAAGAATTTGAAAAGTCTTCCATTTAAATTTCTACTTGAACCAAAAGAAATAAGTCTTTTTTGGGTTTATCAAATGATACACAGTGCAATATGGTCAGAACAGAGTTTTTCTTATTTATTTAAATATACATATATATATCTATACTCTGGAAAAGAAATGAGAAAACCAGCTCTATTAATCCTAATAATAGAAATATATTTTCTTTCCCTTTTTCTATCCAATTAGTTTATTAATTTTTTCGGATTTTCAAAAGAAAGATTAGAATCTTTTATTTTGCAACCCAATTGCTCTTTTGATTTTGGAATCTATCTTTTTGAATGAATCAGATTAAAAGTTCAATCATAAAAGAACTTATCTGAATTTTTCCGAATTCGGTACTAATATATTTTTAACATCTATATAGATCAGAAATTAAATGGTTCTAATAAAGATAAAGAACATAAGCTCATTTCTTTTTTATTTGATCAGAATTGGAGCCATCAGGCTCTATCCATTTATTCAATAGACTCAACTAAAATTCAGAAATTCCTTTTTTGAACTCAAAACAATTTTTTAGTTTAATCAATTAAAAACACTAAAATAATATTAACAACAACAAAAATGACAGTTCTACCCCTTTCCTTCTCCCTCTTTCTTTTCCCCTTTCTTCCGTGCCCAATTCTCTTCACCTACTCCAAATTAAATTTTGCACCAGCATGTAAAATTATACATCAAAATAAGGATCCGAATAGGTTATTAGCCTGTGTACAGAACTATTGATTTTCTTCGGAGTTAGTCTTAGTCTAATTTTAGTTTAATTATTGTTTCGTTGATTAAGTCAGGTTCAACTAACTCTTACCGTTCGATCGAGTTGTGGTCAGATGGAATCCAAATGAAGTAAAAAAAGCCACTCTCTACCATCATGTTTAGAAGTTAGAACTCTCATGGTGACTGTGTCCTGGCAGTATTTTATGTGTATTTGGCAGAAGCTGATTTCCTAGATTCAAATATATGCTAAATCATCTTCAAATCAAGCTAAAAATGTTCAGTTAATTAAATGAGATATTATTGGTCCTGAATTAGGTTTCTTTTGTTAATTAACCATTAGCTTTATTAGTTCCAACTTCCAAGTAGAGAATCGATCTAGAAAGAGATATATATTTAGTTTATTTTTCAATGGTTGTGCTCTAGCAAACTTTCTTCAAGTAGAGAATATCAGGTATATAGAGACCGCTCTTCTGAAGACTTATAAAGATGAATCCAAATGCTTCTCAGATGGAGAAAAAAGTTTGAACCGCTGTGCCAGTGAAGCTGCCATAGAGCAAACATTGAAGCAAGGGTGTAATTGTCATTATATTTATTTTATTAACATTAAATTGTATGTGAAGTGGATTAATTAAGAATTGGGGATATTAGTAAAAAAATGTGAGTTTAGATGCACCATAATTTTTGTGCTCCAATATGCTCCACATCCTTTATCTCTATTTTCAAAGTCCGAATAGTCGATCCGAACTGTTCAACATGATCTTCATAATAAAATATGTCTGGAGACCAAATTTTATATTTTTTAGAATTTTTTACTATTTTTTGAGATAGGTACAATATCACTTTATCGGATGGTCCAGAATCTCCTTAAAAAAATGATTTTGTACATATCTAAACAAATAGTAAAAAAATTCTAAAAAATATAAAATTAGGTATCCAAGCATATTTTATTATGAAGATCATGTTGAGCGGTTCAGATCGACTGTTCGGACTTTGAAAATGGAGATAAATGATGTGGAGCATATTGGAGCACAAAAATAATGGTGCATTTGAACCCTCCTCTATATATATATCTAAATTTCTCAAAAAAGAAATAAAGGAAAACTAGATAGCTAGATATTTGGAGTTAGCTAGAAGGCATAAATAAGAAAGAAAGGAAAATGTTTTGAATTTCTTTACAAATCAATTGAGTATTTAATTAGCCATACAAAATATACGAGTATTATTTTTTCTGTCAAATTTTATTTACCATTTCTTTATACTAAACAACAGTACGTAGACACAATATATATCTTATATATGAATATATTTGTAGAGAGCCAACAAGCACATATATATAATATATGGTAAATTGCTAATATGCTATGCATAGCATAGAGGGCCTCCGTGCTACGGCTCAATATTTGAGTTTTCAAAATCCTAACGGTCGATCCGAACCGTTCAACATGATCTCCATATGAATATGTACTTGCAAACCAAATTTTACATTTTTTAGAATTTTTTATTATTTTTTAGATAGGTAGAAAATCACTTGATCTGTAAATTCTGTACCATTCAGATCGTGGACCATAAAATTCCAAAAAAATCACTTGTTTTGAAAATCGTGGACCATAAAAAATCACTTGTTTTTCAGAAAATCGTGGACAATATAAAATCAGTGATTTTAAAAATTTCAAAAAAATAGTAAACAATTTCTACAAATTGTAAAATTTGGTCTCCAAGCACAATTTAATATGGAGATCAACTTGAACGGTTCGGATCGACGTTATGAACTTTGAAATTGAAGATATAGATGTGAAGTAAAATACTCGCTTTACTTCGCGAAGTACCGTAGCCGAACTCTCTCTCTTATATATATAGAGTAAGGCTACGGTGCTTTGCAAAGTAAACCACCCCGTTAATTACTTTGGGTTACTTTTTGGATTTGAAAATCCAAACAACCGATCCGAACCGTTCAACATGTTCTAAACATTGAAATGTGTTTGGAGACCAAATTTTACATTTTTTGGAATTTGTTTACTATTTATTAAGCCACTTTGAAAGTTTCTGATCCGACGGCGAACAGTAAAAAACAGTAAAATTTTCTGGACCACCGGATCAGAAACTTTCAAAGTGACTTAATAAATAGTAAAAAAATTTCAAAAAATGTAAAATTTGGTCTCCAAGTACATTTCAATGTTTAGAACATGTTGAACGGTTCGGATCGGTTGTTTGGATTTTCAAAATCCAAAAAGTAGCCCGAAGTAAACGGGGTGGTTTACTTTGCAAAGCACCATAGCCGAACTCTATATATATATATATATATATATATATATATATATATATATAACCTTTTTTTAGTTTCCGCCACTAAATGTATCGATACTTTGCGTTCAAATCTTAACTTCAAGATGTAGGAGGTTGAACTGTACATACGTATCGTAACTATGTATGTATACGTAAAAATGGTAATCCTTATGTACATATTTCTGTTCTCTTTTTGAGTTTACTGTGAATAGGTTTGTACATAACTTTTTCTTATCAATATATTGTTGGCTAATAGCCAACCTTCAAAAAAAAAAAATGGTACTCCTTTGTCAATGATACCTAATGTTCTCTATGTAAACATGCAAAAGAAGATTAGATTCTAAAGATGTCAGATGATTGTGAAGTTTCTCTGGAAAAATAACATCTTCAAAAGCTATGTATCTTTCTGGCTATGAAATTCCATTTCAAATTAAAGCCATGCACAAGTATATAAAGGGGTGCAGCCTTACTCCACAGATCACATAAACTGAAGTGCATGCAAATTAAATATACCAAGATACAGAGAGTGTGTGAGAATTAGGGTTTAATTTTGACAGGAAGATGAGTAGGCAAAGAGGGGACCCACTTGTTATTGGGAGAGTGATAGGAGATGTGGTGGATCCCTTTGTCAGAAGCACCTCACTAATAGTTGTGTATGGCACCAGAGAGGTTATAAATGGTTGTGAGCTCAGGCCTTCACAAATAGTGCAACGACCTACAGTTACTGTTGGTGGTTCTGATCTCAGGACCTTATATACTCTTGTAGGGAAATTATTTACATATGTGTTATTTAATTAGCAATAATTTTGTCCCTGCCATGCATATCAAATAGCAAAACAGCATACCCTAGCCTCATCTTATTCAGCAATTGCATATATATTACAATTCTCAAGGCATGTCGATGATGGTACGAAAGTGTAATGATAACCATCCATGTGACTTCCGTACCGTCATCAAACATGAATTGAGAATTGTAACTATATATGTATATGTTAAAAGAAACTAGAAAATGTTCTATGTGCTTACAAAATATTTTTTTTTCTTAAAAATAGCTCATTTTAGATTCTATATATGATGTATTTTGTAAGCAAACTATTGTTTCGTAATGAAACAGGTGGAATACCCACTTTTAAAAAAAAAAAAAAATTTAAAACTTAATAAATTTAGTGAATCTAAACCATCCGCATGAATTATGATACAGATCAGAGGGTTTAGATCCGGCTTTGGATAAAATATTGTCCAAATCCCTTTGGAAAAAACCCCCCACCCTATATAGAGGTCCTCCCACATAGTGTATATATACAAAATATATGTTATAGTACAGAACAAAAAAATCTGCAAAAATAATCAATTTATTTTTTTCTTTTGTAAAATTTAAGTTTTTAGTTCTTTTATCAGGATCTAATATTGGTGCTGTGGTATATATACAGGTAATGGTGGACCCAGATTCGCCAAGCCCAAGTGATCCGCATCTTAGAGAATATCTCCATTGGTAACAACAATATAAAACATTCTTGATTCTTCTCTTTATTCAAAGGGTTATTCCCATTACTGTTTAAGCTTCAATTAATATAATGCTATATATAAATTAAGTTATGCATGAATCAAAGATGAAGAAATGGAGTTCCTTGTGTCAAGTTTTTAACTTGTGTTATGTGTGTTTAGGTTGGTTATCAACATTCCAGGATCCACAGGAGCAACTTATGGTGAGAGATAGATGCCTCTCTTTATCTCTCTCTCTCTCATTTAAGAAATCATGCATGATCCAACCAGTGTACTTGAAGTAACATATAAAAAATAATATTATACATACGGAATATATCAATGATCAAACTTATTATGAACATATATTGAAGTATCAAAATATATCAACAACTATATATAGGATTTAGTTGCCCAACTAATAACTAAAGTAATTGATAAAAATTCTTGTATTTTCCTAAAAAAAATAACAAGCATATTTATTACTTGTCTGTATATAAAGGGCAAGAGATCGTGTCCTATGAGAGCCCAAGACCAACCTCAGGGATCCATCGCTTTGCATTCGTGTTGTTTCAACAGCTTGGCTGGCAGACGGTCCATACTCCGGGATGGCGCCAAAATTTCAACACTAGAGACTTTGCTGAGCTGTACAACCTCGGCTCACCGGTTGCTGCTGAGTATTTCAATTGTCAGAGGGAGTCTGGCTGTGGTGGTAGAAGGATGTATCCTTAGGCGAGGAAATATCGAGGCAAGCTAGCTGATCTTGGTACAAGATTTGTGCTTGTTTTGTTGTTGTATCTAATCAATATGTGTTGTTAGTAGTGGTGTAAATGGCCATAATGGCACAATCCTATACAGTGCTCTGCTAATAATAATCATGTATTCAAAGTGTCAAAAATTGTGTAATGTGTGAAGTACGTACTAAAACAAATTATTTGTGAAGTGTAAATTACATTATATTAGGGAAGGAATGACAAAGGTATAATGACAATTAATGATGAGGTTAATATTGGTAAAAGAAATTGCATAGAACCTCTAATAATAAAAAGAGAAGGAGATAAAATTTACCTTAATTATCCATGCATGGCTCCTTTCACAAAAGAAATAATATATATAGGAGAACGATTAATAATAAGGCATATATAAGCACTTTAAAAATAGAGTCTGTAATCCAACCAACCTATTTATGGCCTAAACCTCTAACAAGTTTACTAATTGGACCTAATTTTATAATATGGAGGAGGAGGAAGCCGCAATGGCAATGGAAATGAAAAGAAATTGGGCGGACCTTCCTTCAGAAATTTTCCTGCTCATCCTGGAAAAACTATCGGATATATTTGATTTCATTTGATCCCGAGCAGTTTGCAAGACTTGGCGTTTCTATTCCTCCGTCTCTGACTTTCCCCGACAATTCCCTTATATCATCAGCTTCAGCGAGGGGCCCAATCTACAGTTGTATTCCATCGCTTTCAAAAAAGTATACACCATCCGTGCTCATTGCCTCTCTGGCAAGAGGCCCTTAGGAGCTGCTGGTGGTTACTTGCTCAATAACGAAAAAGGTAATGTCGGTAGCTTATCTCTTCTGAATCCCCTTAACAATAGAGAGGTTCATCTCCCTGTTCTACATCATTTGTTTCCATACAATTTTTCTTGGTTTGGTACTACGATGTTTCAAAGTGACGACTATGTGTTCGTCGAAGGTTATGATAAATCGTTTGGGTGTAAACCCGGTGATGACAGATGGAACATCATTGGACCAGGACATGGGTATCGATACACTAGTTACTATATGAAGGGTTTGCTTTTCAGGTTAGATAATCAATCTGGGGTTACAAAAGTTATGGATATTAGTAGCCATAAAGAGCTTTATGTCATACAACCAATCAAATATGATATAAATCACAAGATGACCATTCGCTGTACTTACTTTGTCGAGTCTTGTGGAGAGATTTTGGCTGTTAAGTATTTTCAATCCTTTAATAAGAGGGAATATGAATTTTACATTTACCGTCTCGAATTTGGCAATGGAAAAGGGAATCCTTATTGGGTCAAGCTTAACAGCATCGGAGATCGAATATTGTTCTTTGTTATTCCTCTTGTTACTGCTCGTGGTTTCTCTCTCAGAGCGAGTGATTTTGTTGGGTTCAGAGGTAACATGATCTACTTTATAGATAAATTAGAGGATTTATTTCATAATGATCGTGCTTATGTGATCAATATGTATGACATAGAAAGTGGCGAGACAATATTTATTGATAACCCTTTCGATCAGGAAAAACACATTACTTGGTTGATGCCTATACTTTAAACCATATATGACATCAATACTTTTTCCCTTTCTTTTATTCTTAGGAGAATATAGATGTACTCTCATTGTCTTTGTATTAATTCTATTATTCAGAACTTAAAGATTGCTTAGTGTAAGACAATTAATGATGAGTAAGGAATGATCATTGGGGATGTTAAATTAATATTTGTGAAATTTTAATGTTGTTTTGACTAGTTTTTGTTGTAGCTTCCAGCTGCTTAGGTCAAACTTTGCAAATAAGTAATTTTACAGAAAATATATAATTCTTAAATTCATACTCTTTATGTTGCATTTTACATACAAGTATATGTTTTGTTCTTTTTTGTTTCTGTCATTGTGACTTTTTTCATCTCATTATGTATTACAAATTCACTCATAATGTTCGATTGAAATTTGGCACATCTTTATACAAAATTTTAGTGGAGACCTTATAATTATGAGATGACAATTGTTTATTTAGAATATATAGTTGACAATTCATGAAACTCACGTGTCATACACCATTATAAAAGGGTAGCGCTATATTAAAGGGCTATCATTCTAATACGAATTTTATTTCTAAATACCTGTTATACCCTTTCATTCTCTCTCTTCTATCTAATTAATAAAAAAGCTAATTAGTAACAAAGCTAATAAAGAAAAGGAATCGAATCTCCTGCTAGGAGATTCCTGCCAACTTAATTACAAGGTCTATCCGTCCATCCATTCATGATTAGAACGGTCATAATGAAAGTATGGGTTGTGTCTTCTCAAAATCAAATGCTCTCCATATTTTAATTATGATTGTTCAGATCATGGATGGATGAACGAATGGATCTTGTTGGCCGGAAATTCCTGCTTAGGAGAGTCAGTTCTGAACAGTTCCTCCATTCTCTCGGAAGAAATCCCTCCCTTCACATTTTTACGTCGTTCTTCAGATTCTTCTCTAAAAACTGCACGCCCCAAAATTCTAATTCTCCTTTCGATTCTAGTATCTCCCTTCTCCTCCAAATTTCTTTTTAGTTTGCCCCAAAATTCTCCTCCAAAATGGAAATGAATTAGATCAATCGTAGAATCAATCGGAGAGGAACTTAGTATGAAATCAAATTGTACGATTCTCATATGCGCTGCAGTTCTCCACACAAACAAGCTTATAAGGCTTTTATGCTAATTCTAAGAAAACTCTTCAATTTTGCAAAAAATAAATAAAAAAAAAACTATCATTTACAAAAGCTATGCTTGTTAATTAAGTTGTGCTTGTGTGCAAGTTTTAGTTAGTTGACATGTTATTATGGTCAACTTTATCTATTCTCAGTACCATCCTACAGGATCTAAAATCATTGAAGGCGTATGCAAGTGGTATATTGGTACCCAAAGATTTGTAACAGATCCAACAATTTTGTGAATGCTTTATTGTAAGAGTAATGAGAGATGGTGCAAGGATAAAATTTTTGAGTTAAAATTGGGGAGAGGGCTTCTTAAGAATAGGTTCCTCCTAGTGTTCAGTGCAGTGTGTTGGATACTATGAAGCATAAAAGGAAAGTTAATTTGTTTTCATTCTGTTAATGTTAAATCTGCTAAATCAATTATCTTACTAATCATCCCACCTATCACTTATTGGACATGGCACACAAGCAATAAGGTGGAAAAAAAAAACTCTTCTTCCACTATTACAATTTACAAATTTTTTGTAATGACGTTTAGTACCTCTATTTATAGGCTATCATCATATTAAAATTTAATGTGGTGATTATTATTATATTAATAAACATAATCATAATAGTAATAATGATAAATAATAGCAAATATGTCGTCGTCATCATCATTAATACAAATATTAATAATGGAGATGATGACGATGAACATGATGATTGTAATAATAGTAATAAGCACAAGCAACAGTTATTTTTATTTTTATTATTATTTTTGTTGTTGTTGTTACTATTATTATTACCAATATAATAAAAATCACCACAAGAAAATGTTATTATTATTGTGGTTGAAGGTAGCACTTAATTCATGAATTTCGACCGATTATAGTCAATTGAGTTTGTTGACCAATTGATTTCATCATCAATTGTGCAATTCAGTGAACCCTATTTGTAAATTTAAAACTTTTTGCTGCATAGTTCAGTACCTGAAGTGTTGAGATATGAACATTATATGATCATATATGATTACATTGTGTTGCCTCCTTTTTTTTTTTTTTCTCTTCACTCTTTATTCTTTTATTAAACTAGATCTTTTCAATTTTTATATAAAATCGCTGAACGTACTAGGACTTTTGTGCCTACTAAAATTTTTTCTTTCAGAATTATTAGTTTATCACTTTACAAATTTCTAAAGAATAGTTATTTCAAAGAAATGCCATTTCAAAGAAATGCCTGAATAGTTTTTTTCTATTTGATAAAAAAAATGTGCCAATAGTTAATATTGAAAATTTAAATTCTCTCTCACTACTTTCAAACATGAAATTTGATATTGAATAAATGGGTGAAATCATAGTTTTTAATTTTAAAAGGATGGAGGTTCTTCAATTGAAGTTTTCTAGTAGGAATTACCAGGCAGAACACTGTGTCGGGGTGTCAGTCTCCAAGATGATGCTGGTAAGCCAAGAGGAGGTTTTACTGGTAAACGGTTGAGGATGTTGCTGGTAATGTAGTTGAGACTGGACGATGGTTCAAGCCAGTACTGATTGCTGGTAACAAATCAGAGGTGGTAACATAGTGTACAGTACTGATTAGAACTGAGAATATGTCAGTTGTGTGTGTTGTAAGTGCTACCCATGTTTACTTTTAATATAACCCTTGACAGCCACTGTCAAGTTTTTCAAAAAACAAAAAGAAATTTGATATTGAAATTAATTCGTATTTGCAGTTTCTTCATCTTGTACAAGACAATCCAAATGGCACCAACCTTTAAAATTAATCCCTTCCAGTGTTGGCACCTCTGAATTGGTGCTTGGTAAAGAAAATTCACTAACAGTGCGATACAAGAAGCAAAAGGTAAGAGTTCAACATTTATGCTTTTGTTCTATTTTTTTATAATATTTTTTTATTGCATTCCTTTTCTATTCTTCAGGTTTTGTTTTGCAAAAGCAAGAAGCACCTCTCCTTGACTGTAGGTATTTTCTGACTTCTATTTTGTTTTTTTATTAAGAACTTCACATATAAATGATAATACATCTTGTTTTGTTTTTGTTTAATTTGACAGCTGGCAATTTGGCCTCAAATAACCATCAATTTTTTAATCCTGATATTGAAAGATAGTTTGATTCATATAAATCTAACTGCCATTTTTAAGAGAGAACTGGTTTTTGTTTAATTTTAAAGGTCTATCGAGGAAGTGTATTATTCGATGAGAAATGGTGGGTCCTTTTGCTTTATTATTGTACTCTTTCGTTCTATTCTATTTTAATTCAATCATTATCAGGTGCAAATCAATGAATCATGCATATAAATCCTGTCTTTTTCTCATTTAATTTATTAACTTTTTAAATTTATCAGGTTCATAGACATAGATATTAACATTGCCATGGAGAGAGTTCTGAAACGACACATTTCTACAGGTTTTGTGCTATTTTCATGAAAAAAATACAAAACTGTTACTTTAACCCTTAAATTATACTTGATCTTTTATTTTCATTCTTTCTCTCTATCTCTCTCTTTTTTTTGAATTATTTTATAGGGAAGGAGCCTGATGTTGCCGCATGGCGGGTAAATAGAATTTTTTTTATTCTTGTTATTTTTGCCACAACTACTTTTTTATTACTTGATTTCGTACCTGTAGCAAAAGAGTTTTTATTTTTAAAAATTAATATAAAATAATATAGAGAATTGGAATGAGTGTTTGTGGATTTAGATGTTTTAGACGGATCCGGAAAAAAAAATTGGATCCAAAGTCGAATCCCAAAAAAATTTCGGCTCCAAACTTTGGACCTGGAATTTTGGCTTGGATCCAAAATTATGGGGAAGAAATGTATAGAGGACTGGTCTTATATAATTAGGTAAGGCAAAGTTTGAAAAAAAAAAAAAAATTCTTGAGATGCTACATCTCTTTAACACTTGAAAAAAGAATCAAAGACACATATTTTGGATCTGGCCAAATTTTATTTTGGGATCCATCTATGTATCAAAATCTGACGGTAATCATTGTAATATCAAAAAGCTTTTGTAACTTACCATAAACAATTTGAAGCTACAGCATATTCATCCATATGATTTTTTTTTATTTCCCATCATCATGTATTTTTCAAATCCACAGGCCTAACTTGGACCGTATAAAGGAATTGGTTTGTTTTAATTGGTTTCGGTTCAGTTGAAAAATGATAAAATTAGGGTTGTTTTAGTTTGGTTTGGTTTTGTAGTAAAAACTGCAGTGAAGTTTTATCAAATTGCAAGTCATTTTTACTTGTATTAATTTACAGTTGAATGTTTCGGTTCGGTTCAGTTTGCATGCCGACTTTTTTTTTTTTTTCGTTTCACTATACATGTTGAATTAAATATATTTGTAGTCAAGTTAATAATTTTATTTTAGAGAAAGATGTAGGTTTAGTCTTCTAAATTTCAATGCTTGTAGAAGACTCCTATCCGAATTTCAAACCTGCAGACGACAACATTGCTTTTACCACTAGACCAATACTAATTTTCACAGTGAAGTTAATAATTTATTACTAATTTTTTTTTTAACCGGATTTTAGAATGCAACGGGCAATATGCTTCCCAAATTGCCCTTGCTTCGGCTTGACTGACTGACTGACTGACTGACAGCTTAAATCGCATCAGTTCGTACCCTCCACACTGTCCAGGCCAAGGAAATGAACTGATAAGGTCTCCTTGAGATAGTGATTTGAGCATTTAGGACTATATTTTCCAATTTAGAGTTTCATTTTAGGATTAAGATATTCAGGTTACATGACAACTTTTGCCAATTAAAAGTAGCAACTAACAACTATACTGACAAAAAAGGTACTATTTTGCATGCCATCTCAAAATGTTCTTCAGTGGCCACCTAAAAAAAAAGCAACATCAGATAATTAGGTAAAGAAGAATGAATTAGTATAATTTTTTTGTAAAAATTAAAAATTTTAAAAGGACAAAACTGGAAAGTTTCAACTTATAGAGGTGCTTAGCATCCCTTTCCTTCTATCTGCTTCCGCCTCCTGCAAGAAATCAGTGCTGGAAGTTCTATTAGTTGTTCACATGAACCTTAATTTATGAATGAAGAAATTTCTTGGTAAAGGGGGCCCCACCCATCAGTGGCAGAGGTAATACCATAGAAGAAAATGACATGGTTGTTGACACAGAACTTTCTCCTGTCAACAACAGGACCCACTTGTCAGTGTTTGTGTTGAAAGTTGATCCAAAATTAGCTCTCTCTATTTAGAATTCTGCTGTAGTTGTTTTTAGAAGCATGAATGTGTGTTAGTGGATTAGTGGTCTCTAAATATAGGTGTGTATGTAGTAGGATTAGTGGGTTCTATAATTAGTCATGTATTAGCAGGATAGGTGCAGGTGTTAGTTCTATTTTGGGGACTGTTTGTAATAGCAGAACAAGGTAGTGGGGTACTAAATTTGGATGATCCAAACTTAGGTGTTGTAGGGCTATATATTCAGCATATTGTAATCGAATTAATTAAGAAGTGAAGTTGAATTATTTGTGTCAATCCTTCTTCCTCTGTTACTCTTCCAACAAAGTGGTATCAGAGCCAGGTCGATCAACTTTGGAGCGTTTTCATGGCAGAAAACGGCAGCACCATCGTGAATGTCATGCAACCAGCAATTCCGCTGTTCAAAGGCGAGAATTATGATTTTTGGAGTATCAAGATGTCAACCTTGTTCAAGTCTCATGGCCTATGGGATTTGGTTAACAATGGTCCACCAGTTTCAGATCCGAACCAACAAGAAAATCAGAAGAAAGATGCAAGGGCGCTATTCTTCATCCAACAAGCAGTGCATGACACCATCTTCTCAAAAATTGCAGCAGCCACCAACGCAAAGGAGGCATGGACAACCCTGAAAACAGCATTTCAAGGGAGTACTCGAGTCATGGCAATCAAACTTCAAGGCCTACGCAGGGACTTTGAAACATTGCAGATGAACAAGGAAAAATCAGTCCAAATTTTCCTTTCAGGAGTACAAGAGGTGGTCAATCAAATCCGAGCATTTGGAGACACCATGGAGGAGAAGACGGTGGTGGCGAAGGTGTTGAGAAGCCTAACACCCAAGTTTGATCATGTTGTAGCAGCAATCGAAGAGTCCAAAGATCTAGCAACCTACACCTTTGATGAACTCATGGGGTCACTGCAGACTCATGAAGCAAGGATGTCAAAGGCTGAAGATAAAGGCGACGACAAGGCATTTTACATGAAGGGGGAGTCATCAAGAGGCAGATCTAATGGCTACCCAAGAGGCCGAGGCAGAGGAAGAAACAATTCCAGCAGAGGCAGCCACAATCCCAGCAGAGGACGGGCTAATTCCAGCAGAGGAGGTAGAAGCAATCAAGCAAATTCATACGACGATTCCAAGAGGGATGTTCAATGCTATTATTGCAACAAGTATGGGCACTACCAAGCAGAATGCTACAAGAAGCAAAGAGAAGAGAGTCAAGCAAATTATATAGAAGAGGAGGATACGCAACCAACTCTCTTCATGGCCAGCAGCGCAGTTGACAAAGTTGATGCAAGCAGCAGCTGGTTTCTCGATAGCGGGTGTTCAAATCACATGTCCAGATTCAAGCAGTTGTTTGAAGACTTGGATGAAACATGCAAGTTGGAAGTAGAGCAAGAGCATGGCAGCATCTTTGTCTCTCAAAGAAAGTATGAAAAGGATTTGCTAAAGAAGTTTGGCATGCATAGTTGCAAGGCAGCAGCTACACCGATGAACAATAATGAAAAGCTTGTAAAAGATGATGGCACAGGGCCATGTGATGAAACCAAGTTTAGGAGTTTAGTTGGAGGCTTGATTTATTTAACCCACACAAGACCAGATATAAGTTTTGCAGTAGGGGTGATATCTAGGCATATGCACAATCCAACTAAACACCATTTTGGAGCAGCAAAGAGAGTATTGAAGTACATCTCGGGTACAACTGATTTCGGACTTTGGTATGACAACACAAATTCCTTTGAGCTAGTTGGCTATAGTGACAACAATTGGGCAGGGTGTTCTGAAGATAGAAGAAGCACCTCAGGTCACATTTTCTCCCTTGGATCAAGTGCAATAAGTTGGAGCTCAAAGAAGCAAGCAACAGTAGAGCTCTCATCCTCAGAAGCTGAGTACATTGCAAGCAATTCAGCAGCTTGTCAAGCAGTTTGGCTTAGACGAATACTTGAAGATGTTGGACAGGTGCAGCAGCAACCTACACGAATTTTCTGTGACAATCAATCAGCCATAGCAATGTCAAAGAACCCGGTGTTCCATGGAAGGTCAAAGCACATCGACATTCGCCTTCATTTCGTCAGAGATCTAGTGCCAGAGAAGATAGTTGAGCTAAAGTTTGTTACTCCAGAAAATCAGAAGGCAGATATTCTAACCAAGACATTGGCACTAAGCACATTTGAAAATTTGCGAAAGAAGCTTGGAGTAACCAATTTTGAATCAAGGGGGAGTGTTGAAAGTTGATCCAAAATTAGCTCTCTCTATTTAGAATTCTGCTGTAGTTGTTTTTAGAAGCATGAATGTGTGTTAGTGGATTAGTGGTCTCTAAATATAGGTGTGTATGTAGTAGGATTAGTGGGTTCTATAATTAGTCATGTATTAGCAGGATAGGTGCAGGTGTTAGTTCTATTTTGGGGACTGTTTGTAATAGCAGAACAAGGTAGTGGGGTACTAAATTTGGATGATCCAAACTTAGGTGTTGTAGGGCTATATATTCAGCATATTGTAATCGAATTAATTAAGAAGTGAAGTTGAATTATTTGTGTCAATCCTTCTTCCTCTGTTACTCTTCCAACAGTTTGAATCATGGCAACATGAGAAAATGCATTTGATCAGTGATGATGCTATGGATTGATACATTCTGAGAAATTATAAATTAATTACCAGCACAAATATTTGCAAAATGACTGGTTTTGGAGCTAAAAGACTAAAAAGCAATAAGTTGACATAATTTGTTGCATTAGTTGTGCAATACCAGATTCTATTTTTACAAAGGATCCCTTATTTTTTTTTTAAATCTTTGCCAGTACCTTCCAAGGGAGAAATATCTAAGCCCATTACATCATTTGATTTGGGCTTTCCTGGCCCAACAAATAGAAAGATATTGGCCCATTGTGGATGCAAAGCTAAATCAAATGATTCAAATTGCTGTGCTCTCTATCCAATCTGTTCATTCTTCAAATAAAATGCTTTTTTCTTTTGTGATTTTCAGAGGTCTTACTAGTAAAAATATAAGCTCTATTTTCACATACACTAAATTTTGACATCTTGGAAAAAATTAAGGTGTCTCAAATACACTAATTGACCTCATTCATTTTCAATTTTTTTTTTTTTTTGTAATTTACATGGCTTTCTATGTAGTTCAGAGTAAAATGTTGTTGGTACTGTAAAATTAACATCCATATGTAGCATGAAAATTTTATATAATTAATCTCTATTCATGTTTGACCCCATACCAAAACTCAATACATACACAAATACCATTAAAAAATAAATATGAATATATATACTAGTTGATATTACACACATTATTCAATTTCATACAAAATATATAGATGTTCTAAAATATCCAAACCAATTTCTTTTTTCTTCATTTTAAGTCTAAAAACCAAAGCATGGGGTTTAAACCATATAGATTTTGGTCTGTTCAGTTTTGGTATTTAAATATTTAAATTGAGCCAAATATAAAAAAAATTGAAGTAATTCAAAAATTCAACCGAACCACTTAATCCGAACTTTTTCAATTCGGTTAAAAACCAAATAAACCGGACCCAATAAACATCCTACTCATCGCCTAAGTTACAACCATTTGTGATCAATTTATTGTTTAATTTATAAAAGACAAAAAGATTAATTATATATGAAAGTGGAAAATGAAATGGTTCAATAATAGAGTAAAGTACTGCACTCAGTACAGTTAGATCTGAACTGTCCGTTTTAATATTATACGAATTTTAAACGGACTCCGTAAATTTCAAATAGATCCGAAACTAATTGTCTTGGCTTTGAGAAAACAGCACCCTATGCGGTACTGCAGGGGTACACCCTTCTTTTTCTGGAGTACCAAAAAGTTATTTGTAAATAAAAAAAAATAAAAAAAACTTATATGCATGCTAGCTTGTATTAGGTTTTGGTCTTTAATTTTGATTGGATGATTTCTTTTGCTTTTGGTTGTCAAAATTGCACATCTTAATTAAAAGCTTGCTCAAAACATATTTTATAAAAAAGAACATATGTTTCAATTTTTTGTTTTATGTCACCAAATATCTAATTAAAGCCTGAAATTTTTATTAATACCACTGTCAAAAAATAAAATAAAAAAACCACAAATTATGGGGAATTCGAAAAATACTAAGGCCTCCAAGTCATTCTGCAGCTCCATTCTTAGAGAGCCGCAGATTGACTTGGAGGCCTCCCCCAAAACCAAAAAATGCACTATAATATACTGATATTTAAGTTTTTGGGGGGCCTCCAAGTCAATATGTAGCCCCTCAAGAATGGGGTCGCAGATTGACTTGGAGACCCTGGTATTTTTCGAATTCCCCAATTTCAGCGGTGTTTTAGTTTTTTTTTTTTTTTTTGAAATGGTATTAATAAAAATTTCGGAATTAAAGCACACATCTCCTCATATACAGACACACGTACACAAATTGCTGTCTCACATTTAATTAGTTGCAACCACAATGTCTCAACACAGACATCAATTTTAAATATTACCTGTATTTTGTTTGAATGCCAAGGCAAGAGCTAGCATTTAATATTTTTTAGCACAAAAAGACAAATTAATTAATAAATTGGAGAAGATAGTTTGTCATATATAGGTGTCTGTATTATTTCATGTAGGACCATATATATATATATATATATACACATATTGCTAGACAAGATACCCTGTGATATGTCTATAATTTTCTTGACAGTATAAATATTTGGTGCTGCATTCATAAATTGTTTGTACTAGGTGGTCCATACTAATTTGATTGATTTATTTTTTAATTAAAAAAATTAGTGAATCACATTTTGAATGAGATAATTAGGTACAGATGGTAGTGAGGGAAAAGAGGACTAAGCCCTCAAATTTGTAAAAAAAAAAAAATCATTTTAAATTTTTTGTATTCTTATAAAATAAAATTATGCTAAATTAATTATTTTAGCCCCAAATTCAACCAGGGATAATAGGTGATCACATGTTCTATAAATTAACCATCATTCATTTTGGTGGTAATGGGAAAATAAATAAAAAATCACCTTTAGGGGCAAAACTACAACTATACTTGATAATTATTAATTAATATCTCAATTTAAATAGAGAAAAATAAATTTCACAAAATTGAAATCATGCCACAATCTCACTTCACATTAACAGTTCAAAAAAACTGTCATTTTTAAGAGAGAACTGGTTTTTGTATAATTTTAAAGGTCTATCGAGGAAGTGTATGATTCTCTTGTCTTCTATGTGTTATTCAGGATCCAAAGGAAGCGCATGCAAGAAGGGGAGGTGAGAGGAGCTGATTGCTTTTACTGTTCTCATTTTGTCGCCTTTTTTAAACTGATGGTTAAAATCATTGAATTGTTGTATCAGCACCATGGACATTCAACCCTGATCTACTTCTGAAGTGTCTCCATACTCTCAGAAAAGAGGTTATAATCAGTGTTGTAAATAACGGTATTCGGTCGTCGGACGGATAGGGTACCGATAAGTGATTAATCGGTATGCGGCTGACTAATCGGAATTATGCGGACAATTTAACGTTTTTATTAAATTTATGTATATATATCATAATTTATTAAACTCATTAAACTTATCAAATAAACTTAATTTAACTTAGTTTTATTATTATAACATGACACTACGCTTATTTATTCTTAACACATAAGCATTTTACATGTTAAGTAACACATTTATTTAATGAGAAAATAAAATTGAGAATTAAGCATTTTCAAATACTAATAACATATTATTTGAAAGATATTAAACATTCCAACATAAAATCATTAAAATTAGTTTATGATAACAACTTAATTACATAAATGAACACGTCGTACTAATCGAAAAAATTACATCAGTAAGTAAGAAAAATATATGGTATATAAATAATAGAAGAATTAATCAATTTCAAAGTAAGTAAGAAGAAAAAATATATATAAAAAATATTGAATGTATATCCAAGCATAAATAAAACTACAATATAAGATTTATAAACTTTATTATCACACACTATCACAGAAAAAAAATGTGAAAATAAATATTCACTGGAATAAACGGAAATAAAATGGGAATAAACGGGAATAAACGGGAATAACCGGGAATAACCGGGAATAAACGGCCGATTAATCGGAAAAAACGGCCGATTAATCGGAAAAACAGCCGATTAATCGTTTTCATCCGCTAACATGCCTCCGTTAAGAGTGTTCGTGACGGTTAGGCCGCCGTTTCCGATTAATCGGCCGTTTAATCGGCCGACTATACCGTTTTTTATAACACTGGTTATAATAATATACTAGACTCCTTGTATTTAGAAATATATGCACTTGTTCTTTTCAGTGTGAACTGTGACGTATACCCATTATATTAAGTTTATCTAGTGTGCTATTGCCTCGAAAACCTATCGGATTGGTTTCAAATGACGAATCCAAATCGTTGAAACCGACTACTTCCCGAGTGATGGGTGACATGCAAAGTTACAAGTTTTTGAATTCATTTAGTATGAAGTCAAGCGGTCTAAAAATGATGATTTATAAGTTAATTTTAATACATTCAATTTTCATCATTTTTTCACCAGCTTAATAAAACATTGGGTATTATTCTGCAAACACAGTAACCAGAGTGTAATTTTCAAAAGAGAAGAGATAAAATTAAGAAAATATGTATGTTTTTGTTGTGCAGGGTTCGGTATATACACCATCATTCGATCACGGTGTTGGGGACCCAGTAGAGAATGATATATATATATGTCAGTTCAGAGTGAGTGTATTTTTATGATTATTATTTGATTTTAGTCTCAGCTGTGCTAACTTTAGTCGGGTACACCATATCAATACAAACTCCAAATACAGCCTCTGATCTCAGTATTAGGTACATGGACGACACCTCCAACTGGTACAGTCAATCTGGCATGAAAATCCTTAGCTATGATACTTATTTTTTTTTTTTTAATTTATAGGCACAAAGTTGTGATTGTAGAGGGGAATTATTGGCTTTTGGAAGAAGATACCTGGAAAGAAATTTCTTTATTATTCGATGAGAAATGGTGGGTCCTTTTGCTTTATTATTGTACTCTTTCGTTCTATTCTATTTTAATTCAATCATTATCAGGTGCAAATTAATCAATGAATCATGCATATAAATCCTGTCTTTTTCTCATTTAATTTATTAACTTTTTAAATTTATCAGGTTCATACACATAGATATTAACATTGCCATGGAGAGAGTTCTGAAACGACACATTTCTACAGGTTTTGTGCTATTTTCATGAAATATTACAAAACTGTTACCTTAACCCTAAAATTATACTTGATTTTTTACTTCCATTCTCTCTCTCTATCTCTCTCTTTTATTGTGAATTATTTTATAGGGAAGGAGCCTGATGTTGCCGCATGGCGGGTAAAAAGAATTTTTTTAAAAATTAATATAAAATAATATAGAGAATTGGAATGAGTGTTTGTGGATTTAGATGTTTTAGACGGATCCGGAAAAAAAAATTGGGTCCAAAGTCGAATCCGAAAAAAATTTTGGCTCCAAACTTTGGACCCGGAATTTTGGCTCGGATCCAAAATTATGGGGAAGAAATGTAGAGAGGACTGGTCTTATATAATTAGGTAAGGCAAAGTTTGAAAAAAAAAAAAAAATTCTTGAGATGCTACATCTCTTTAACACTTGAAAAAAAAATCAAAGATACAAATTTTGGATCTGGCCAAATTTTATTTTGGGATCCATCTATGTATCAAAATCTGACGGTAATCATTGTAATATCAAAAAGCTTTTGTAACTTACCATAAACAATTTGAAGCTACAGCATATTCATCCATATGATTTTTTTTTATTTCCCATCATCATGTATTTTTCAAATCCACAGGCCTAACTTGGACCGTATAAAGGAATTGGTTTGTTTTAATTGGTTTCGGTTCAGTTGAAAAATGATAAAATTAGGGTTGTTTTAGTTTGGTTTGGTTTTGTAGTAAAAACTGCAGTGAAGTTTTATCAAATTGCAAGTCCTTTTTACTTGTATTAATTTACAGTTGAATGTTTCGGTTCGGTTCAGTTTGCATGCCGACTTTTTTTTTTTTTTTCGTTTCACTATACATGTTGAATTAAATATATTTGTAGTCAAGTTAATAATTTTATTTTAGAGAAAGATGTAGGTTTAGTCTTCTAATTTCAATGCTTGTAGAAGACTCCTATTCGAATTTCAAACCTGCAGACGACAACATTGCTTTTACCATTAGACCAATACTAATTTCACAGTGAAGTTAATAATTTATTACTAATTTTTTTTTTAACCGGATTTTAGAATGCAACGGGCAATATGCTTCCCAAATTGCCCTTGCTTCGGCTTGACTGACTGACTGACTGACTGACAGCTTAAATCGCATCAGTTCGTACCCTCCACACTGTCCAGGCCAAGGAAATGAACTGATAAGGTCTCCTTGAGATAGTGATTTGAGCATTTAGGACTATATTTTCCAATTTAGAGTTTCATTTTAGGATTAAGATATTCAGGTTACATGACAACTTTTGCCAATTAAAAGTAGCAACTAACAACTATACTGACAAAAAAGGTACTGTTTTGCATGCCATCTCAAAATGTTCTTCAGTGGCCACCTAAAAAAAAGCAACATCAGATCATAATTAGGTAAAGAAGAATGAATTAGTATAATTTTTTTGTAAAAATTAAAAATTTTAAAAGGACAAAACTGGAAAGTTTCAACTTATAGGGTTGCTTAGCATCCCTTTCCTTCTATCTGCTTCCGCCTCCTGACTGATGGTGTCGAGAGAGAACTGTTACTTCTAATTCAGCTCAATTAGCTCAATTCGTTCATTCTCCGGCTACAACATCTGGTGTTATCAACTTATCATTGATGCAAGAAATACTAAACCCAATTACATGAGACCAAACCAACTGCAAGAAATCAGTGCTGGAAGTTCTATTAGTTGCTCACATGAACATTAATTTATGAATGAAGAAATTTCTTGGTAAAGGGGCCCCACCCATCAGTGGCAGAGGTAATACCATAGAAGAAAATGACATGGTTGTTGACACAGAACTTTCTCCTGTCAACAACAGGACCCACTTGTCAGTGTTTGAATCATGGCAACATGAGAAAATGCATTTGATCAGTGATGATGCTATGGATTGATACATTCTGAGAAATTATAAATTAATTACCAGCACAAATATTTGCAAAATGACTGGTTTTGGAGCTAAAAGACTAAAAAGCATTAAGTTGACATAATTTGTTGCATTAGTTGTGCAATACCAAATTCTATTTTTACAAAGGATCCCTTATTTCTTTCTGAAAATCTTTGCCAGTACCTTCCAAGGGAGAAATATCTAAGCCCATTACATCATTTGATTTGGGCTTTCCTGGCCTAACAAATAGAGAGATATTGGCCCATTGTGGATGCAAAGCTAAATCAAATGATTCAAATTGCTGTGCTCTCTATCCAGTCTGTTCATTCTTCAAATAAAATGCTTTTTTTCTTTTGTGATTTTCAGAGGTCTTCCTAGTAAAAATATAAGCTCTATTTTCAAATACACTAAATTTTGACATCTTGGAAAACATTAAGGTGTCTCAAATACACTAATTGACCTCATTCATTTTCAACTTTTTTTTTTTTGTAATTTACATGACTTTCTACGTAGTTCATAGTAAAATGCTTGGTACTGTAAAATTGACCTCTATACGTAGCATGAAAATTTTATATAATTAACCTCTATTCATGTTTGACCCCATACTAAAACTCAATACATACACAAATATCATTAGAAAATAAATATGAATATATATATACTAGTTGATATTACACACATTATTCAATTTCATATAAAATATATAAATGTTCTAAAATATCTAAACCAATTTTTTTTTTTTTCATTTTAAGTCTAAAAACCAAAGCATGAGTTTGAACCATATAGATTTTGGTCAGTTCAGTTTTGGTATTTAAATATTTAAACTGAACCAAATATAAAAAAAAATGATGTAATTCAAAAATTCAACCGAACCACTTAATCCGAACTTTTAATTCAGTTAAAAACCAAATAAACCGGACCCAATATATAAACATCCTACTCATCGCCTAAGTTACAACCATTTGTGATCAATTTATTGTTTAATTTATAAAAGACAAAAAGATTAATTATATATGAAAGTGGAGAATGAAATGGTTCAATAATAGAGAAAAGTACTGCACTCAGTACAGTTAGATCTGAACCGTCCGTTTCAATCTTATACGGATTTTAAACTCAAATAGATCCGAAACTAATTGTCTCGGCTTCGAGAAAACAGCACCCTATGCGGTACTGCAGGGGTACACCCTTCTTTTTCTGGAGTACCAAAAAGTTATTTGTAAATAAAAAAAAAAACTTATATGCATGCTAGCTTGTATAAGGTTTTGGTCTTTAATTTTGATTGAATGATTTCTTTTGCTTTTGGTTGGCAAAAATGCACATCTAAATTAAAAGCTTGCTCAAAACATATTTTATAAAAAAGAACATATGTTTCAATTTTTTATTTTATGTCACCAAATATCTAATTAAAGCCTGAAATTTTTATTAATACCACTGTCAAAAAATAAAATAAAAAAACCACAAATTATGGGGAATTCGAAAAATACTAAGGCCTCCAAGTCATTCTGCAGCTCCATTCTTAGGGGGCCGCAGATTAACTTACCCAAAACCCAAAAATGCACCGTAATATAATGATATTTAATTTTTGGAGGCCTCCAAGTCAATCTGTAGCCCTCTAAGAATGGGGCCGCAGATTTACTTAGAGATCCTGATATTTTTCGAATTCTCCAATTTCAGTGGTGTTTTAGTTTATTTTTATTTTTATTTTTTTTGAAATGGTATTAATAAAAATTTCGGAATTAAAGCACACATCTCCTCATATACAGACACACGTACACAAATTGCTGTCTCACATTTAATTAGTTGCAACCACAAAGTCTCAACACAGACATCAATTTTAAATATTACCTGTATTTTGTTTGAATGCCAAGGCAACTCAAATATTTTTTAGCACAAAAAGACAAATTAATAAATTGGAGAAGATAGTTTGTCATATATAGGTGTCTGTATTATTTCATGTAGGACCATATATACATATTGCTAGACAAGATACCCTGTGATATGTCTATAATTTTCATGACAGTATAAATATTTGGTGCTGCATTCATAAATTGTTTGTACTAGGTGGTCCATACTAATTTGATTGATTTATTTTTTTAATTAAAAAAATTAGTGAAACACATTTTGAATGAGATAATTAGGTACAGATGGTAGTGAGGGAAAAGAGGACTAAGCCCTCAAATTTGCAAAAAAAAAAAATCATTAAATTTTAAATTTTTTTTATTCTTATAAAATGAAATTATGCTAAATTAATTATTTTAGCCCCAAATTCAACCAGGGATAATAGGTGATCACATGATCTATAATTTAACCATCATTCATTTTGGTGGTAATGGAAAAATAAATAAAAAATCACCTTTAGGGGCAAAACTACAACTAATACTTGATAATTAATTAATATCTCAATTTAAATAGAGAAAAATAAATTTCACAAAATTGAAATCATGCCACAATCTCACTTCACATTAACAGTTCAAAAAAATTTAATTACCAACAACAATCAAATTAATCATTACAAGCATGTTTGGAATTCTTGTAAAATTACTTATAAATCATGGATTTATTGACAACATGATCATCAACATAACAAACTCTAAATTTTATAATTTTTGGTGTGCATATGTGCAAAATCATCAAAATTTGAAATTTGAACCATTCAGAGCAATATAAGTAAGATTTTGATACGCTAGAATACAGTATCTTGTCAGTTTAAATCTGAATACATCTACATAGAAAAATCATCAAAACATGCCTAAACCAACAAGACAGTTAAAAACACATATCTTGTCAGAATAAAAAAAATATAAAAGGTATGAACAATAGTTAATTGTATGACAAATAGTAAAATAGAAAGAGTGAGTCTATGGTAATATGCATAGCATTGGTCCGTACTACAGATCAATATTTTTGTTTTCAAAATCTTAACGGTCGATCCGAACCGTTCAACATGATTTCCATATGAAAATATACTTGTGGGCTAAATTTTTTAATTTTTAGAATTTTTTTAGAATTTTTTAGATAGGTAGAAAATCACTGTTTTTGGATGGTCCAGAATTTTCATATCAAGTGATTTTCTACCTATCTTAAAATATAGTAAAAGAAATTGAAAAAAATATAAAATTTAGTCTGCAAGTACATATTCATGTGGAGATCACGTTGAACGGTTCGGATCGACCATTAGAATTTTCAAAATCAAAATATGACTCCGTAGTATGGACTAATCCATGCTATGCATAGTATCATAGACTCACTCAAATAGAAATGTATAGTTTGACATTTGGTTTGGTGAACAGTAAGGTGGAATATTTTTCAATATAATATTCCTTTCCATTTCATGGTAATTTCTATCACAAGGATTATTTTTTTTAAAGAGGGTTCAAATATCATTTTTTATGTCTTTATTATGCTTTAATTTTTTAATTTTATAATAATAAATAATGTAATACTCATATGTTAAAATAAAACATTTAGATATGATTTATGATATTTTCTCTACATGTATATAAAAATTATCACATTTTAATTTTGTTTTTATATGTATTAATAAGTTGAAAAAATCAACGTCAAGAAATCATTTACATCAATATATTTTTACAAGCTTGATACCAATCAAAACAAATGTAAAATGTCATAATCTTTTACATGTGTATAGAGAAAATAATATATATCATATTTATCTGTTTTAATTTGACATTTGAGTTTTAAATTTCAAATTATTAAAATTAAAAATATAAAGGAGACATTTTAACCCTGATTTTTATATTAATAGAAAAAATAAAAAATATATTGATAATTGGTACGGTTTCATGAAATTTCAAAATATAAGAAGAATGTTATGGTTTATAACGTCCAGGGCACTGTAGTTGGACTTTATGATTTATCTGATCGCTAACGATTTTTTTCTTTTAAAAAAAACACTATAGCTAGATGTTATGGTTTATAACATTCAGCTACAGTGTTTTTCTTTAAAGGCAATCTCACAACAACAACAATTAGAACTGAAGCAAAAAAAAAAAAAACACTGTAGCTGGACGTTATGGTTTATAACGTCCAGCTACAGTGCTTGAACGTTATTAACCATAACGTTCTTCTTATTTTTCAAAATTTCACAAAAACGTACCCTTTTATCAATATTTTTTTTCATTTTTTCTATTAATAAAAAAATCGGCATTTTAACCTCCACTTATTATTGTAATAAATTAATTCTATCTTTAGATCGTAGGTAGTCAGACCTATAGGCACTGTTAACATCATTTATTAAAATATCAATTTCTTGGTGAAAAGCATCAGATTCCTATACTTTGTGTGGTATGTTAGAGGAACATGTAGGATCAATGCTATTAATTTATTAAGTCAATGTAGGTTGAACCCTATATATATATATTTTTTTCTTTTTTTAACAATAATAGGTTACTAGTTTAGGACATATTTTAATATTTGAAAGTGAGTGCATATATTAATTTAGACGGTTTCTTTGATAATGATAAGTTTGGTGAAGTAAAGGGCAATACAAAGATGCCTCATGTCGGTGTTTAATTAGGCAAACTATTAATAATTAAGGTGAAATTAAGAAATAATTAGTTTATGTAGTTCTTAGTCAGAAACATTGCAACAGGTTCCGTACAATGTTTGTATAATGAATCGTCAATATAAATGAGTTTTGGTGAACTTTGTGAATAATATATGTATTATGAGGAGGGATCCAAACCGTTCAACATTATTGATATATTAAAATGTGCTTGCAGATCAAATTTTACATTTTTTTTTGGAATTTTTTTACTATTTATTAAGATGGGTACAAAAATTACCTGAATTTCAGATTTGTATTTTTGCAAATAATACTTGAATTATTCACAAAATTTATAAAGTTTTGTTTTCTTCCTATTTTTATTTGATCCATTATTTGCACTATAAAAAATCATTTTTTTTCAAATTAATCTGAATTATGAATTTTACACTGTCGAATTATTTTAAAATTTCGACTTGTTATATTTATCTAACCAAAATTTTTTTTACAGTACTTGATGCAAAGGAAATTAATTGCAAAACCAATCTTCTACACGCATCACAATATCAATAGTGCCACAAAAAATCAAGATAGGTCGTTCTCTACCCGACAACATAACATGCGCCAATTCAATAATAATAAGGTGATTAGAATTTTGTAATCTCGTTTTTTTTTTCCTTTCAAATCAGATTATTAAAAAAAAAAAATTATTTAAACAAAAAAAAGGTCCATAAAACCGCGTAGGCCAGATACCCATGCCTAGTGGGCCCCACTGATCTAATTGGGTAAACGGATCCGAATAATTAATAACAAGATGGATTTTATATTAAATCCGAATTTTCAACTTTTACAACAGAAAAGTTCATTTTTTATTAAAATTATTAAATATATATACGCCCTAGTAACTTAGCATTTGAATGTTTTTAAACACTTGAGAGTAGGTCCGATGGGCATCGGACCTACTCTGGTTCGATGGGTTTAATCATCGTTGATTTGCTTTAAGATTAGTGCGTAACGCTTTAAAAATTTGAGCGTGTATGTTTCAATTTTCGTGCACACAAATCTTAAATTAGATCGGACGGTCATCATACTCGTTGAACCTAAAAGTAGGTCCGATGGGCATCGGACCTACTCCGTTTTCGTTTTTAAATGGGTGAGGATCCTATAAGGGTCTAGACCCAAACCCGTTAACAGCTCACACATGCACCGTGCCTTTTGTTCACATGGGATGCTTCCAGATCCAATGAGAGAACCATCCGGTTCAGTGGTCGGTCCGGTTTGCCTCCCTTTTGGTCCGACCGGTGCCTCATGGGTGCACCTAATCCACCCGACATGCCTACTTGTCACATTGACCCACCACTAAAAATTATTACAAAAGAAAAGAGGAAAGAGAAAGGAGAAAGGAAGCAAGAGATTTTCCCACTAAATGAATTTCTGTGCCACAAAATATATATAGAGCAAGTTACTGTAATGTGGGTCCCACAGAAAGGGATACATATATAGCTTAAATTGTTGCTCGTTGCACTTGAGGTTACATAATATGATGCCACATAAAAACTGACTTGAGTTTCCTATGTTGATTACTATAAAAGAATAGTCCCATGCTTCTCTTCTCATATCTTCATCATCATTTGCAATTTGCAATTCTCTCTTTTTATCTTCCAATTCAAAGCCTATAACTGTTTTCTTTCACTGAAGAAGTTAAACATAAAATGGAGGCGGCAACCGAAGCGAAGTTTGTGCATGATATGGATAACCTAAAGGCCACCGAGTTACGTCTCGGTTTGCCTGGCTTAGAGGAGCCTGAGAAACCGACTGTAGTACCCGCAAGAGGAAATAAAAGGTCCCTTGAACAAACCGATGAGCCCTGTCAGGCAACGACCGACTCCACAAAAGCTAACAAGTAAGTCGACTACTTACAATTATTCTACTTTAGAGTTAAAAAAAAAAAAAAAACATTTATATAGCCTTTCATCTACAAATAATAAAACTAGGGTGAATTTGTGCTGATGTTAGTTTGCTTGATTATGCATTACAGAGCACAAGTTGTTGGATGGCCACCGATCAGAGCTTACAGGAAGAACAACTTCCACACAAGAAATATTAATACCAAAACCGAGGCGGAGGCTGGTACCAGTGGTTTGTTTGTAAAGGTTAGCATGGACGGTGCACCGTATTTGCGAAAAGTAGACCTAACCTTGTACAAGTGTTATAAGGAACTAAGAGAGGCCTTGGAGGCCTTGTTCAAGTGTTTCTCTCTTGAAATGGACGGTTGTGGCGCTTCCGATTTTGCCATCACATACGAGGATAAAGATGGTGATCTAATGCTTGTCGGCGATGTACCATGGGAGTAAGTATCTTTATTTAATTAATTTCTCTTCATTTCTTGGTTTATATATGACCAAACAAATATAATAGGAAATTTGTTCATATTTTGTACTAGCAATATCTAACAATTAATATTGGTTGGTTTTACAGGATGTTCATCAACAATTGCAAAAGGCTAAGAATTATGAGAGGATCTGAGGCGCGAGGTCTCGCTTCAAGCCAATAAATGCACACAAAAAAAAAAAAACATGAGAAGAGAGAACAAGGGAAAACTATACATGTTAATTAGCTCAGTTGGCTTCCAATTTTTGCTTGGAAATTAATTCCAAGTTCATACAAGCCTCTGATCAAATTAACAAAACATAAGGCTCTACAATGAAGAACCAAGGAGGAGAGAGAGAAGGAAAGAGGATTAAAGAATGATAACTTTGAGCTCAAGTCCAAAGAATTCATATATTCTTGTTCTATGTAGAAAAGATTTGATCTTCTACGTTGCCTATCCTTAATTTAATTTGGTTTCAAGTCTATATATATATAGAGAAGGGTTAGGGAAATTTTTTCTTGTTGTAATTGTACAAAGGAGACATTATTAAATTATTAGTTTGTTGGTTATATATGTGGAGAGGTCTTCTTGTTGTGAGTATTTCTTGTTAAATTATGTAGTAATTGAAGAAAAACAAAATATTTATGTATTCATTCAAGGCTTTGAACCAACACAATGGAAAATATATGGATAATTTGCACATTAATTGGAATAAAAAAAAAGTAGCAAAACCTCTCTTGATTGATTATTCCTTTCTCTTAATTGGAATAATCAACAGTAACAAAATTATACATGCACCTAATAAAATGGAATAAAGTAACAAAGAGCAAATCTAAGTTATGACCATTCTCTCAGTGCATTTCATTTTGAACTTTCAATATCCTTAATATTATTTGTTTAAGTCTAAACATCTAATTAGGTGGATGGTATTCAGTGTATGAGACCACCTTCCGACAGTGTACATGTGTTGACAGTGAAGCACATGAAATAAAAATCTATATTAAGAGGCACAAAAGCATCCAATGCACAAAGAGTTTCATAATCCTTTCTTTCTCTCTCTAAAAGAGAGTTAGAGAGATAGAATAATGAAAGGGTCAACTTTGTATGGCCGGTTGTTAGATGTTAGAAGAAGGGTGCATTATTATTATAGACATAATAATAATACATTTGAGGAGACATAGTGACCTACCATAGTTTATAATGGAGACTATATTATTGGCAATAAGTCTAATCTTTCTATCATGTTTGGTTCATATTTGTCTCATGATTTGACATTGCTGATATGATTGGCTGGATATATAGGATATTTCACCAGTTGGGTTGCTTTTCAGGATATTCCATTTGGGTTGGTTCACATGGGCATAGAAAATGGTGGTGTGAATCTTAGGATGGGTTGCTTGACATGGCTATAGAAAATGGTGGTTGTGACTCTCATGTTCCATGTCATAACTATCTTTCATAAAATTGACTCGGCACGACACGTGAACTAGTCTGATTACGAATCACAACATGCGTGATCAGGACTGTTAAATCTTGATCAAATAGTGAAATTTAAATAAACTAACTACCAAAAAAATAGTTAAATATGACCGAACATGACCAATACAACACATAAGAGACCCAACACAAATATTTTGATTTAGTTATGACACGATACAAATTTATATTCCTAGCTAGGGGTGATACAAACAAACAAGAGAGATTTTAAACGGACTTCATACGGATCCGTATCAGATAAATGCTTAGAAATTGCAATGTCATAGCAACTTCATACGGATCCGTATCCTCCCAGGTACCTGGCTCAACACAATTGAAACGAACAGCCCAAATTTACTCTCAGCCGATGCCTGCTCAGGATGGCGCGAGGGGCAGTATTATTTGTGCTTTGAGATTCATGCCAAATAAAAAAAGAACAATTTTAGGCTGTCCGATTCAATTGTACTCAGTCAGGTAACCTGAGGGAATGTGAATTCACTTCATACCCACAATATATCACCTTTTCTTGAGTTGTTTATTGTATGGCACAACATATATCACCTCTGTATGATTATCTCATGAGTCACCATATATCAATGCTTCAAAAGGTATACCACAAATTTGTAATTTGTAAAAGACTGGTAAGGTAGAGAACTTAAAGAGATGCACAAACTTACAAGAGTGACAACAATAGAAACTTAGCACTCACCTCAAACCAAGATATCAAATTCCTATATACATATCATTTCAGTCTCCACCTAACTTAACAAGTGCAATAACAAATACATAGCACCAACTACCAAAATAAAACAATCCAAGAGGTAATTTTTATATCATCCCCGGTATTGGAGAATTCACTGCCTCCACAGATCCGCTATGTCAGCACATTTCAGCTCAAAACTGTGTTATGATTTACTGCCAGCATAGCAAAAATCATTCGGAGGCAGGTAACACTCCACACTTGTACAAAATTGGAGAGGATCAAGTGCAACAAAAGCAGGTGCAATTTTCTATGTAGGCCCCTACAATACTTATAATATGCCCAAACAAAACACAAAAGATATCTCATTCAATGTGCAAATATCTCATTTTTAAAGGGGGTTAAATGATACTTGTAAAAGAGGGAAAGCTACAATGAGGTCATATCTGTAAAAGAGACCGTAGAGCTGCGATCATTATCTTGCATGGAGGCCATTTTGGAATCCAAAATTTCAAGTTGAGAAATAACCCAATCAGGAATGTATTTGCTATTTATCCATAGTGCTTCATTGGTGTCTTTGTGCTTGAAATCAGGAGCATTGGGATTTTTCTATAAATTATCAGATAAATATCAGATGTTTACTTTCACGTTATCAGAAATAAAAAATTTCAGTCTGGGTCCTTTTTGATATTCAATGCAGTTTCAGTCCATTTTGGAGTTAAAAATTTCGAGTCGGGAATTAACCAAAAGAGGAATGTATTTGCTAATTATCCATAATCCTTCACCAGTCTCTTGGTGCCTGAATTCAGGGGCTTTGGGGGTATTTCCATACCATAGATCAAAGTACAAATTATTCAACTATCAAATAAATTATCAGATGTTTATTTTCAAGTTATGAGAAACAAAGTTTTTCACTCTGGGTCCTATTAGATGCAATTTTAGGCACTTGATGAATGTGCAAAAAAATGCAGTCCTGGTACAGAAACAATGGTACTTACTATAGACATATGGACTGGCTGGTACAATATAAAATTAAAAATTGAAGGTTGTATGAATAAAAAATGACCTTGTTACGGCGATTGTCCCACCAGTCGAGGGGGTTAGCAAAGAAAGCCTGCCACCTCTTTTCAACAGCAACTGAAAAAGAACTTCAATTGTTCAAATTCCAAAAAAAAAAAATTTTCTTTTTGCATAACAATTAAAATTCTAATGCCACATGAAAATAAAAGGTGTAGATTCTCACTAAAAGAAAGAAATTCATTTTCAGAGGGTTTTCTTTTCTCCATATAATTTAAATTAAAATAGTTACTCATTTGTTCTTGGTCCCTTTAAAATTTGTTAATAAGTAAATGCCACTTTCCTGTCTTTTTTTTTATAGAATTGAATTGATCAATGCTAGGTAATTGAAGAACCCAAAAATGCACAGTTTTAGTCTAAATAAAACTGAATGAAGACACAAAAGCAAAAAAGTGAGGCCACAGTACTATGCATAGCGTACATTGGCCATACTATGGATCCATATCTCTCTATTTTCAGAATCCAAACAGTCGATCCGAACTGCTCAACATGATTTCCATATGAAAATGTACTTGGATGCGAAATTTTACATTTTTTAGAAAGGTAAAAAATCACTTGATCTAAAGATTCTGAACCATCCGAAAGTAGTGATTTTCTACCTATATAAAAAATAGTATAAAAATGTAAAATTTGGCCTCCAATTACATTTTTATACGGAATCATGTTCAACAGATTGGATCTACCATTTGGGCTTTAAAAATGATGTATCCATAGTACCAACCAATGTGCACTATGCATAGCCCGTAGCCTCACTTAAAGCATAGTACCTGGAGAGTTTTGCGCCATCCTTGGGTCGTAAAAAGAAACAGGTGGGGAGCTATTTTGAACAAATTTAAGATGTTTAACAATGACCTGAATACCAATTCGAAACATTATAAGAGTCAGAAGGGTTTTATAAGTTTCAGGTGACATTCATAAAAATATAATTTAAGCACAATAGCTAATAGTTCCAGTCAATGATTACCATAAATTGGTTACTTTATGAAAAGGAAAAAAAATCCTCTTTTATGAGGCAAGCTTCTCAAAGTAAAAGTTCACAATAACTTGATGTGATAAGTTTTGGGTTGACATCCGTAACATATAATTTAAGCCCAATAGCTAACAGTTTCAGTCAATGATTACCCATAAAAATTGGTTACCTAATGAAAAGGAACAAAATTCTCTTTTATAAGACTAGTTTATCTAGAAAATATATGACAATAAATTAATATACAAAAATTTCCTGCACCACCTAAAAATGAAAAGAAAAACACAAAACACCTTTACTGCCTATTTTTGCGAACTACAAAGACAATAGTATCGGAAAGAGAAGAAAAATTTCACCAATGCAAGCAATTGACAGATATTTATGAACACAATACAGGCAACTCTAAATTTGTTGAATGTGAGCAAATTTAAATTTCCAAAGGGAAATTGCGTATATCTATTCCAAACTAGAATTTTCCTTTCAGTATGGAATTGAAATATTCCTTTTTTTTTTTAAAACTTGATAGAGGCTGTCAAGGAAGAATTGACATATTCAATGGAATAAAAATGACAATATAAATAACATCTGGTTAAGAAACAAGATTAAAACCCAACAATTCTATTCTACATGGATAAACTAAGGGATAAAATTATCCCCAGATAAAATATCACTTTACCCCATATATAGCTCCGCAAAAGCCTAAATCAAGTGTCACAACCACCAAACACAGAAATAAAAGCAAACTATGAACAAAACAATAGACGATCAATGGATTCAGATAATAACCTTAAAGTATTCTCGTGTATTCTCATTATCTTTAACTTCATCCGACACCAATCTCCCTGAAACAAAAATTTGTTTACCAGGTTCCACATGCTGGTATGCAACATGCGCCAACTCATTCCAAAATGTTAAATTCACCCTGAAAAATAAATGAAACTTCAATCAAACTCTCCAAATTTTTAAGATCCGTGAATTGGTTAGTCCGTACTACAGATCAATCAATTCAATGAAACTTCAATCAAACTATGCATAGCACCGATTAGTCTGTACTACAGATCAAATGTTTCAGACTAAATTTTTCATTTTTTTTTTACAAATTTGTTTACTATTTTTTTAGTTAGGTAAAAAATCATACTATTGAATGCTCTAGAATCGTGATTTTTTACCTATCTAAAAAATAGTAAAAAAAATTATACAAAATGTATACTTTGATTACAAATACATTTTCAAATGGTTAGATCGATTGTTTGAACTTTAAAAATGGAAATATTAATCCATAGTACGGATTTGTAAAAATTGCTATAGTATCATAGCCTCACTCAAAAGAGATAATGTAACATTTCTAAAAACAGATTCTACCATGTCGTCTCATTAGAGGATTTGTAAACCCCCAATCTGGTCCAAGCAACCACGTTCCCACTGGCAAGACGCTTGATTTCCACTGGCTTTCCAACGTTACCGATCAGCTGTACCGAGTTCGCGAGATCCAGTGACCACGCTACCGCTTCTGGTTTCGGATACGTCACAGCCTCCTGCTCGAAATTGCCATCGTTGGTGCCCGAGCAATGGATTGGAGAAAGAGAAATAGAAAGGGAAGGCGGAGAGCGGAGGGAGAGAGAGAGAGGAGAGCAGAGTAGAGAAATGGGGGCGAAACAAGGGTTAGGGTTTTGAGGTGGGCATGGCGAGAGAGAGGGTTTTAGGAAGAAGGGTTTAGAGGGGGGAAGAGTAAGAGGCGCCATTTGGGGAAGTGACTGGAGAGTACAGTAGTGGTACTAGGCAAAATATAACTTCACAACTTTAACAACGAATTCGTATCCTCTGAGATATCTCATATTTTGCGTTACTTTTCGGAAAATCTCAACTGTTCACATACGTTATGCACGAATCTTGAAACTCAAATAATACTGGCCCCTGCGCTATTCCCGAATAGGCACCGGCCACGTCGGTCACGCAAAAGTTGAGATATCTCAGAGGATGCGAATTCGTTGTTAACGAAGTGGGATCGAGAATCTTCTATTTGGCTTTTCTCTGCTTGTTTAATTGTAGGAGTTTCTATGCAAGTGCAAGATAGGATGAAAATGGATGTAGAGAATAATAGCAGATTTGAAAATAATTATTTTCTAATTTTAAATAATATTATTCCTGCAGGATATTACTGACAAATAATTTGAAATTTTAATTTACAAAATGTCTAATTTAAAAATAATTATTTATTTTTTATCGACCAAACTACAGTAAAAAAATAATTAAGACCACTTCTTACACTAAAATAATCCACTAATAAAAATAAAATATGAACATTTGGTACAGACCAATACAGCTAGAAAATCCACAAAATTTAATCTAGCATAAACCAAATCTAACCTTCAAATCTTGCAGGAAAATTTTGCGGGAGGTGCCGAAGTGCCTACACTTTGTAATTCCGTTTGCGCCTTTGCAGAATGAAATAAATTTGCAACTATATCTTTTTTTTTTAATAATGAAATTAAAATTTGAGAATAATGAAAATAACAAGAGTTTGAGAGTAAAGAGAATGAGAGATTGAGAATAATGATAATTTGATGTGAAAATGAGAGAACGATGAGGTTTAATTTATTGAGAATTTTTTTGGAGGGAAAACAATAGAGCTGTTGGTTTCAAAAAATTTGAATTGCTACAGTAACACAAGTTCGGGGGGTTTAGGCATGGTCTGGGGGTTTGGGCGGGTTGGTCGGTCTGGCGCGGGTCCAGGTCCGGGTCCGGGAGGTTAGGCGGGTCTGGCGCGGGTCCGGACGGGTTGAGTTCGGTTCTACACGGGGCAGTCCGGGTTTGGTCCGGTCCGGTCCGGGTCGGTTCCACGGGTTCCCACGGACACGGTCCTAGGAAAAAAATTTGAACCAAACCCTTGCTAGACCCGTTCCTAGAAACGTTCGGTCCTGTCCAGGTTTGAACCACGGGTTGTCTGGTCCGGTCTTGGACCGGCCAGGTTTTTTCAAAACACTAGTTAGAACTAACTCAAAATATTATTAATATAATGTTACAACTGGACCCCTCTGGTTGACTGGATCACCTCATCATATCATGCATAAGAATAAAAATAAAAAATTGAACAAAGGCATGACTTTGACTGATTAAGAAGTGAATTGTCTCAAGAACAGAAGGGAAAAATTAATGGAACCAAATTTATTTATAAAGAACTTTTGTAGTGTACTTAGCTGCATATATACAACCATTTTTTAATACCAACCGACACCTTGAATGCATAAAAGCAATTTCAACGATGCTCTGCCTCACCATTCAATCCTTCACCTGCTTTCTCTTGACCAGGTAATCTCTAAACAAAAAATGTATTCCTTAATTATTGATTTTGGAAAGAAAAGGTTGGTCTGTACCAGTTTGTACCGGTACGCTTTTCTATTATAAAAGCTGAACTGTTGAGTTTGTTTTGTGGTCTAATTCTGTTGAAATCTGGGGTAAAATTGAAAAATTGAGTTTTTGATAATTTAAGCTTGCATTTCACCTAAGCCTGAATTTCTGAATTACATAAGTTATTTTATTTGTACCAGTATTTCAATCCCTAGGCATGTGAAGTCATATTCATTGCACCCTATTCCTTTATTTTTACTGTTTTCATTTTACCAGTATTCTGAAATAAAACTTTTTGTGTCTCCTATTGTACTGCTTTAGGCTGGTGCTGAACCAAATTTTATTTTGGTAATAATTACCTAAAACTTTTTAGTTTTGGCCTTTGCTTAATTGCTGTTCTGGATCTAATTTTTTTGTTTTGTGCTGTGCGGAACCTATTGTGGTCTTATTTGTGTTAAATGATGTTATGAATTTGTGCTTTGCTGAGTTTGAATAATGCATGAACTTAATTTGTGTGATTGCTATTGTGATAGGGTAAGAACCAGTCAGTATTTTAATTGTGTTAAATGATGTTCTTTAGTGTTTTAAATGTGTTAATTGTTGTTCTTTAGTGTTTTAAATGTGTTAACTGTTGTTCCTTGTTTCTGCGAACCTACTTTTCTGTTTGAGTTTTTAATTTCGTCGAATAGGGAAAGAATTTGGTTGTAATTGTGGTATACTCCCTTTCTCAAATGGGGTATGTTTCTTCCTTTGTTGAACTTCCTTCTTAAGTTGCTGAGAACCTTTATATTTTTTTATTGTGCTTTTTTGGATGCATTTTTTGTTGAATTTTTGCATATATGAACTATTTTCTTCGTGTTGAACTTCAATAATTGTTTGTTTGGTTGAATTTAGGTTAAGATTAGTATTGCAATCGTGCCTTAGTAGGTATTGTTGAGGGTATTTAGTATGACATGCAATGTTTAGGGTAATGAATTGGAGATTCACTGCATTTTTTGTTTAGTGATACAATTTTTGGTTTAGGGTCTACTGCCAGGTTTAGGTTGAATTTTTTTTCATGTACTGTTATCGAATTATGGAAAATTACAATATAACTTGTACTGTAACAGACTAATGGCGATACCGGGAGAGCAAAGCGGTACCGATGGCATCCTAAACCATGAGAGAAACTAGTCTGAACTTCCAGTAGGCATTCTCCATCTCTTCTCCAAAAAGCTCCATGATATATCTCTAATTTCATACGCTTTCGTGCTGTGTGCAAGAGCTGGCAGTTGTCGGCCCCGGTCACCGATCCTCCCCCACAACTCCTGTGGCTTCTTGAGTGTCGTCTAGAGCGCCATCAAGACCTTGAAAATGCCATTATACGCTTCTACTGCCTCTCTTCTGGTAAAGTTCATACTATCACCTGTTCAGGTTCCTGTCGTGCCAGGCTCTATGGCCCCAGATGCCGCTATCTACTTGCCTATCTCTTGGGAAATTCTGAGAGGTATCTCCTTAATCCTCTTACTCGTGATCAGATCCATGTTCCTTTTGTCAATGACCTTGGGTTACATCGGGAATTAAAAGTTATTCTGACAATTGGAATACCCCACCCAATTTGATATTGCCACCAAAAAATTGTTATTGATATTGCCACCAAAAAAATGGCTTATCAGGTTACACCACCAGAGAGCACAAACCGTTCTCTAAAAGGTTACACAGTTATGGTTGAGTCAGGAGGAAGATCCTACGGTTGTTCTATCATTTTGAGGCAAATCCATGCCACTTTGATATATATTTTCTCTATTTTGGTGATGGTGAACCGAAACCTTGTTGGGTGAAAATCACTGATATCGATGACCAAATGTTATTTCTATAATATAATCGTGGGTTAGCTTTCTGTGCCAGTAACTTTGCTGGATTCAAAGGGCATTGCATTTATTTATACAACATAGGAGATGGTACAATTGAGGTGCTGCCTTGCCCTTTTGATTCAGTGGGGACTTAATTGGTTTGTGCCTAGTCTGGTATAGCTCTCTGATATTAATTATGCATTAAGAGCCAAGTAAGTTTAATTGAGTATTAATTTAGCTTTTTATTTAATTGGTTACAAATTTAGGTCAGTTTTTTTAATTGGACTGCATTCTTAACTCTTTTTGTGATCAATGCTTTTGTAAAGTTAGCTTAAATATAGATTGTCACTGTTGCCACTAGGGTTAATTTTAATCCCACTCAGAGTTATTATATTAGGATTTATTTTGATTCCAACTAATATTCTAATATGGTGAAATTTGATCTCTTGTAATTATTCACCATGATGGATATTTATTTCCATTTTATATATCTAAATTATGACCTTGATATGTTATATGACCGGTATGATTTATAGAGGAGAGATCCACTTACACTCTTTTTTTCTTTTTTGTAACACCGGATTACATCCTACATTTTCAAAGTACAAACATTCGATCCAAACCGTTCAACATGATAGATATATTAAAATGTGCTTGTAGATCAAATTTTACATTTTTTACATTTTTTTGAATTTTTTTACTATATATGTAGTATGTGGCAATAATTAGTTATTACTATTATGTTATTGTTTGTGTATATATTTATTTGCATGCCAAGCAGAAATATTTTGCAAATATATATAAGGCAGGTTGTTCGACCATTATATAATAAAATGACTCAATATTCCAATATAAAAATTATATGTTAAACAAGAGTATCATGAATAATTAATTGAGCCTTTCATATCCACACTGGATCTGGATGCAAAGAGAATGGTTAGATAAAAATAGTTAAATTGTTGCTTAAATATGACTGTCCCAATATAACAAGTTAAAAGTTTTAGATAAAAAATTCAGAAGATATGGCTAACTAAAAGGTATACAATTGAAATTGATGCTCTGAAAAGATTTAAGTACATATTAGAGATGGTAACTGAAACAAGTACCAGGTCGGTACCAGGTATTTATTGGCCTTTCAGAGCAATTTTCAAATTTGTATGTTTTATTTTTTCTATAGATTATATATTGACCTGATCAATACCAGAATGGATATGTAAGTTCTAGATGTTGAGGTTTTTATAATCAAATACAGTACATGCTGGTAATAGTAAAATCAGAAACACACAGAATTGTACAATTTTGAATCTGAAGATTCTGAACCCGACCGGTCTGATTTATTAGTTTTCCTTTTCACCAGTACTTTACTCAGTGTAAAATATTAACCCGACTCGAAACATTAATCTGCCTAATCTGATAATTTTGTTAGTTGTTCGGCATCCTTCCTTTAGCCTCCTTTACTCCTTGATCTATCTTATTCTCCCTGAACAAGTTCACCTTAGTCAGGATTAACATACCACCTTAGCAATTTGCTTAATCCATGTGTTTCCTTGCATTTTTTAATGCTCTCTTTCTATCTCTCTCCTGCATAGAAACCAAAAAACTTTCTCCTTCTCTCCAAAAACTATTTAATCTGATGCTACGTACATCTCAGTACTGGTAAGCTGAAAGTGCCTCAAACAAATACCCTTGTTCATCTCAGTACCCAATGGGTTGTACCTGGGCAAAGCTGTAAACAATGCAATTTTGAAGGACAAAGATGATATTACAAACTTTTGAGAGGAAAATACGTAATATTGAAGTTTCACTTATTTTTTTTTTTTTATGTTTGGAGCTTGTGATTTTATCTTTTTTTTTTTTTTTTTTTTTTTATGTTTGGAGCTTGACTCATAGCTTTTATGCCTTGATTTACATATAACAAACATTTAATAAAACAATAAAAATCAACGCATATTCAAGTTAGTCAGCTAGCATATTGTAAATACACTTAGAAATGAGGACTAGAATGAATAAAAGTCAAGTAGTAAGTAGTAGCATAGAAGAGCTTTAATGAAAGACATGAGAGGTTTTGAGCAAAATAATGGGGTCTAAATCCCTAAAAATTCAATCTATGTGATTTTCTAGAAAAGCAAGGACTTATGTGCATAATCTAGGTTTTAGAATAATTAAGTCTTAATAAAAGGGCATAAAACAGCCTCATAGCACAGATAGCACAGTGTGCTATGGGTTTGTTTTTGACCTAATATGATACTTTTTGCTTAAATAGATAGCACAAGTCCGGTACCTGAACCATGTACCACTGGTACAAGAAAAATTCAATAAAAATGAATAGGATACATCTAGACTTGCATTAGCCTAAAAAATCAGTAAAAATTCAAATAAAATGTAAAAGTGCCTTCACAATTTGAATTAAGTCATGATATTTGGACAATATAATGCCCCCTTCATGCTCCAATCGTACTCTAACATCTTTATCTTCAATTTCAAAGTTCAAACAGACGATCCGAACCACTCAACATGATATCCACGTTAAAATATGATTAAAGACCAATTTATATTTTTTTGGAAATTTCTTACTATTTTTTAAGATAGATACAAAATCACTATTTTTAGGAAATTGTGGACCATCTAAAAACAATGATTTTGTACCTATCTTAAAAAATAGTAAAATTTATCCAAAAAATATAAAATTTGGTCTCCAATCAAATTTTAACGTGCATATCATGTTGAGCGGTTCGGATCGTCTGTTTGAACTTTGAAATTGAAAATAAAGATGTTGAGGTACAATTGGGGCATGAAGCAATAGGGCATTTGAGCCCTCCTCATATATATAGATAGGCTATGGTGAGTTGTGAAGTAAAAAGTTGTTTTACTTTAAGTCATATTTTCATTTTGAAAATCCAAACAACCGATCCGAACCGTTCAACTTTTTCTAAATATTGAAATCGCTGATCCACTGTGAACAGTAAAAAACAGTAAAATTTTCTGGACCACCGGATCAGCGATTTTCAAAGTGGCTTAATAAATAGTAAAAAAATTCCAAAAAATGTAAAATTTAGTCTCCAAGCACATTTCAATATAGAGAACATGTTGAGCGGTTCGGATCGGTTGTTTGGATTTTCAAAATGAAAATATGAGCGTGAAGTAAAAATGACATCTTACTTCACAACTCACCATAGCCCAGCTATATATATATATATATATATATAGGAAGTGTCTACGGTGCTATGCGTAGCATAGAGGCCTCCGTGCTACGGCTCAATATTTGAGTTTTCAAAATCAAAACGGTCGATCCGAACCGTTCAACATGATCTCCATATGAATATGTACTTGCAAACCAAATTTTACATTTTTTAGAATTTTTTTACAATTTAAAGCCACTTTGAAAAAACAGTAATTTGTACACAACAGTAAAATCTTCTGGACCATTGGATCAGCGATTTTCAAAGTGGCTTAATAAATAGTAAAAACTCAAATATTCATATGGAGATCATGTTGAACGGTTCGGATCGACCGTTTTTGTAACATTCTCCTCTAATTTTTATAGAATAAATATGTAAATATAATTTATTTGATAAATTAGTCATATATATATATAAAGTTAATTATGTTGAAAGATTTAAAATGCATTAAAATTTTAATTGAAGGAATTAGGTCAAGAAAAAGGTGTAACTATATTTTTTCTAAATTGATATATATATATATGATTATATATGAAAGTATATATTAGAATTGATTTTGTAAGAGTTAATATGCATTAAAAATAAATACAAGGCTATATAGGTAAGATACACACCCTTTATAATAATTGAAAGTTTGGAGGGCTTATTAATAAAAATCCATATATCACCTTGAAAGTATCTCCTTCTCTTCATTTCCACCGATCCCATCTGTTTTTTTTTAGTGTGTGTGGGTGGTTGCCGAAGAGAAAGAAAAAGAGAGAGATAGGGTGAGAACTTGAGCGGATTATCGAATCGATCGCATTTTCGGAATCAGAGCGACGTTCTCTACTTAGTTGTAACCTCTAATTTGGTATATTTCTATCTTAGTGATTCCTTATAAACCCTATAACTTGTTTCTTTGAATTTTGAGTTTGTAATTCTGAAATTGGGTTGATTTTATTTAGTTTAATTCGATTTTCGGTTCGATTGCGATAAGGATTGCTTGAATTTGATCATTTGAAATGAATGGGTTGAGCTAGGGTTTTGGGACTTGAGAAAAAGGAAAATTTTGTTGAATTGAGCTTGGTATAACTCAATTTAACCATTTAGAATTAATATCTTGAACTGATTGAGTGTTATCGCAATCGGAATCGATCGAATCGAATTAAAACACAACTTGTCAAAATTCTGTGAAGGGTTTTCGGGCCGCAAGAAAAACACTAAATTTTCCAGAAATTGTTGATCTAAAACCCAATTAATATTAATAGTAGGTGTCGAAACGATCCGACGAGGTATTCCGGGACCCTCTGAGACGTCTGAACCTTAAGCGAGAGTACGTGGTACGCTAAGGTGCGGGATTTCTGGACTTGTTTGATACTTTACTTTCAAAATTAAATTGTGTTTCGATTGACATGTTGAATATTCTTGTTATTGCATTATGTGAATTGTGCATTGCATTGCATACCCTATTATTCTTGAACTCTAATTGCGGTAAGCTGATTGACCTGCATATTGGTATTGATTTCGTTTGTGTCGATCCATCGTGATCTGATTTTAGATGATAAGTCACCATAATTGGAAATGAAATGATTGTTGTGTGTTATGGATCACCAAAGTGTGACCAATTTACAAAACCTGGTGCACGGGTTTTGGGAGGATTCTAAAGCTTTAGTCTACCTGGGCCCGCGTAAGACCCCAAACCGGTTGGGGCAAGGGTAGTATGAAACGATTGTGAGATAAGAACTGTAGGAATATGGGTGACTAGTGTGAAATGTCACATGCATGATCCTTTGTGATATGCGTTTGAATGGTCGATTGGAAATGTGATTCCTAATGAATTTTCTGAATATGACCTGTAACCAGAATAAAATGAATATGGTTAAGCCTAGCTCTACCGATGGGTGTCTTATATAGCAGGGTAGGGTTGCCTTCTGTAGGTGTCTGGAACCCTACAGTTGTCGACGGGTTTGTGGTACAGCTGGGTGGTACATCGGTAGTTGCTACCAGACCAATTAAAATGATTAAGCCTAACTGTTGTTGATTCGAATTTCGATTGAATAATTCTTGTGTTGTATTTCACTTGATTATCTGCTGTCAGGTATGCACTTATGTTTATATTCTGTTATAGGTATTATGCATTTATTGATAGTTTAATTATGAAAATAAAGTTTGATTGCAAGTCCAGGGGTTCATTTGTGGAAAGTAACGCACTGAGAATTTATTCTCACGCCCGTTGGGTTATCTTTTTCAGGTTTTGGTGCGACTGATGCAGGAGAGACACGACAGCCGTAGGTCACCTGTCTACTTAGTTCGGTATGGTATTTGACTAGAGATGTATATATGTTTTTGTTGTATTATATATTCTCTATGTCATGAACCACTTTTGTACCTGTATGGAATACTGATCGGTATGACATACTTGTCGGTTTCTGTGATGACTTGTGGTGATATGGATTTTATTACTTGATTATATATGTGGTATGTTTTATGTTGTGATTATATGTGCTTATGTTTGGGTTATGATTTGGGAATTATTTTGGGGTATATATATTGGTATGCATGATATGGGGTATCTTTTGGGTTAGGTTTGGGGATGGTAGAAATTAATCGTAATTGCCTAGTAGGCATACGGGAAACCGTATGTTTACGGCAGGGTGCCGGTTGCATTTCGTAGCTGGTGGCCACGGGGTGTGACAGTTTTGATTTTGAAAACTCAAATATTGAGCCGTAGCACGGAAGCCCTCTATGCTATGCGTAGCATATTAGCCAGATTCTATATATAAATATATATAGTTAACAAGATTCGTTCAATTTTAACCCTTGATGTAATAAAAAATAAATTGCAAAAATCATTAAAAAATTATATAGACACATTCCTCATAAAAATGAATAAGCTCAACTGTTTGGTTCTTTCATTAAGATTTTAAATTAAAAATATAAATGAAAAAGGTAAGGTTAATTGGATCATTTTGTGGCATAAAAAAATTATGTCATTGGAACCCGTTCTCTTTAGTATTTTATGATTCCATAACTATTTTATATTTTAAAAAAATGAATCTAATATAGTAAAAAATATCACTTAAATTTTAAAAAACTATTTTTTATTAAAACTCATTTTAAATTTATAAAGTTTCATTTTACTCTTTATTAAAATAAATAAATAAATGTCATGTGTAAGAGAAATGTTAGTCATCTAATTGGTTTTGATTTATGAGTACAAATGATTTATTATTGTACAAACCAATCAATTAAAACACTTAATATTTTTCTACATTTGCTACATCTTTTTATATATTTGGTGAAGGATAAAATAAGAACTTCACAAATTTGAAATGAGTTTTTAATAGATAAAACAATAAATTCGATATATTTGCGAGCTTTTTGAAAATTTGAAAGATTAAATATGATATTATAAATTATAGAAAGAAAATACATAATTTTAAAATTTTGGAAGGATATGCTTAAAAATATCCCCACAAAAATTTCTCTAAATAAAGTTAAGCACGAGGATCACAATCTGAGTTCCGAAATATGAGTAAAGTTTCCTAAGGTACCTGACCGTGTATCATACTCACAGTCGGGACAAAATATTTTGAAATTCGTGTCAGATTAAAACCAACGACTTAGATCTGATTCTACGCGGTCAGGTATTGCACTGGATCTGAATTCCCGAGTATCACTTCTGATTTCTGAGTTCCGAAATTGGAGTATTCCCCTAAGGCACTGACCACGTACAATATCCTAAGCCGGACTAAAATATTTAGAGATTCGTGCCATATTAATACGAACGACTCAGATGTCATTCTACGCGGTCAGGTATTGTTACTGGAAAACTCTCTGAACAAAGTTGCGCACGAGGATCACATTCTGAGTTCCGAAATATGAGTTAATTTTTCTAAGGTACCTGACGATGTATAATACTCTAAGCCAAACCAAAACCTTTGAAATTCGTGCCAGATCGAAACAACCTACTTAGATCTCATTGTACTCCGTCAGGTATTGCACTGAATCTGAATTCATTATTTTTGAGGAAATGGATCTAAATTCCTAAGGTACCTGACCATGTAGAATACTCTTAACCTAACCAAAATATTTCAAGATTCGTGTCAGATTAAAACGAACGAGCCAGATCTCATTGCACTCCGTCAGGTACTTGATTAGATCTGAATTCCGAATTATCATATCCCATTTGTGAACCCAAACCAATAAACAACACCACACTATCCAAATCAAGTCAAAGAGAGAGAAAAGAAACCCCAAAAAAGAAATGGAGATAGCATGCTGCTCCACCACCACCTCTCCAGTCGCCGCCTCTTTGCTCTTGGGCAAGAGCAAACGCTCTTCTCTCACCACCCATGCTTCGCTCTCTTTCACTTCCAGGTGGGCCCCACAGGCACCACCACTAGTCTCTGTTACCAGACCACGTCGGACCAGATCGCCTGCGCTGAAGTGCAAGTGTTTCTTCGGATTGGGTGCGCCTGAGTTGGTGGTGATTGCTGGTGTGGCAGCGCTTGTTTTCGGCCCGAAACAGCTGCCGGAAATCGGCCGGAACATCGGCAAGACTGTCAAGGGTTTTCAACAGGTACTAACTATGTTTTGTTATTTTATTTATTTTTAATATTTTTTTTTAGGATGGAGAGGGCTCAAGGTACTATTTACTGAATACTGTTATTTAGATCTGAGAATGAAATTTATTTTGCAAATTTTTTAATTTTGACTAATTAGCAAGAATTAAACAAACAAGCTATTAAGGGTACTTTTGGATTGAGAGTGAGGTTAGTGAGAATAGCGTGCTAACCCCAAATTCGGAATAGCCGCTAACTCAACATTTCAATGGGTTAGCGGAATAGCGGCTAACCTGAGCTAACCCAATTGTTGAGAACAGCTATTTTTTCACTCAAACGTGGAATTGTCGCTAACCTGAATTTGGAATAGTTGCTAACCCAACTAACCCAACTAAATTGTAGCATTTTATCTCCTGAATTGATTTATTTTTGTCCGTATTGAAATTAGGTATAAAGTTTGAAAATAAATACTTGTCATAAAATGAAGAAGTGATGTTATGTAAAGACATTTTAAGTTTTAGGGGTCAATTGCAATAATTAGAGCTTAATTGGTATAATAAAAAATAAAAAAAATTTAAAGAAACTTTTGCGTAGCCTTGACCTAATTTCCTCTTTGGAAGCATAAAAAAATGGTGGGATTGAGATGCTGTTAAACTCTTTTCAAATAAATTCATGGCAAAATTTGTAATTCAGAGTTTTGACATGAATGCTATTTATTACGAGTGGTATTTGGCTTGGTTTAGATGCATCTAAGACTTAATTTTAACTGTAATTATTACTATTAAATATCCGAGTCGACTTGAAAACTTCATGAAATGAAAATTAAAATATTTTCTTGCAATATATATATATGAGGAGGGATCAAGTTACAACAAATTTGAGTTACAACAACCATTTTTTTCATTTTCAAAGTCCAAATCGTCGATCCAAACCGTTCAACATGATCTCCACAATAAAATGTGCTTGCAGATCAAATTTTACATTTTTTTTTGAATTTTTTACTATTTATTAAGTATTTTACAAAAAATAGTCATATTCAGACCATTGAATTTTGTACCCATCTTAATAAATAGTAAAAAAATTCAAAATAATGTAAAATTTGATCTGCAAGCACATTTTATTTAGATAATCATGTTGAACGGTTTGGATCGATGATTTGGACTTTGAAAATGAAAAAAATGGTTGTTGTAACTCAAATTTGTTGTAACTTGATCCCTCCTCTATATATATAAACTTACATAATCATGGTGTATATACGATACACTAACAATATCCTGATGTTATGAGTAGCTGGAGAAATTTTCTCGAACATTTTTAATATACCCCTGAGTCAGATTCACAATATCAGATTGTTGAAATTCATAACAGAGTTAAAAGGGGGCAAATTCATGTGCACCCTGTAAAATTTAATACAAAAAAAAATATGTACCCTACAAAATTATGTTTCATTTATGCCTCTTTCATTTACCCCTGAGTTAGATTTGGTTATATAATGTTTCACTGCGGTTTGAGATATATATCATTTATCAGGGATTTATATGGAATTTTGATAGTCTCGGAATGTCAGAATAGGTACATTTGCTTCCATTAGCCTCCTATTATCTTTGATTTTTTTTTGTTCTGACAACTCTCTTGCAAAACTTTTTCTAGGCTGCAAAAGAGTTTGAGACGGAATTGAAGCAACCACAGTCTGAAAGCGGGGCCCCTCCACCAGAGAAACCCCAAGCAGTTGCTGGTGGCGAACCGAAGAAGGAACTGGAGACCTCCAGTAACAAAGAAAGTGTGTGAAAGAAAAGCTTGTTTGTTCTATAATGTTATATCTAGTGCAGTTTTCTTATTAGTTTCATCAGAGAATTAATAATTTGCTTCAGTTTTCGTGTTTTTTTGAGATTGGGAATTAGTTTAATCATGCAAAAGAACATTGTAGCTTTTACAATCTTATCGTTTTTATTTTGTTGGAAAGATGTTTGCTCTTGTATTTTTGTATCTTTCACAATTTCTAAGTGATATAATACATAAAAAGGGAGGAAAATCACAAGTATATAAATTGATACCAATTATGACAAATCACTTCACTTTGCTGTATATACAAACAGTATTTATGTTTATCCAGTTGCAAAAGAATAGATATAAAATCAAATTAAATGTGATAGTTGTATATATATCTCCAAATTAGACTTCACTGATTTTACTTGTATCCTAGTTAGCACACTATAGTGACAAATAAATTATTTGGGTTGGATTGGCGAGGTTAAAAATTCATGATTTGGAAATAATTCGGATATAATTCGAAAATGATTCGGAATTATCCGGATAAAATATCTTAGTTCCACAAGGGAGCAAAAAAAAAAAAAAAAAAAATTCTAGAAAAAATTTGAGAAAAATTCGTAAAATTTGCAAATAATTCAATCAAAATTTAATCAACCGAATAATTTGGCATTTGATTCACCATCTTCAAAAAAACAAATTATTCGCGAATCTTGTGACTATGTGGCACAATATGTATAAAGAATCATTGTTATATCTATTTTAGAAATGCAGTTTTGAAATTTCGTTAGTTTCTAATTTTAACATATTCTCTCAAAGAAAAAAAAATGGTCAGGTAGCTTCTTTATGCTGCTTGCCTTATTTACTGAAGCTAATATTATATGCATAGTTATCAATTTTTTTTTTCTTATTAGATATTCTGATTCTAAACTTAAAACATTATCTCATGAGCAAATATCATGTTCACATAAAATGTATATCAATTTATAAAAAACCAATAGTGACAAAATAAATTCCAATTCTTTCATTAACTAGGCAACATTGCAAATCCATATTAGATTTCAGTGAAACTTTGGTAGAGTAAAACTTTTCAAGGAACAATGAAACAAAAACCTTCTTAAAAGATAACAAATGAGATAAATTTAAAACCATGATAAATACCTTTTTTTTTTTAAACAGGAAATAAACAAGCTAAAAAAACTATCCTCAAAAATTGGGTTTGTACTGTCATCTCAAACTTAGATGAGTTCTCTCATTATTTAATTATTCTAAATTCATGTTTGAATTTAGCATGCGTCAAGATCTCTGCATGGAGGAGGTTTAGGTTCACCTAGTAAGGTAGTGTTGCCTCCTGCGGGCCCACTCATAATGCGCTCCGGGTTTTGGGTCCCGACCTATGTAACAAATTAAATTAGTTTTTCTAGAAAAAAATCGTAAAATCAAGCATTTATACTAACAGAACCTTACATCACCTTGAACGATCCCTACTTTGATTCGCGTTAATATTTCTGATTTCAAAGTCCAAACAACCGATCTGAACCATTAAACATGATCTCCATATTAAATTGTGCCTTTGACACCAAAATTTATTTCATTTTTTGGAAAGTTTTGTATTATTTTTTAAATAGGTACAAAATTGCTGTTTTTCAGAAAATTCTGGACCATTAAAAAACAGCGATTTTGTACCTATCTAAAAAATTGTAAACAATTTCCAAAAAATGTAAAATTTGGTCTCAAAGCACAATTTAAGATGAAGATCATGTTGAGCGGTTCGGATTGGCTGTTTGGACCTTGAAATTGCAAAATATGGGCGTGAATTAAAACAGGTGCTTTAATTCATGATGTACATTCGCCCATCACAAATTTATAAGTGAGACCGATATACCCTTTATTTAGCTTTCATGTAAAATCCTTTTTACAATTCCAATCTGGAGGATTAGTTCCTCATTAATTGAGACAATTGTTTTGACATTCAATAAGGTCATTTTCGTAATTTAAGTGCTGAGGTACATAGCAGATTTGACAATACAAAGGTGATTTTCATGAACTTCAGAACGAAAATAAATACAATGGTGCCGCAGGAAATAAAAATAATAATTGGTTGTATAAGACTTACTGGTGGAGCCTCTCCTCTTCTTAACATCTCGACTATCTCAACAACTCTCTTAGGAGTTACATCCTCCTGATAATTAAAAAAGCAAAAATTAAACAAAAGTATTAACAAAACAAAAGAAAAATAAAAAAAAATCATAAGATTGAAAGTCCAGGAATTAATTTTTACGTAATAATTGTAGCTGTAGCCTTCAGAACTCTTGGAATAATCGGCAACTGTAATCATGGGGGCATTCACACAACACCCCTGTAGAATTCACACCAAAGAAGACCGATTTTTTTTAAAAAAAAATTAGTTAGGAAAAGTTTTGATATAACCCCAAAGTTTGACAAATATTACCCTTGTATCAATGTTTAATTCTACACATATGAGGAAGGTAAAGGGGTAGTTTTGGCATTTATATAAATTAGATGAGGAGGATGTGTTGGTTAATATGTTCCATGTTTTAAAGAGAAATTAGAATACGTCTTGTAGGGGCATCCATGAAACTATTCTTACCTTTTAACAGAACGGAATTTGAGATTACACAGAATAAAAAGATAAACTTACCATGCATTCCATCTCTCCAACACAGAACATACCGTCCTTTGTTACCTCTGCAACAAAAGATAGACAAATATAAGAAAATATAACAAAACTCGGTACCATACTAATACATGATGAATATAAAAAAAAAATAGGCTTGGTAATATGTTATATTGACTAAATGTGATGGTATACATATTATAATATAAGGGGGATACCCCTCAAAAATTTTGAAATTACGTATTTCCCCTCTAAAATTCATAATATTATATTTACCCTTCTAAATTTCAATCACAAATTTATTCATTTTATTGTCTTTTCTATTAGGGTTTTACCTCATTTGAGATTTGTCTGGTAATATTTATACACACACAAGTGATATTTTCCATCTAGTATGCAAACTGGTACTTCTGAGTGATGCAATATAATGTGTACTTGACAATTCAATATACTAACCATTTCGTTTGACACCAAGGTGTTTGAGCAGAGTGTCTTCTATTTCACGGGACCCACGAATCATACAAGGAGTTGTCCCACACACTAGTAAGTGATATTTTCCCACCTGATTAAAACAAAAAATTAACATGTTAAAAAAGGAAAATTTCCCTCCTTTGCAAGCAAGCCCGATTTTGTAAATAACAAATGTTAGTTGCAAAATTTCTTTTGCACGAAACTATTGACCTAATATGACAAAAAAGATGAACATCAATACAACATAAAGAGATAGGAACCTTAGTACGGTTAAACATTGTGTAAAGGTGGCAACTTCATACACGCGTATAGGAGCAACTTCTATGATTTTAGCAACCTGAAATATTAACACTGTTAGTGCTATCTAATTGTATAGAGGTTGTCAAATAAAGCCCATTCCGCTAGAGGATATGTTATATGGACAGCAAACTTGTTCCATAACCCTGAAACCGACACAATGCTTATGAAAATTAAAAAACAAAAAAAAATTACAGATATGTTATCTGTAATGTAGATAGGCAATGCTTCATATTTAGTGCAATGTCATCAGCACTTGAACGAGAACCAAATGATTTTTGAATCCCCCTAAATTTGATACCTAGTTAATCTAAACAGTAAATGAACATCAATTAATTTTTTTTTTTTTTTTTTAATTTTCAGGAACTTTTCACATTGGTTATCAAGGTTATACAGCTGAAAATACTAACCCTCCATTTCCATTGAATGGGATAGATCCAACAGAATTATCATTGTACCAATCAAGCCCAGTAAATACAACATATCAATAACTGGGTAATTGATACAAATAATAGCCTCACATTGCATCATATATTTTCAAATAACTAACAATTCACTTTAAGTCAATTCAGATTGGAGGATCTCGTCAAAAAGTGACACTTGTTTATCTGTAAAATAAATAACTGTTTTTGACTTTGAAGAGTTAATGTATTGATTTAGGAGAAACATATATTTTTAACAGTGCTTTCAATATTATACATTTCACTATCTTTTATAATTTTCTGTAATTGCAGTGCCACTACACGTAAAAGCATACATTCAAGTTAAATCAGGACACCAACTTTCTGTGTACCAAAATTTCAATTCTGAGAAGGTAATTATAACGATAGAATAACAGCAACGTAAATACAACAATCATTTTGACCCCAATTGGTCCCAAAAAAACAAGATGTACTCTTGTAAAGAACAGCAAATATGTATACTCATACCAAAAACAGGTTGGAACCCCCACGCATTCGCATCCCCTGAGACATCTCAAACTTTGAGTTGATGTATAAAATCTGGACCGTTCAAATCCATTTTGCACGAATCTCAAAGCACATTTTGGCTTTCCGGGGAGGGGCACACATTTTGGCCTACACATATATACATAAAATATTGATTATTATGCGTTTATTTAACAACAGCATTCATTGCAGACACAGGGAGCCATCCGCCATGTGGTTGCTGTGCCAAATCCAGCAGAGGAATTACTGCCGACGCTTGTAATTCGTATGGATATGTGGATATTATCTCCTTGGCCTGTTTTTTTTTTTTTTTTTTCATTTCATCCACAAAAACGAACTATGAATAATAAAGCTGCAAAAATTATCACTCAAAGAATTGAATAGCATATTACACCATCCGTGCAAAGTACAACAGCATGGTCTCAAATATTACTCAAGGATGTACAACTAATTGGTTGTGAAAAAACATCAGCAATTTTGGTTCTAAAATTTGTACATGAACTATCAAGTTTACTGCAGTATTGACATGACATGACGTCTTTTGATTACACAAGTGTAATAATAATAGTTTCCAAAATATCAATTTAAAGGTACACTAAACTATAGCTAATTCATAGATTGAAGGGAGAAAACCAAAATAGCTTTATCTAATTCTGATTTTATTATAAAAGAAATTGATCCTGAATTTTTATGCTATCATTGGTGCCACTAATGTATGATATAATAAATATTATGAGACCAGTCTCCTATACTGATTCTAAATTAGGAAACAAAAGGAAACTCAAAAAAATTTATGCAAGCAGGAAAACTTCAACCAGAGTACTCAGTTTCTTCCATATGCTGACAAAGAAAATAATATAGAAAGAAATAGAATACAAAATACAGTCCTAAATCAATACAAAACTTGTCCACCGAACTATCGAGTTTACTGCATTATTGGCATGATGTCTTTTGAATACACAAATGTAACAATAATAGTTTCCAAAATATCATTTTAAAGGTACATATAAACTAGCTAATTCATACATTGATGGAGAAAACAAAAAATAGTTTTATCTGGTTCTGATTTTATTATAAAAAAAATGATTCTGATCATTGGTGCCACTAATAATATGATATAATAAATATTACTGAGACCAGTCTCACTATACTGATTCTAAATTAGGAAACCAAAGGAAACTAAACAAATTTATGCAAGCAGGATAACTTCTACCAGAGTATCAGTTTCTTCCCATACTGCTGACAAAGAAACTAAATATATAAAAGAAATTGAATACAAAACTTGTACACGAACAAGTACTGCAGTTATCACATGATGTCTATTGGACTACACAAAGTGGAACAATAATAGCCTCCCAAAATATCATTTTAAAGGTACATTAACTATAGCTTTCATACATTGATGGGCGAAAACAGAAATTAGCTTTCTTTGGTTCTGATTTTATTATGCTATCATTGGCACCACTAATTATACTGATTCTAAACTAGCAAAGGAAACTAAACAAAATTTATGCAATCAGGAGAACTTCTACAGAGTATCAGTTTCTTCCCATATACTGACAACTAAAATTTATCTAGAAAAGAAACTGAATAGAGAGTAGAGATACAATCTCTCTTTTATTTGTAATGAAAGATGAGGGTCTAGCCCTCAAATTCCGTTTTCAGTTTATAAAAGACACAAGTAGTGTCATTATTTATACAAGGTCCTAGAAACTAAAAAATAGCAAAAACAAAATGAAGAAATGAAAGTAAAATAAGAGAAATGTAAAAGGAATGTAAGCTATAACCCTAAAAAAGAAATGAAAGTGAAATAAAGTAATGTAGCAGCTAAGTTGGAAAAATAATGTAAGCATAACATGAAGCTATTGACTGACACTCGAAGAACCAGAACTGGTACCGAACTGTCGGATGTGAACTGGTACCAGTAAGCAGACTGGTACCGTACCAGTAACCATAACTGGTACCGCACTGACTGGTACCATACCAAAAACAAGAACTGATACTGAACTGGTACCAGTTATTTTTTGTCTTTAATTCTTGTTTTTACTGTTGCTCTTAGAACCAACTAGCATACTCATTTTTAATTTCCTCTTTAATTCTGTGGACTGTTTCAGAGAATACTGTCTCTGATTGAGAGAAAGATAAAAGTTACCTTTTCCATATTGGCCTTGGAGAACTCCCATGTCATATCCGCCTTATTATCCGGAGATTCAAGGTGCTAATCAAAAGTCACAAAAGCAAAAAAGCAAAAAAAGAATTACACCAGTTCAACCAAATCAAATTCAGAGCAACAATCGAAATTTCTTACATAATTGAGCGCAGAGGAGAAAGATCTGGAGCTGGAGGCACCATTAGACAAAGCGATCTAGTAAAAAAGAAAAAAAAACGAAACCTGAGCTTAGTGGATAAATTCGGCCAGAACTGAACTGATCGAGAGAAAGGGTCAAATGGAGAAAAACGAAAGGCTTACCAATGGAGAAGGCCGGAGAGCTGATCGGATCTCGAAGAGGCGCTTCGCCACAAGTCGGGCAGCCATCGTCAGAGCGAGAGAGAGAGAGAGAGAGAGGTGATTAGACGAGCTTCGGCAATGGTTTAATGATTTTGCGACGGGAATTCGCATCCTCTGCGGTATCTCATAGTTTGCTTGTTTCCTTTGGAAAATCTCAACCATTAAAAATACTTTCTACACGAATCTTAAAGTGAAATACTGCCCCTGCGCTATCCCCGAATAGGGACCGGATACGTTGGTCATTCAAAATATGAGATATCTCAGAGGATATGCACTGTTGCGACGGAGAGGGGGAAATCAGCGAGGCCGTATCGTCTGAGCTAACACAATATTTCTGTTTAGATTCCGACCGTCGGATTAGAATCCAAGCCAATCCGGCGACTTCAATATCGTGCGGATTCTGATCGGACGGTCTGGATTTAATACCTTACATTAGGTTATATGAATTCGATCAACAGTAGGATTACGGGTAGGAAGAAGATTGTAATTGAAAGTGTGGGTCCCGTATGACAGTGACAATGCATACGGAAGCTGCTCGAACATAAAACAAAACCCTATTAACTTCTGAAGCAAGTGTGCTTCCCATTTTTTTTTTTGTTTGTAGCATTTAAGAATATAAAATTGTTAAAATTTCAAACATAGCATAAACGCAGACAGGGTTTCACTCGGAAGTAGTGTTGTAAATAACCATATGCGGTTATCGGACGGACAGGTTATCGCCAAGTAATTAATCGAGAATAATTGAAAATAATCGGTCATAATCAGAAATAATCGGTCATAATCGGAAATAATCGGTCAATTAGTCAGAAAAATCCGTGACTATTTGATCACCGCCAACGACTAATCAACCGATTAATTGGTCTAAACGGACATACATTTTTTACAACACTGCTTGGAAGTAAAAAATCAAATACAATTTGAGCTTCGCTCGTATTAAAAAAATATAATTTTCTATGATTAATTATGTTTGTTAAAAAAATACAATTTTAATGCATACTAATTCACTGAAAATAATAATTTTTAATGATAAATCACTGAAAATGCTAATTTTTATCACTGCAAATTCTATTTTTTTTCATTGAGTGTACTCATATCGTAAGAGTTGGTACATTTCTTATGTTGTATTCCAGAAACTTTTTTTAACAATAATAATAAAATTAACAAAGAGTAGTTGGGAATGATTATTACTACATTAACTTAACAATTTAAAATTTTGATAATCATAAAAAATTATTTAAACTACGATATAGTTGTATATTTAATTTTTTATCAAGCTGCGGAAACATTAGTGGACGCAGTAAGAATGAATTGGGGTCAATTTACTATCAATTTTTTTTTTTTTTTTCAAAATTTCACTATTTATGTATTTTGATTTAGAGTAAATATTGCAAATATGTCTATTTTGACCCTATTCTTTAATAGAATTTTGAAGACTAAATATATATACTTTTCAAAAACAAAAGGCAATCATTTAGTATATGTTTAATGGAAACAAATGCAATTTTTTTTTTTCCATCAAACAATTAACTTTGCACTGATAAGATTTATACAGAAATTAATAAAGTGCATAATTATCAAGGTACCTTATGAAATTACCTTTCGGTATAAACGTAGGAATTTCTCTAGAAAATGTTATGTACGGTAGCTGGCATAATTGTTTGGTGAGGTGATAGTTGTAGTAATAGTTGGACTAGAACCTGCTGGCCTGGCGGTAGCTGCATGTTAGGCGAGATGCAGTTTAAGTCGATCATAAGCCCTCTTTTATACAAAACGACCCAATGCCATCGCCCTTCTCCATGTCAAGCAAGGAAATCGAAAGCATGAACAAACATGCTGCTACTGCAAGCCAGTTGGTCCTCCAACTATCAATGAATTTAAAGAAAAGAGTAGTTTTTCTTTCTATACCTCATTCTTTTTTTTATCTCTTAATATGTGATCTTTGCTTATGGGGGTCTCTATTTATTTAAAAAAAAAAGTGTACGTTATACGCCCGTTAAAGTAACTCTTATTTACATTTGCAGGTTTGCGAAGGATTAGGTAAATAAAAACAAGAGATGCCGCTAACGTACATATGACACTTTAGGACTACCTAATCATAATGTTGGTATGTAAGATATCGTGTACTTGTTCTTGTTCTTGTTCTTCTTCTTATTATTATTATCTTCGGTTTCCTTTTTGCTTTTTTAACGTCTTTTATACCATACAGAAACGACTCGAACGGTTTCCTATGCTTTATGTGAGGTGGCCTGGCAGTAGCAGCAAGTTTGGTGAGGTGCAGTTTAAATCGATCATAAACTCTCTTTTTCCATAACGACCCTATGCAATCGTCCTTTTCCATGACGATTAAGGGAATCAAAAGTATGAACAAACATGCTGCTACCGCCAGTCAGCAGGTCCAGCACCAGCTATCAATGGTTTTTTTTTATAGAAAACAGTAGCTTCTCTTTTTAAACCTCATTGTTATTTTATCTCTTAATATGTGATCTTTACTTATGGGGGTCGGTATTTATTTCATAGAAACGTGTGTTATACACCCGTTAAAGTAACTCCTATATGCATTTGTAGGCTTGTAGAGGATTAGGTAAATAAAACAAGAGATCCCGCTAACGTACATATGACACTTTAGGACCAGCTAATCATAACAATGTTGGTGCATAAGGTATCGTGTAATTCTTCGGTTTCCTTTTTGTTTTTTAACGTCTTTTATACCATACGGAAGCGACTCGAACGGTTTCCTATGCTTTATGGATGCAGAAATTTGAATTGTTTGAAGGATGCATACTATATATAAAGGTTCTATCAGAGCTGTCCAATGTATTCTTATATATCCTCAAGCTTGCACAAATATGAACTTGTAGGTTTATTTTGTTATTTTTCTTATTTGATTAGTTTCTTTTTTATTTTTGGTGCACCATTCTTTAACAAACTCAAGCAGTTACGGCATTCGGTCCGAATCGTTTGCTTTTGACAAACTCAAGCAAATTGTGAAACAGTTAATTGATAAATTAAGTTATCTTTTATTAGGTGAATTAAGTGATTTTAT
>JAJGRW010000693.1:4021480-4049464 GCA_025461045.1 Carex parvula | reverse complement strand
ATGCAAAGAATAAAAAGTGAATGAAGGAGGAATGTAAATGAGTGATTTTACATTTTAACTGCTGTGACAGATAATTTTTTTTTTGCTTAGTGCACTTAAGATAATATTATCTGGTACAAATTAAGACAAAAGAAATTTCACATTTGTATCGGTATTATATATTTATACATAAATTTGAGTATCATTATATTTTAGTTAAGTACGTGTCTCATGTTTGCTTGAAGCATGTTTTTTTTTTTTTTTTGGAAAAAACTAAATACATAATAGTCTCAGTATACATGTGAGTTTTATAATATATCTAATTTTACGGTACATTGGCTAGATTTATTCATGTGGAAAGTAAATTAAATTTACTTTGTCACTAATAGAGCTATATTGATAGTTCACCGCTTTTCCGTCTAAATCATTGTGTATCCTACTTTTCTTTTTTTGAAATTAATTCATAGTTGTTGGATTAGAAAGTTTCACTCTGCAACTAAGAGAGGCGCCTGTATAATCAAATCTTTATTTTGGCAATTAATATTTATCCTTCAAATATCACAATTAATTGGAAAGTTCAAAATAACAAAAATTTATTTTCATTCATACAGTGTATATTTATTTTTAGACTAGTGTGGATTTTTCAAATGGATAATGACTTTGGAAGTTCAAGACAATTTATTGAATACTCAAGTGATTATTTTGATTCAAATTATGTGCAAATAGATGTTATTTTTGTTTTTAATTAATATGGACTCGAATTTGAGATCCTAAAATTACTAAAACTCATATTAGTATCTGATTGTTATCTTGCTGGCTCACAATTTTATTTATACCATATCAATTGTATGCTTCAAATGTTAAGCATTCGAATTTGTTTGGATATATGTTGATTCGTCTTAATTCTAAAAAAAAATTACATATCGGATATAATTAATCAATTGTTGTGCTAATTCTAAAAGATACATCAACTTTTGCGCGAACAAGTACGTAAATATTTGCAGCTCTTTCAGTGCATCTATTAAGTAATTAATTTGAATTGTAATTGATTTTCTTTTTTATGAAAAGTAATAAATTAATTTCCATATACTATACTACAAAACCTACAAAAAAGATATTGATTTAAAAAAAGAATGAAAAAAAACATGTTAGTAGTGAATATTAAAGTTAACACCGTTTATAAAAATAAAGTTACTTACCACTGCTGCCACAGTTACAATCAAAATGATTGATACAAAATGGGTGAAAAGTTGGCCGATGAATATATGACACTCGGCACTGATGGCTGACCTAAACCAAGGTTTACGGTCGCATGTAAACTGACATACCTAAACCAACGTCATATATAACTAACAAAAAAAAAACTCTAAAAAACATGAGTTGGCATGCTGAAAATTGAAGTAAAAATAAATCCGCGGAAATTGAGAACTCAACTTCCTTTAATAGACTATAGTAAAACAGAAAGCCAATATTTGATTTTCGCTAATATTTAATATTTAAATATTATATAAAGTCTTTTCAGATTCATAGGTGATTAAATTTTAATATTTAAATATTATATAAGGTCTTTTCAAATTCGCTGATTCAATTTTAGAATTTCATGACTTTTCAATTCATAATTGCTTATTTTTTCTCACAAGTTATAATAGTTAAGTTATCATTTAGAAAGCAACAAAAGGTATGCAAAGAAATAAAATGTAGATAAAGGAGGAAAGTAAATGAGTGATTTAACATTGTAAATGTGTGACAAATTATTTGTTTTGCTTAATGCCCTTAAGATATATTATCTTGTATAAATTATAGACAAAGAAATATAATTATATATCGGAAGTATACATTTATAAATAAATTTTGTAGCATAATATTTTAGTTATGTGTCTCCTGTCCTCTTTACAATATATATTTTTTAATTAGTAAAATATAGTCTTAGTGTACATGTAGGTTTGTGCAAGTTATGATGGTGTAGTTTGAGGCAACGAAGGATAGCAACACTGATCCAATTCCCCTATCCAATCCAGGATTCTGATCCAATCCAAGATTCCCTCATTCCTCTTCTACTCTCTCTTTCCCCTAAGTCTGTATTTGAACATAACCATATACTTCAATATTATGACACAACACACATACAACTATAGATTCATCAATTAAAACTGTTGATCAAAATCATCGAGGACATAGGAATCAAATTCTTCCTCACCTTGCTCCATGTCCAACATGCATATTCATAATAGTTTGTTTAATACCACAAAATATTACAACAATATCACCTCACAAATTTTTTAAACTAGTACCGTACATATTCAATGAGAATTTGTTCTTCATAACAAAATCTTCATTATTGCTATGCTACCTCCTCTACTTGTTCCTTTGCTCTCTCGCTATTCCTCTACAAAAATCTTCATTATTCCAAGGGTGATAAATTTTTTCACTTTCTAGAGATGCATAATTTTTTTGATAGTTTAACAATTGTGCATATCCAACAAACTTAAGATGACAAGTGGTTTATAGTTGGACCTTGGTCAACTCTGGATAATTTTGTTTAGAAACTCAAGTACTTCACCACTGCACATTAGTGTACCATCACAACAATTTGGTCCTGATATAAAAGAAAATGAAGAAGGTAAATAAAAGGGGAAAAGAGCTTACCACAATGATATTTTTCATGATACTAGCCTCAAGTAACTTTAATCCAAATTTTGTAACCAAATTTTGCTTAAATTTATACGAACCCTCAAATTTTAGTTTCTGGTGAGGCACAATATTATATTTTTGTTATTATGTTTTCCTCTCTTAGATTTGTTTTCTGTTTTCATATTACAAAGGAAATGTATGCCTTAATTGGGATATATATTGTGTTATGAAAGATTTGTTGGAATAGAGTACAATATCAATATGACAAACAAAAATCTGAATTAATAACTTTGCCTAAGTCAGACAATTCATAAAACACCTTTCACGTAAGTTTCTAATCGCAATTCATGCATGAAGTACCTTTCACAATGTTGAAGTTATGACCTGAAGTCAGTTCACATCACAGAAATTAGTTATGATACTAAACGATATCACTGGTTTATATTCATTTATACTGAGGTACTGGTAAATAGAAAGAGGAAGAAGAAATGTATTTGAATCTTTGATATTTTGTATATTGATTTTAGAAGAAAGGTTTACAGCCTATATAAGGCGATTTACAGATGCATTGCTGTACTAAATGTTAAACAAGAATGATTTGCTGTAAATAAAACAAAAACTGAATTCTGTTATTCTCTGATAATAGAAGACTGTAGAAGGTTCTTCTTTGGTGTAGTCATCTCAAGTCTTGGTAGAAATGGAGAGCTCCAGTGGTTTGACTATTACGCCCCCGTCAAGCAGAGTGACATCAGTCACGGTGAGCTTGGATAAGAGGTATTGAAAACGAGAGGTAGGTAAGGGCTTAGTCATGATATCCTCTAATTGATCTTTGGAGCATAAAAATCGAACGAGCAACTCTTTGGAAATGACCCGTTCGCGAACAAAGTGGTAATCGATTTCCACATGTTTAGTGCGAGCGTGAAACATCGGATTCGAAGCCAAAAAGGTTGCACCCAAGTTGTCGCACCATAAGATAGGAGGAGAGGTGAGTGGAATGCGAAGTTCTTGGAGAAGATATTGGATCCAGAGAAGTTCGGCACAAGTAATAGCAAAACTGCGGTACTCGGCTTCTGTGCTAGAGCGGGAAACGGTGGGCTGCTTTTTGGCACTCCAAGAGATGAGGTTTTGGCCGAGAAAAATGCAAAAGCCAGAAGTGGAACGTCGATCATCTAAAGAGCCTGCCCAATCAGCGTCGCTGTAGGCATGAAGGGTATGGAGAGAATCAGAGTGAAAGGTAGTGTCATGATGTAGAGTGCCGCGGATGTAGCGTAAGATACGTTTGACAGCAGACCAGTGGTTGACAGTGGGAGCATGCATGAACTGAGAGACTTTGTTGACCGCAAAGGAAAGGTCAGGGCGAGTGATTGTAGCATATTGAAGAGCGCCAACGATGCTGCGGTATTGATGAGGGTTGTCGAAGAGAGTACTATCGGTATGAGAAAGGTTGGTATTGGGGGTCATAGGAGTGGGGCAGGGTTTAGAGGTGTGCATGTTGGTTCGGGTTAAAAGGTCTTGGAGGTACTTAGTCTGATTGAGGTGGAGGCCAAAAGAAGTGGAATGGACCTCGATGCCTAAGAAATAGGTAAGAGGGCCAAGGTCTTTGATGGAAAAGGCATGTTGAAGGTGGGAAATGCATGTGTGGATGTGGGAGGGATTACTTCCTGTGAGCAAGATGTCATCAACATAGATTAAGAGCATGGTGGTATGGTTGGGAGAGTGGGAGAGGAAGAGGGAAGGGTCATAATTAGAAGCAGAGAAGCCAATGGTGAGGAGAAAGGAGCTAAGTTTAGTAAACCAAGCTCGAGAGGATTGTTTGAGGCCATAAAGGGCTTTGGTTAAGAGGCAGACATGATCAGGGTGGTCAGGGTCAACAAATCCAGGTGGCTGGGTCATGAGTACTTGCTCGGTGAGGTCGCCATTAAGGAATGCATTGGGAACGTCAAGTTGTCGAATGGGCCAATGCGAAGAAACCGCCAGGGAGAGAATGATGCGGATGGTGGTAGGTCGAACCACAAGGCTAAAAGTATCAAAGTAGTCAATGCCTTCAGTTTGATGATATCCTTTAGCGACCAAGCGTGCTTTATAACGTTCGATAGAGCCATCGGCACGGCATTTGATGCGGTAGACCCATTTGCATCCAACGGGTTGTTGGTTTGGTTGTGGCGGAATGAGAGTCCAAGTGTTGTTGGCGGCTAAAGCATTCATTTCAAGGGCCATTGCATGACGCCACTCGGGTTTGGTGTTAGCTTGTGTGAAGGAGGTAGGTTCGGTTTCAAGGGAGGTAGAGAAGGCGATATGGTCGGGAAAAGTACGAATTTTGCGGGTATTATCCTTTGTTCGAGTGGTCATGTGATGTGAAGAAGTGATGGTAGGTTCGGTTGGTGGTTGAGGAGGTGTAGCGGATCCAGGTGAAGAAAATGGGTGGGAGGTGTCGGATTGGGGAGTTTGCTGGAGAGGGGTGTCGGCTGGAGAAGTGGGCTGGTGAGAGGAGGGAGTAGTGGGCTGTTGCGAAGTGGGCTGAGTGGGAAGGGGGGAAGCAGGCCAAGAGGAATGGGTGGGGGGGGGGCTGCTGTTGGGTTAGTAGAAAGGGTTGCTGTTGGGTGTGTGGGGAAGCAGGCCGAGAAGAATTAGGCTGAGGAAATAAAGGAGAAATAGTAGGTGCTGGGCCGAAGGTAGAAAGGGGATGAGAAGTAGAGGTTTCGGTGCTAGAATCAGAGGCAGAAGCTGAAGGGTTTTTGTAGGGGAAAGAGTTTTCGTCAAACTGAACATGGCGAGAAATGTAGATTTTGTTAGATGGTATGTGAAGGCAACGGTAGCCTTTTTGTGATGTGGCATATCCAAGAAAAAGGCAAGAGAGGGCATGAGGTTCGAGTTTATTGGAGGTGTAACGACGGGTATAAGGAAAGCATGTACAACCAATAACTCGAAAGAAAGAGTAATCGGGGTCTTTGTTGAAGAGAGTTGTATAGGGTATCTTGGCCAAATGATTGGGAAGGCGGTTAATGAGGTAAACAATGCTTGAACAAACTTCATCCCAATAAATAGAAGGTAGAGAGGCATGGGTCATGGTGGCTAAGGATAATTCGATAATATGACGGTGTTTTCGTTCGGCCAAGCCGTTTTGCTCGGGGGTATAGGGACAAGTGGTTTGGTGTAGGATGTGGGGAAATTGTTTAGTAATAGGGAGGTATTCGGTGCCGCCATCGGTTCGTAATGTTTTAATGGTGGTAGAGAATAAGTTTTCGACTTGAGCCTTGAATCGTGAGAAAAGAAATGGTACGTATCGAAAATAGCACGCTTTTGCAATATGACCAAATTTAGAGCAAATTTGGCATTGAGGTTTGGTATTAGAATCGGCAGAGGCTTTCTGTGTAGGATAAGGTGGTCGGTTATGGGAATTAGGAGCAGTAGGCCGAGCGTAAGGGGATTTGGGCTGGTATTGGTTTGGGCCTTGCATTCGGTTTTGAGTAAAGCCTGGAGGGTAAGTGGGTCGGTTTTGTGGTGGAGTAGGGTATCGGATCTGGTTTGGGTAAGTGGTTTTCGGTCTAACAAAAAATGCATTTGGGGAAATCTACCGAAGGAAGAGAGACAGAGGGATTTGAGGTTTGACCTTGAATACGAGACTCGTAGCTTAAAAGCATACCGTGAAGATCGGCAAAAGTGAACGGCTGGTGGCGGCTGGAGGTGGTGACCGAAGTGACGAAGGAATTATACTCCGGTCCTAAGCCATTGAGCAGTGCAGAGGTGAGATCGCCGTCACTCATAGGATAACCGATGAAGGAGAGTTCATCAGCTAGAGCTCGCATTCGATTGAGGTAGTCTATACACAAACTGGACCCCTTGGCAGTAGAGTTGATTTGGCGGCGGAGGTCGGTTAATCTAGCATTGGAGGCTGCCGAGTAAGACTGTTTGAGTCGGAACCAGAGATCAGCGGTGGTCTGACAGGCTGCAACTTGACCTTGGATTGATTCAGTGAGGGAGGACAGAATCCATCCAAGAATCATTTGATCTTGGCAGTCCCAAGCATTGAAGGCTGGGTTGATGATAATCTGACCGGTGTCGGTGCGGATGGTCCTGTCGGGTGGTGGTTCTTCGAGAAAACGAGTGAGATTGAAGCCATGGATTATAGGTTGAACTTGAGATTTCCAGGTAAGGTAGTTGTTTTGATTGAGTTTTGTGGCTATGGGGAAATTAAGAGGTATGACGGGAGTGGGTGCTGGTGGTGGTAAGAGCGGCGGAATAGGTGGTGGTGGTGGTGGGGGGGTTTCATCGGCGGCTGCCATGGTAGCTCTGATACCATAAACGATATCACTGGTTTATATTCATTTATACTGAGGTACTGGTAAATAGAAAGAGGAAGAAGAAATGTATTTGAATCTTTGATATTTTGTATATTGATTTTAGAAGAAAGGTTTACAGCCTATATAAGACGATTTACAGATGCATTGCTGTACTAAATGTTAAACAAGAATGATTTGCTGTAAATAAAACAAAAACTGAATTATGTTATTCTCTGATAATAGAAGACTGTAGAAGGTTCTTCTTTGGTGTAGTCATCTCAAGTCTTGGTAGAAATGGAGAGCTCCAGTGGTTTGACTATTAGATACAAAGCCAGTCTTACAATTTGGAAGGAACATTGAGGAGTCCAAAGACACCCGTCTAAACCGATCGGAGATCACTGCGCAATCGTTGGTGTAGAGAGACGCGCCAGCATCGAGTCTTCAATAGCGACGCACCAGCACCGAGTCTGATTGCCCCTCTCCCACTGTCTCTAAAATCTGTAGTAAAGTATAGATATTTGCAAAATTTCTAAAAAAATTAAACATAGTTTATATGAATAATAATTATATGTCATGTATGAAAGTATAAATTTGTGGATATTTTGTAATACAAAGTTTTATCTCAAATAAATTTGTATTACAAAGTCATGTATAACATGTGTTAATATTTTGTAATGATCAGTATATGTTTGTTCATTTCATAGTTTTAGAAGGTTTTGGAGTTACGGATGTGAATAGCATTATATAAGAGAGACAAAAATATAAATCGAAATCAGGTGAAAAAATTAATACAAAACAAATTATTAGTTATTATTACTAATTAATTGTGTCAACATTAAAAATATGAATGGGATGAAAAATGAACAAATTCAATTTGTAGTACAAAGTCAAAGTTGAAAAAATTCAATTTGTAATACAAAGGCTGAAGTTGAAAATATGAATGGTATGTCATTATTAATATCTATATTAATATTTCTGAAGTTGGAATTGTAGCCATTCATCATGTCCAAATCAGAAAGAATATATATTTATTATGCATACGAAAAATCCTTTTCATATGTCATGAAAGATAAAGTATAGATAAGAATCTACAAACAAAATATCCAATAGATCTACTTATTTCTATCTTATATTTTTTATACAAGTAAATTTGATAACATGCAAATTTTAAATTAATGCATTAAGTATTTTCACAAAATAAATCGGATGATTGCACAAACTATATCATCAACATAACAAACTTATAATAAAATAAACTTTGTTTTAGATAAATATTATAAATCTCTCATATGTGTTACACAGGTTAATGTTATCTAATGAATTGATAACAATATAATATACTTGTTCTAATAAAAGATCGTTAATATAATTTTTTTTTTAATAATAGTGAAATTATTTAAATAAATTGACTTACATTTTGTCATTTATGAGAAATTTTCTTAGGACGAGGATGCAAAAAATATTTTTTTCATTAACAATGATACATATAACAATAAGTCTAGTTCTTAATTTTTACCAACACTTTCCACATTTGTGTTATATTTGTGGATAATTGATTTTATCTAATATCTAAAATCTAAATATTTTATGAGGTCTTTTAATATCACATGCGATTTAATTTATTTAATTAATTTGTCATAGAATGTTATTTAAACTCAAATGCAATTTGTTTTTTTTTCTCACTTGATAGTTATAGTAGTTATACTAGTAATTTAGAAAACAACGAAAAGCATGTAAAGAAATAAGAAGTGCGTGAAAGAGGAAAATAAATGGGTGATTCTTCACTATATATGTGTGACAATTAATTTTTTTTTGCTTAATGCACGTTAGATTACTTTATCGTGCATTAAGTGTAGACGAAAGACGTACATTTTTTTGTACGCAAGTAATAAAAATATTATAATACATTTATAAATAAAATTTTAGTAGCATTATTTTGGGTAGAATTTAATCACGATGAATACAACAACTTTTTGTATATGACTAATTATAGAATTAGTTATACTTGGTAGTTAATTGGTTTTCAGAATGAAAAAGAATCTTTTGAATTAAATTTAATTAGTATACTTGGTAGTTATACTAGTAATTTATAAGACAAAGAAAGGCATGTAAAAAAATAAAAAGTGCATTAAGGAGAAAAATAAATGCTATACATGTGTGACAATTAATCTTTTTTTGCTTAATGCACTTACACTATCATGTTTTTGTACCTAAGTAATAGAATTATTATAACACATTTATAAATAAAATTTTAGTAGAATTTTTTTTTAGTTAACCGTCTCTCATCACTTTGAAGAGTGTATTTTTTGCTTGTCAAAATAAAATAAAATAATATATAGTTCTATATCACTAATTTTTGGTTACATTTGGCTAGAATTGAATCTCCAAGAATACAACAAATTTTTCTATATCACTAATTATAGAATTAGTTATATTTGGTAGTTAATTGGTTTTCAGAATGAAAAAAAATGTTTTGTATTATGTTTCCAAGATTGATGGATGAAAAGCTTTCAGAAAAGACGAAAATGATGTCCCACGTGGCAGGATAATAATAAACAACAGCATTAAGAATTCAACAAATTAGCATGTGATTTTAATGCAAAACTGGGCCAAAGCAAATTACAGCAGCTCCTGGAGCTTCAAAGAAATTAACAGGCCGAAATGAATTTTGAAATTGAAATTTGAAGGGCCACCTTCTTTCGGCCCAAAAACAATTTCTTACCAAGCAAATTCAGCACCAACGGAGACGAATTCACATCACCTTAGGTTACCTGACAAAAGCAAATTATGATGGGACGGTTCTTTTAACATGACACGAATCTCAAAACTGACCCCTACAGTCTCCATAGACACCGGATTGAGTTTGGTCCAGATAGGATTAATTTGGGCTGTCCGTTTCAATTTGCTTGAGTATGGTACCTGGTAGGATACGAATCCAATGGAGACCGCAGTTATCAAGGACGGATCGAGTTCGGAAATATATATGGTGGAACAAAAATTTGAGAGTTGAACATAATTGTATTATTATTTTTAGTATAAATATATTTTTGTCATTTTCTAATAAAAATCTGAAAATTATGAACCATAAAAAAGTGATTTTGAAAAATTCTGAATATAGTAAAAAAGATTAAAAAAATTCTAAAATTTGGTCTCCAAGCCCTTTTTGATATGAAGCATATTGAATGGTTTAAATCGACTGCTTGAATTTTGAATCCAATGATTTATAATCCAATATACAAAAATGCATATATATATAACGGTACAGTCTTTCCCATAAATTAGACACAATATTTCTACATGCAATATTTTGCATCGTTATTAGTTCCTTAAATTTTAAGTATCCAAACTTATAAATGTTTATTTTTAGTATGAAAAGTATTTATTAGCTTTTTAGTATGTCAACCTCCACAATCAAACTATTGAGGATAATTCGCATTTGTCATAAACGCGAAAGTCCGAATAATATAATAATTATATGTCATCAAACCAAAATCAACAAATTGTAAAAAATATCACATCTCTCATATTGCTTGCTATTTACATAAAATTATTCGATTCTTCGCCCTCTTTATTAATCATATTCCTACGTAAATTCTATCAAAATTTGACTGTGATGCTAGCAGCTATCAATTTGATCAATCGATAATCAAACCACATCAAATTTGATTGTGATGTTATTAGTTACCCTTTTTTAAATCACCTAATTAATTATTAGTCAAACAATTTTAAAAAAGTACTATATGTCACTAGTACAGAAATGCAAAGCATACATGTTTATATTATGAGGAGGGATCCACTTACAACAAATTTGAGTTACAACAAAGTTACAACATCCATTTTTTTCATTTTCAAAGTCCAAATCGTCGATCCAACCGTTCAACATGATCTCCACAATAAAATGTACTTGCAGATCAAATTTTACATTTTTTTGAATTTTTTTACTATTTATTAAGTATTTTACAAAAAATAGCCATACTTAGACCATTGAATTTTGTACCCATCTTAATAAATAGTAAAAAAATTCAAAAAAATATAAAATTTGATCTGCAAGTACATTTTATTTAGATGATCATGTTGAACGGTTTGGATCGACGATTTGGACTTTGAAAATGAAAAAAATGAATGTTGTAACTTTGTTGTAACTCAAATTTGTTGTAAGTGGATCCCTCCTATAATTATACACGTTTACTCAAAATTTCCACTACATCTGTGTCCAAAGAAAGAAAACATTGTTCCGAAAATTTATGCACATTATACACGATTTTACTGTTTACAATCATGCATAAATGTGCTCCAACATTCAATACGGATTTTATTAACAAACCGTGTACAATTTGACCAAAAAAACGTTTATGAATATTGGATGACATTTTCGGAAGTTCTAGAGAGCATTTTCGGACGGAAGTATACGGTGCTCTAATAATTTTACATAGTTTTACTGTATAGTCCGTGTGTGATGAAAGAAATACAAACTTTTGCACGTCATCGATCCGTGCCTTCCTATTATAATGCATCTCTTTATTTCTTCTAAGTTATTTTTAAAGCATCTCTTTCCTGTAAGCTGTGCATGTATTTTCTCTGAGAGAAATAAATCTAAACAGGTGTGGCTAGGGCAAGGGATAAAGTAAGAGGGACGATATCTTCACCGATAAGACGATTTCCAATGAAGAAATTTTAAACAGGCGTATCTTGGAGCTCGAGTGTCCGATTTCAGCAAATGATCACTTTTCAGAAAGCATGTGAGAAGACGATATCGATGTTGATAAAATGAAGAGTCTCAAAACTTGAGTTGAAGTTTCTTATAAATTTTGCCATTTATAATTTTCGATTTTTTTTGTCCTTCACAATATTTTTTCTTAGATATTGTTCACGTAAACTATCCCTCCATAATATTATAATACTGGTGCTGGGAAACAACAAATGGTTAAAAGATTTGACTTACAGAGGTCGGTGCCTCGAGATCTTACACTAGAATTATTTTTGGAAGTTATCACCAGGTATCCATGATTAAAAAATGTAGACTAGAGTGACTAGAGAAATATACATCAGTCAAGATCTCGACAATTTTTTATACAAGTCCATAAAGAAATGCGCAAGTGGCACAAATTTGGAAGCAACCAACTGTAAGTCTTAGAAAGTAGCATTCTTAATGTAATATATATATATATGAATCAGTCTAATATGCTGCGCGTAGCATAGAGGGTCTCCGTGCTACAGCTCAATATTTGAGTTTTCAAAATTCTAACGGTCGATCCGAACCGTTCAACATGATCTCCATATGAATATGTACTTGCAAATCAAATTTTCTATATTTTAGAATTTTTTTACTATTTTTTTAGATAGGTAGAAAATCACTTGATCTGAAAATTCTGTACCAGTCAGATTAAGTGATTTTCTACCTATCTAAAAAAATAGTAAATTTTTTTAAAAAAATATAAAATTTGGTTTGCAAGTACATATTCATATGGAGATCATGTTGAACGTTCAGATCGACTGTTAGGATTTTGAAAACTCAAATATTGAGTCGTAGCACGGAGGCCCTCTATGCTACGCGTAGCACCGTAGCCAACTCCTATATATATATATATATATATATATATATATATATCATGTACTGCAAAGTGTATACTAGACACTACCGAAGAAATATTGTTAAATGTAACCAGGTACAACTGTAGCAGTACAAATCGGATGATATGATATCTCCAGTTTGATTAATCATCACAAGTTTAATCATGCACATGTCTGCAATTTAAAGTTATATTCAATGCTTAACTTAGGTCATAACATCAGCCCATACACCTCGACCTGAGCTAGCTCCTGTAACTATATATACATGCAAGAACTCAGAGACTTCACCTCAACCAAATAAGAAGAAATCAAGAGAAAGATAACATGAACAAAAGCTTATTTTCTCTTCTTCTTATTCTTCTAACTTTTTTGTTAGCCACTAGTATGGCTCAGCCACCCCCTCCCAAGGCAGTCTCCTATGGTCCGTGGTTACCTATTCCGAATGTCTCAGACCCGGCGGTCGAATCTATTGCCTCGTATGACTCTCTCTCTCTCTCTCTCTCTCTCTTTTTGAAATGTTGGCAGCAGCCGCCAAACGAGACTCTTTCTCTCTCTCTCTCTCTACACACACTCACATATGTTTCGTAATTCAGTAATTGCAATGGCATTCTATCCAAAAGATAAAAATTGGAGTTGTGCCTGAAAAATATGATTTTCTTACACCATTTTAGTCCATGAAGTATATGATTATTGTACACCATTTCTCTGTCTAGGAGTCAGTTAACAGGTAAAAGAAATTAGGATTTGAGATTTCTTGTCTTATATTAGTCACAAAACATTCATTACTTTTACCATTTGGTGATAGAAAATAATATGAACCAAAGTAAGGAGTAGATGAAACTTTTGTCACATACCAAATTAAGGGTTAAGTTCATGAGTTCCTAATTTTAATTAAAAGAGGTCTCATGTCATAATTAATTGATTTGATTATAGCTAGTATGTCCAATGGCTTATATACACCATCTATTGCAGCTCTGCTATTTCAGAGTACAACTACGAGAACAAGACAACATTACACCTCGAGTTTATAAAGGTGGTCAATGGAACGACATGTTATATATCTTTCTATCCTCGCGCTCAAAAGATATGGCTCCTCTGGGTGGAGGCGAAGAAATGCACCAATCCTGACCAATCCGACATTTACATAACTGAAGTTTTCGAGAATTTTGGATTTCCAGATTACAGTGCCGGCTATACATTCAAAAGCTATCACTACTTAAGTTTTGGTTTTTTTGAAAAGTTGGGTTAGGTTTTTGAGTTTTTCAAATAAAATGATCGACAATAATTGATTTGTTATAGTTAGTTTCTTCAGTAGCTTGGATTGGTATGTTTTGTATCGCAGACTTGTTTCGTGTGATGTTGCTCTGTTTCTCCATATGCAGTTGGTGAAGCTTTATACTTTAGTTTCCTTCTTTAGGACTCCATTGTGTGCTCGGAAAAATCAGAAAGCTTGTAATGTTTGAAAAATATATGAAATAACCAAGCAATAACAAGAAGAGCAATAGAGGACATATCAGCAACTTATTAATATTTGGTAGTTAATTTAATTTGAGATTTTTGAGAGGTATACATGAAATTCCCCCATTTAACTTGTATAGGAGCAAGTCCAGATAAGTACCTCCAAAGTCATATCTCTTAAATATCTCCTAAGCAACATTCACAAGATCCAGCCATAATGATATTAAAACTATTATGAAATTACAGACTATTGACAAGTCTAATCTCTTAAATATATACATTGTTGATTTTAAAACAAATATTGACCACGAAATTACAAACTATTATGAATTAACAAATTCATTATAATTTAAAATTTTCAAAATATCAACTTGTTTTAATTCGAATGAACATTTGTATCAACTAAAATTTAGAACACAAACTCGTTTGAACTAGCTAGAATTAATACTTACCTGTTTCTTCTTGTTATTCTTTGTGGAAAATTTATTATTCAAATCCTTCCACTAGAAACACACCATTCTAGTGCGCAATATATTAAAAGGTTAAATTTGTACAAAATTTATCGATCATTGTCCGAATAACTTAAATAATTTAAAATATAAAATATGAAGAAATTTTACAGTACAAACAAGATATATAGAAGCGAAATTTCTCGGCGACAGTTAGCATTGCCTTAACTTATTGGGAGGTGTGGAGCTAGATCTGTTGAGATAAGACGCATTTGTCATAAACGCGAAAGTCTGAATAATTATATGTCATAAAATTATTCTGATTCTTCTCCCTCTTTATTAATCATATTCCTACGTAAATTCTATCAAAATTTGACTGTGATGCTAGCAGCTATATATCAATTTGATCAATCGATAATCAAACCACATCAAATTTGATTGTAATGTTATTAGTTTACCCTTTTTTAAAATCACCTAATTAATTATTAGTCGAACAATTTTTAAAAAGTACTATATGTCAGCAGTACAGAAACACAAAGCATACGTATTTATATTATACACGTTTACTTAAAATTTTCACTAAATCTGTCTCCAAAGAAAGAAAATGTGCTCCAACATTCATATACGGATTTTATTAACAAACCGTGTACAATTTGACCAAATTGTACACGGTTTTTCATTAAAAAACCGTTTATGAATATTGGAGGGCATTTTCAGAAGTTCTTGAGAGCATTTTCAGATGGAAGTAAACGGTGCTCTAATAATTTTACACAGTTTTACTGTATAGTCCGTGTGTGATGAAAGAAATACAAAATTTTCCACGTGATGGATCCGTGCCTTCCTGTTATAATGCATCTCCCTATTTTTTCTAAGTTATTTCTAAAACATCTCTTTCCTCTAAGCTATGCATGTATTTCCTCTGAGAGAATAAATCTAAACAGGTGTGGCTAGGGCGAGCGATAAGGCAAGAGGGCTTATTTTGGAGCTCGAGTGTCCGATTTCAACAAATGACCACTTTTCGGAAAGCATGCGAGAAGGCGATATCAATGTTGATAAAATAAAGAGCCTCAAAACTTGAATTGAAGTTTCTTATAAAAATTTTTATTTATAATTTTTTATTTTTTTGTCCTTTACAATATTTTTTCTTAGACATTGTTCACGTAAATTATCCCTCCATAATATTATAATACTGGTGCTCGGAAACAACAAATGGTTAAAAGATTTGACTTACAGAGGTCGGCGCCTCGAGATCTTACACTAGAATTATTTTTGGAAGTTGTCACCAGGTATGCATGATTAAAAAATGTAGACTAGAGTGGCTAGAGAAATATACAGAAACGCAAATCATACATGTTTATATTAAACGCGTGTTACTCAAAATTTCCACTAAATCTGTGTCCAAAGAAAGAAAACATTGTTCTGAAAATTTATGCACATTATACACGATTTTATTGTTTACAATCATGCATAAATGTGCTCCAACATTCATATACGGATTTTATTAACAAACCGTGTACAATTTGACCAAATTGTACATGGTTTTTCATTAAAAACCGTTTATGAATATTAGAGGACATTTTCGAAAGTTTTGGAGGGCATTCTCGGATGGAAGTATACGGTGCTCTAATAATTTTACACAGTTTTACTGTATAGTCCGTGTGTGATGAAAGAAATACAAATTTTTCCACGTCATCGATCCGTGCCTTGTTATAATGCATCTCTCTATTTTTTCTAAGTTATTTCTAATGCATCTTTTTCCTGTAAGATGTGCATATATTTCCTCTGAGACGATTTCCAATGAAGAAATTTCAAATAGGCGTATTTTGGAGCTCGAGTGTCCGATTTAACAAATGATCACTTTTCGGAAAGCATGTGAGAAGATGATATCGATGTTGATAAAATGAAGAGCCTCAAAACTTGAGTTTGAAATTTCTTATAAAATTTGTCATTTATAATTTTCGATTTTTTTGTCCTTTACAATTTTTTTTAGACATTGTTCACGTAAATTATCCCTCCATAATATTATAATACTGGTGCTGGGAAACAACAAATGGTTAAAAGATTTGACTTACAGAGGTTGGTGCCTCGAGATCTTACACTAGAATTATTTTTGGAAGTTATCACCAGGTATCTGTGATTAAAAAATGTAGACTAGAGTGACTAGAGAAATATACATCACTCAAGATCTCAAGAACTTTTTATAGAAGTCCCTAAAGAAATGCGTAAGTCGCACAAATTCGGAAGCAACCAACTGTAAGTCTTAGAAAGTATCATTCTTAATGTAGAGTCCGGCTAAATTGCTGCCGGCAGCATTCTGGACAGCTGCTGCCGGGGGCAATTCGGTCATTTCCGGTGTTCAAACAACAAATTTTTTTATACAGATATGTTCTAAATATTAAAATCTACTTGGAGACCAAATTTTACAATTTTTGGAATTTTTTAGCTATTTATTAGACCACTTTGAAATTGGCTGATCCGGGTGAACAGTGCACCAAAATTCTGGACCGTGTGATCTGAAATTTTCAAAGTGGCTTAATAAATAGTAAAAAAATTCCAAAAAATGTAAAATTTGGTCTCCAAGTAGATTTTAATATTTAGAACACGTTGAACGGTTCGGATTTGTTGTTTGAACACCGGAAATGACCGAAATGCCCCCGGCAGCAGCTGGCCAGAATGCTGCCGGCAGCAATTTAGCCATGCTCCTTAATGTAATATATATATAGATGGGCTATTGTGCTTTGCAAAGTAAACTCCCCGTTTACTTCGGGCCATTTTTTGGATTTTGAAAATCCAAACAACCGATCCGAACCGTTCAACATGTTCTAAATATTGAAATGTGCCTGCAGACTAAATTTTACATTTTTTGGAATTTTTTTACTATTTATTAAACCACTTTGAAAATCGCTGATCCGGTGGTCCAGAAAATTTTACTGTTTTTTACTGTTCACAGTGGATCAGCGATTTTCAAAGTGGCTTAATAAATAGTAAAAAAATTCCAAAAAATATAAAATTTAGTCTGCAAGCACATTTCAATATTTAGAACATGTTGAACGGTTCGGATCGGTTGTTTGAATTTTCAAAATCCAAAATATGACCCGAAGTAAACAGGGGTTTTACTTTGCAAAGCATAATAACCCATCTCTCTCTCTCTCTCTCTCTCTCTCTCTCTCTCTCTCTCTCTCTCTATATATATATATATATATATATATATATATAATATGAGGTTGGCTATTCTACTTATATAAGTATATGATGGCATATGCTTATAAGTCATTTTTGTGTTTCTAAAGTTCAAATAGTCGATTTGAAGCGCTCAACATGTTCTCAATATTAAAATGTGCTTGGAGACCAAATTTTACATTTTTTGAAAAATTTTTACTATTTTTTTAGAATTTTTTAAAAGAGTGTTTCAATATACTAAAAAAATAGTAAAAAAATTTCAAAAAATGTAAAATTTGGTCTCCAAGCACATCTTAATATGAAGAACATGTTGAGCGCTTCAGATCAACTATTTGAACTTTAAAAACACAAAAATGACTTATAAGCATATGCCATCATATGCTTATATAAGTAGAATAGCCAAGCACTATATATATATATATATATATATATAGAGAGAGAGAGAGAGAGAGAAGTGGCTAATATCAAAACGTTTGTTCCTAGCCCCCGGTGCAACCAAGTTGTTTTCGGATTTTCAAAGTCCAAACGGTCGATCCGAACGTTAAATGTGATATCTATATTAAAATATGCTTGGAGACCAAATTTTAGATTTTTTGGAACTTTTTACTATTTATTAAGCCACTTTGAAAATTGCTGATCACATGGTCCAGAATTAGTTGCACTGTTTTTACTGTTCACCCGGATCAGCAATTTTCAAAGTGGCTTAATAAATAGTAAAATAATTCCAAAAAAATGTAAAATTTGGTCTCCAAGTAGATTTTAATATAGATATCACATCTAACGGTTCGGATCGACCGTTTGGACTTTGAAAACCTGAAAACAACTTGGTTGCACCGGGGGCTAGGAACAAACATTTTGATATTAGCCACTCTCTCCCTCTCTCTCTCTATATATATATATATGAATCTGGCTAATATGCTACGCATATATAAGGGCCCCTCCATGCTACGGCTCACTTTTTGAGTTTTCAAAATCCTAACGGTCAATCCGAACCGTTCAATATGATCTCCATATGAATATGTACTTGCAAACCAAATTTTACATTTTTTAGAATTTTGAAAACCAAATAGCACTGTCCTATATGAATATGAATATGTCCTATATATATATATATGAGGAAGGATCTAGTTACCACAATTTTGAGACAACAAAGTTAACACAACCATTTTCTACATTTTCAAATTTCAAATCGTCGATCCAAACCGTTCAACATGATCTCCACAATAAAATGTGCTTCCAGATCAAATTTTACATTTTTTTGAATTTTTTACTATTTATTAAGTATTTTACAAAAATTAGTCAAATTCAGACCATTGAATTTTGTACCCATCTTAATAAATAGTAAAAAAATTAAAAAAAAAGGTAAAATTTGATCTGGAAGCACATTTTATTGTGGATATCATGTTGAACGGTTTGGATCGACGATTTGGAATTTCAAAATGTAGAAAATGATTGTTGTAACTTTGTTGTAACTTGATCCCTCCTTCATATATATATCATGTACTGCAAAGTGTATACTAGACAATACCGAAGAAATATTGTTAAATGAAACCAGGTACAACTGTAGCAGTACAAATCGGATGATATGATATCTCCAGTTTGATTAATCATCACAAGTTTAATCATGCACATGTCTGCAATTTAAAGTTATATTCAATGCTTAACTTAGGTCATAACATCAGCCCATACACCTCGACCTGAGCTAGCTCCTGTAACTATATATACATGCAAGAACTCAGAGACTTCACCTCAACCAAATAAGAAGAATCAAGAGAAAGATAACATGAACAAAAGCTTATTTTCTCTTCTTCTTATTCTTCTAACTTTTTTCTTAGCCACTAGTATGGCTCAGCCACCCCCTCCCAAGGCAGTCTCCTATGGTCCGTGGTTACCTATTCCGAATGTCTCAGACCCGGCGGTCGAATCTATTGCCTCGTATGACTCTCTCTCTCTCTTCTCTCTCTCTTTTTGAAATGTCGGCAGCAGCCGCCAAACGAGACTCTTCTCTCTCTCTCTCTCTACAACACTCACATATGTTTCGTAATTCAGTAATTGCAATGGCATTCTATCCAAAAGATAAAAATTGGAGTTGTGCCTGAAAAATATGATTTCTTACACCATTTTAGTCCATGAAGTATATGATTATTGTACACCATTTCTCTGTCTAGGAGTCAGTTAACAGGTAAAAGAAATTAGGATTTGAGATTCTTGTCTTATATTAGTCACAAAACATTCATTACTTTTACCATTTGGTGATAGAAAATAATATGAACCAAAGTAAGGAGTAGATGAAACTTTTGTCACATACCAAATTAAGGGTTAAGTTCATGAGTTCCTAATTTTAATTAAAAGAGGTCTCATGTCATAATTAATTGATTTGATTATAGCTAGTATGTCCAATGGCTTATATACACCATCTATTGCAGCTCTGCTATTTCAGAGTACAACTACGAGAACAAGACAACATTACACCTCGAGTTTATAAAGGTGGTCAATGGAGCGACAAGTTATATATCTTTCTATCCTCGCGCTCAAAAGATATGGATCCTCTCGGTGGAGGCGAAGAAATGCACCAATTCTGACCAATCCGACATTTACATAACTGAAGTTTTCGAGAATTTTGGATTTCCAGATTACAGTGCCGGCTTTACATTCAAAAGCTATTACTACTTAAGTTTTGGTATTTTTGAAAAGTTGGGTTAGGTTTTTGAGTTTTTCAAATAAAATGATCGACAATAATTGATTTGTTATAGTTAGTTTCTTCAGTAGCTTGGATTGGTATGTTTTGTATCGCAGACTTGTTTCGTGTGATGTTGCTCTGTTTCTCCATATGCAGTTGGTGAAGCTTTATACTTTAGTTTCCTTCTTTAGGACTCCATTGTGTGCTCGGAAAAATCAGAAAGCTTGTAATGTTTGAAAAATATATGAAATAACCAAGCAATAACAAGAAGACCAATAGAGGACATATCAGCAACTTATTAATATTTGGTAGTTAATTTAATTTGAGATTTTTGAGAGGTATACATGAAATTCCCCCATTTAACTTGTATAGGAGCAAGTCCAGATAACTACCTCCAAAGTCATATCTCTTAAATATCTCCTAAGCAACATTCACAAGATCCAGCCATAATGATATTAAAACTATTATGAAATTACAGACTATTGACAAGTCTAATCTCTTAAATATATACATTGTTGATTTTAAAACAAATATTGACAACCAAATTACAAACTATTTAAATATTTCCAAAATATCAACTTGTTTTAATTCGAATGAACATTTGTATCAACTAAAATTTAGAACTAGCTAGAATTAATACTTACCTATTTCTTCTTGTTATTCTTTATGGAAAATTCATTATTCAAATCCTTCCACTACAAACACACCATTCTAGTGCGCAATATATTAAAAGGTTAAATTTGTACAAAATTTATCATTGTCCGAATAATTTAAATAATTTAAAATATAAAATATGAAGAAATTTTACAGTACAAACAAGATAGGAGCGAAATTTCTCGGCGACAGTTAGCATTTTCTTAACTTATTGGGAGGTGTGGGGATCTGTTCTGGTGAGTAGTAAACCAAACTGGTAAATATAAATTGAGGTCAGTACGAACTTCAAATTTACTACTTCCTATGCATTGACCTTTTCCTCACATTAATTGTTATTGGACTATAATTTGCCTTATGGATTTCTTTTCTATTTGGTGTACTTTGAATTTGTTATATGTTTCTCGTTTTTCTTTGTTGGAGTTCTAACACAATTGTATTTGGGCCTTCTATTTGCGGATCTAGTGATGCTGACACAAGGCAAGTGCTCACAAGGAAAATAAAAGTAAAAAATGAGACAGTCAGAACCTAAGATTATGGGCCATAAAAAAAACAGTGATTTAAAAAATTAAAACAGATAGTAATAAATTTCCAAAAAATGCGAAATTTGATCTCCTAACACATTTCAATATGTATATCATGTTGAGTGGTTCGAATCGACATTTTAATCTCCTACCAACTTCTGTGTCACACCTTCTAACTCTATCTATTTACTTTACTGTACTTTATTATTTATTTATTTTATTTACAAGTTCTTGATTCTGCCAAGAACTACACTCTAACACACACGTACACTTAGGTTTAATTTGTACATTAGATTCTTAGGAGATAGAGTTTAGCTTTTAAACAGTCCTATTCACCTCCCTCTAGGTGCCGTTAGGCACAACAAATCAAATATACAGTTACGTAGTGAATTCCTACAAAACCATATATATATATATATATATATATAGAGTAAGGCTACGGTGCTTTGCAAAGTAAACCACCCCGTTTGCTTCGGGTTACTTTTTGGATTTTCAAAATCCAAACAACCGATCCGAACCGTTCAACATGTTCTAAACATTGAAATGTGCTTGGAGACCAAATTTTACATTTTTTTTGAATTTTTTTACTATTTATTAAGCCACTTTGAAAATCGCTGATCCAACGGCAAACAGTAAAAAACAGTAAAATTTTCTGGACCACCGGATCAAAGACTTTCAAAGTGTCTTAATAAATAGTAAAAAAATTCCAAAAAATGTAAAATTTGGTCTCCAAGTACATTTCAATGTTTAGAACATGTTGAACGGTTCGGATCGGTTGTTTGGATTTTGAAAATCCAAAAAGTAACCCGAAGCAAACGGGGTGGTTTACTTTGCAAAGCACCGTAGCCTTACTCTATATATATATATATATATATAGGGGCTGGCTACTATGCTTATATAAGTATATGCCCATATATGCTTATAACTCATTTTTGCGTTTCCAATGTTCAAATGGTCGATCCGACCGTTCATCTTGTTCTCCATATTAATATGTGCTTGGAGACTAAATTTTACATTTTTCTGAATTTTTTTACTATTTATTAAGCCACTTTGAAAATTGCTGATCTGGGTGAACAGTAAAAACAGTGTTTCCAAAATTCTGGACCATATGATCAGCAATTTTCAAAGTGGCTTAATAAATAGTAAAAATATTCAGAAAAATGTAAAATTTGGTCTCCAAGCACATATTAATATGGAGAACAAGATGAACGGTCGGATCGACCATTTGAACATTGGAAACGCAAAAAATGCTTATTTAAGCATATGTGGGCATATGCTTATATAGCATAATAGCCAAGCACTATATATATATATATATATATATATAGAGGAGGGATCAAGTTACAACAAATTTGAGTTACAACAAAGTTACAACAATCATTTTTTTCATTTTCAAAGTCCAAATTGTCTATCCAAACCGTTCAACATGATTATCTAAATAAAATGTGCTTGCAGATCAAATTTTACATTTTTAAATTTTTTTTTACTATTTATTAAGATGGGTACAAAATTCAATGGTCTGAATATGACTATTTTTTGTAAAATACTTAATAAATAGTAAAAAAAATTCAAAAAAATGTAAAATTTGATCTGCTAGCACATTTTATTGTGGAGATCATGTTGAACGGTTTGGATCGACGATTTGGACTTTGAAAATGAAAAAAGTGGTTGTTGTAACTTTGTTGTAACTAACTTGATCCCTCCTCATATATATATATATATATATATATAAAAGATGGGAATATTTATTATTTTATGTACAACCACCTACCACCTTGTCTTGTCTGTAAGAGAATTAAATAAATAAATGGTCAACTACTCAACCTTCTCTTTAACATAAAAAATTAATGACAAACATTATGTAATTTTGAAACGCTCTCTTGGATTGGTAAAAGGAGTCCGCATTCGATCTCTGTCCCTCATATGCTGTATCCATGCTGTGTGTGTGTATATATATATATATATAGGACAGTGCTACGGTGCTACGGCTCAATTTTGAGTTTTCAAAATTCTAACGGTCGATCCGAACCGTTCAACATGATCTCCATATGAATATGTACTTGCAAACCAAATTTTACATTTTTTAGAATTTTTTTACTATTTATTAAGCTACTTTGAAAAAACACTAATTTGTACACAACAGTAAACTTTTCTGGACCATTGGATCAGCGATTTTCAAAGTGGCTTAATAAATAGTAAAAAAATTCTAAAAAATGTAAAATTTGGTTTGCAAGTACATATTCATATGGAGATCATGTTGAACGGTTCGGATCGACCGTTAGGATTTTGAAAACTCAAAAATTGAGCCGTAGCACGGAGGGGCTCTATGCTATGCGTAGCATATTAGCAAAATCCTATATATATTATATATATATATTATATATATATATATATATATATATAGAGTTAGGCTACCGTGCTTTGCAAATTAAACAGCCCCTTTTACTTCGCATTTGTAGCCATTGGATCTGCTTTAATAGTCGTGCAGATCATCATGATAGAATTCTGAAATTTTCGGAACTGGACGAGTCCAGTTGAGAGCAAAATCACACAGCCCCGTCCCCAGTCCAACATCTCTCCTCTCCCTCTCCCTCTCTCTCTCGCGAAAACCCTAAACCCGCGACTTGCCCAGCGACGCTCTCCTCCGCACCAACCCCTCTCTCGCAAAATCACCCAGCAACCCTCCAGTCCGACCCCTCTCCTCTCCTCTCCCTCTCCAGCGACCCTCTGATTCTTTATCTTCGACAACTTCAAACTTTGCTAGTTATCTTCTGATTCTTTATCTTCGACAACTTCAAATAATATATGAAGTATTTTGAGATATTCAAACAACCCTGGGTTTTGATGAAGAACCTATAAGTAGATTACGCACAAACCCCTTGTCAGCATTTTTTTTCAATATACTCCTTTGAAGCTCGGAAATTGCAGATTTTTTGACGCCCAAAGCTTTTGTAGTGTATGCTATCCCTGCTTCAAGCAAGAATTGACATCTGTGCTTGACCGCTGATCTAACTGAAGATCTTACAATTATTCACAGATTAATTCAGTTTCATGCAATTTTGACATTTTGAGTATCTTTGGATTAGTCCATTAAGTCATGTTAATTTCAATCAATCAAATATTTGAACATGCACCAAATCTCATCATGTTTTACAATACAAATGCCAGCAACATTTGATTCCAAATTTCAATTATTCGAGTAACAATTGTCAAACAGAAAGAAGAAAATGATTAAATACCATCTGCTATCAACAACTAACAAACATGAGAAATCAATTACTTGGAGTGGTGACAGTAATAAAATACTAAAATGAAGAAAGATGCAAATTATGATAAACAACAATATAATTTCCAGTAATAAAACAAAATGGGCCTGGAGTTCACCATATGATCCAACAAACACAAAATGAAAGCAAAATTTCAGGTCTCATTGATTCATCTCATTTCTGCGCTACATAATCTGAAAAGCATTACTACTAAACTCTCAAAACAACAAAACATGTCTAAGCTTCGGTCTTTTGTGGTGCTTCCTCTGTGGGAGAAGGATCTTGGTGGTGGGTTTACAGAGCAGGATCAGTGTACTGCTGGAATGGTGAGCTGGAGAATCTTGTCTCAGTCCCAGAATCAGGCGTCAGGAAACCGTAAGTCTTCATCAAACAGTCAAATGTTGCCTACACAACAACAAAAGAATAACACAAATGTTTTATATACAAGTGTATGAATAACAAAAGGAAAAAAGTAAATAATATAGGCATTTTCAATCTCTTGGACAAACAAATCAGATATAGAATAAGGAACTCCTTCACAGAACCATTATTTCACTTTATTGACAGATGAAATCAAATATTTTGCAAATTAGCAAGTAATGCTCGGCAAGTAAAAACAAGGTTAACGGAAGCAAAAGTGACCACATTGTCCCTACTTATTCCATATTAACTCAAACTAACATTCTATAAGTAGCTCAGGAAATTTGCAGCTTAGACCCCAATCATGTTGACTTGATTTTTTTTACACAACTTTGTGTAGTAAACACAAAACGTTATTACCACTAGCAAATTTGCCAATATAATGGAAGGCCGCACAAGGGTCAGTACCAATACACCAGAAACAAGTACACCAGAAACAAGGGTCTCTGTACCGGTACTGGTACAGTACCAGTACACCAGAAACAAGGGTCAGTGAAGTCGGCCATCAAGCCAAGCACCAAAGTCGGCAAAACCACCAAAAAAATGAGATCAGAAAAGGAGGCTTTGAATACTTACCCAAGAGAGCCGCTGGGAGAGGGATCGGGACTGTGAAGAGAGGGATCGCGGAGGAGAGCGTCGCGGAGAGGGGTCGCGGGGTTTAGGTCTTTCGCTGGAAGAGGAGAGGAGAGGAGAGGAGAGGGATCGGAAAGGGCTGTTCGTTTGATTTTGCTCCCAACTGGATATGTTCCAGTTCCGAAATATTGCAAATTCCATCATGATGATGTTGCACGACTATTAAAGCAGATCCAATGGCTACAAATGCGAAGTAAAAGAGGCTGTTTAATTTGCAAAGCACGGTAGCCTTACTCTCTCATCTCTCTCTCTCTCTATATATATATATATATATTATGTATAGTATATATATATATATATATATATAGTATATATATATATATATGGTTTCTAAAAATGAGTTACAAATATATAACGCGGCAGAGAATCTGTTTAGTTTGATTGATCTTAATCCATGAAACAATAACAACTATTAACTCTAGCACGGTTTAGTTCGAGCTGTATATATCTCTCTCTCTCTCCTCTTCTTTCTGGCTCTCTTATTTTCACATTTGATATTTTATTCCGTCTTTCTTAATCTTAAAGCCAATGGCAGGGAGCTAAATGAACCGAGATAAAATTCAGATTTTATGTGGCGTAACATCAGGTGGTTATTTGGTCTCAACTCCATGTTTGTTTGAGAACTAAATCATGAAATAAAGGATTTTGGCCTCAGTGAAGCTGTCAAATGTAAATTAGATAAGCCAGTCTAACATGACCTAAGTCTAATTAATTTAGGCATCCAAATTCGAACCACATAGATAGGAGGTTTAACTTTTATTCTATCATGTGACATGTTAAAACTATAGGAGTTATTAGTTTAAGTCATTCCTCAATCAAACATAAGTTAGTCCAACCAAAGTTAGAATAAATGATATCGATTTACTAATGTTGAGATGTAATAACATTATAACGCTAATTTTTTAAAAAATGTGGTCTATATTGGATCATTTAGTTTTAACTATCAAAATAGAACCGTAAATAAAAAAAGAGATTATCATAATTATTTTTTGAATAAACGAAACCAAGTACATGAAACAACCAAACTATTTTATTGAATATAACACCAAAATAACAATTTTATTTAAAGTAACACCGAATTAACTACACAAAACATTGCATGAAGTACATCACTGTTTTTGTTGTATTTGCTTGCCATCAATAGGTAAAACCTGAATTATGTAATTTCTTTTAATGATATTGTCTAACTTCATAGCCATCTCAGGGTCATGTGGTTTTGCCAATCCCCCACAACGCTTTTCTAAACAATAACATTTTGTACATTACCAATCCCCCCATTTTTGTTGACGTCGAGATCTTTCAGTTATTAAAGCTACAAAACTCGACAATCTCTTCCACTAGACCATTTTTTATCTCCTCCTCTGAGAAGGGCATCCACTGAAAGTTGCTATCTTCATTACACCATTGACCGGATCTCATCATTTCCTCATACTTCAGAACAAAATTTTCGCACAAGGATGCAAACTGTTCATGTAATATCACTAACTGATCCCAAACAGGACCCAAGGGCATTTCACCATCACAAATAATTCAAGGCTTTAGTAAAAGGAAATGATTTGTTGAACCCTTCATTTAGTGCTCATGTGCCAAAGGGAGATATCACATCTTTTGGCTCCCTACAAATATAAATTATTGGACATCCTGATGTCGGATGCTCTTTGGAGTATTGCGTATGGCAATGAGTTCCAAGAATTCTAGGAGAAGGAAGGGTTACCAGATACTGTTCATCTTGTGTAGCATAGCTTTGTTCAGTAACTGGAACGCAATCATTTGGATTGAGTTTACAAAGGGTGAGATGATAAAGCATACTTGTTTCGGTGCAGTATAGTGAAAGTGAGGGCTTTGAGCCAAGTGGTGCCGGACTTCACAAAACTTGCCACGATTACATCACCGGGGCGAGATTGGAAAGTCTCCTCCATCACCATAATACCTGGAAGTAGCCCCTCTGGTAGCCAAAAGGCTTTGTAATTTCGCCACGAAGACGTCAGCCACCTTCTCGTTTTTCGAGTGTCAAAATTATCGATTTGTATTTACAATCTACTTCTTCAATACTTGGAATGCTCTTGATGGGTCGACGAGACCTCAGTATTGTTACCTTTCTCCTACCTCATTCTTAACGGGATTATTGCAATTGGAAGTGAAGGTGGAATTAGTGTTAAGAGAAGGATTTTCCATGGGGATAACGGAACCTCTCCTTTTTGCGTTCTAGAAATTTGGTTCCGATGAATAGGCTTATAAAAGTAGTAGCACAAAAGTAGCATA
>JAJGRW010000693.1:3903392-4014011 GCA_025461045.1 Carex parvula | reverse complement strand
GTCCCCTCCCTTAAATTGTTTTTTGGTTATGTTCCCCTTCATTGCCCTTAGATTTTGATAGCATTATTTTTTTTTAATCATGTGTCTCGTACTTCATCAACTCATGTGTATTTTTTTCCTTGGAATAAAATAAAATAACAATTTTAGTGTACATGCAAGTTATATTTTAAAACCTAATTTTACGTACATTTGGATAGACTTTTAATAATCATGAGAAATATATATTTATCACAAATGGAGCTATATATATAGGAAATTGCTAATATGCTATGCATAGCATAGAGGGCCTCCGTGCTACGGCTCAATATTTTGGTTTTCAAAATCCTAACGGTCGATCCGAACCATTTAACATGATCTCCATATGAATATGTACTTGTAAACCAAATTTTACATTTTTTAGAATTTTTTAACATGATCTGAAAATTCTGTTTTTCTACCTATAAAAAAAAATAGTAAAAAAATTCTAAAAAATGTAAAATTTGGTTTGCAAGTACATATTCATATCGAGATCATGTTGAACGGTTCGGATCGACCGTTAGAATTTTGAAAACTCACACACATGCACACACACATCCACACGCACTCACGCGCACCCACCCGCACCCACGCGCACGCGCACCCACCTGCACCCACCCGCACCCACCCGCACCCACATGCACTCACGCACAGTGCAGGCTCAGAATACGTATCCTCTGCATTAACTCAAAAGAGGATCTTTTGAGTTAATGAATCACAACCGTCTGATTTTAAACAGAGCTAATGAATCCGGCTCCTGCCTATAACATAAGGGTCCCTTTAATATTAGTGCGGATCTAATCTACACGAATCTTGAGACAAATCGGATAGTCGAGATGCATTAACTCATGCATCTCAAAAATTCCGTTTTGAGTTAATGCAGAGGATATGAATTCGCAGGCTCAAGGGTGTCCGATAATTGCGCCTAAGGTAGACGGTAAGGAACACCGTAATGCCTCACACCTTGTTTATATATATATTTTAGAATACTATTAAATTACATCAGGCTCAAGGGTGCCAGATAACCGTGGCTAGGGTCAACGACAAGGAACCCCCTAGTGTCTCACACTCTACAAATTAATATATTCTACGATCAATATGCTAAATTACAACGAATTCACATCCTCCCAGGTACCGTAATAGAGAATCTTTTACAATTACTTAATCTGGACCGTTCTTATTAACTTTGCATGAATCTCAAAACCCAATAATACTGCCCCTGCGCTAGCTAGTCCGAATTTAAAGCGGCTAAGAGTTAATCTCAAACCGTAAAGCGAAGGAAATCTTTTATAGTAATGGAGAGGATACTTGCCCAAATTACAACAGGTTCAAGGGAGCCCGATAATTGTGTCTCACACTTCATAATTTAGCATATCCTAAATTTAGGAATCTTGCATCTAAAATGATCCTCACACCAAACATATACAACAAGAAAAAACTACCCGTATGATGCAATAATTAGTTAAACCTATTCCTCTCGATCAGATAAAGGTCTCCACGGCCCATCTAGCACTCGCGGGAAAGTAACATAACAACAAAACATGTGCCACAACATCTACGACGATATGTGCACCAAAAGTAATATAGTAACCAAAAAGATATATGAATCGATGGAAATGCATATGTATCACCGTACCGTGATCAACATACATAACATATCTCGTAACAACGAGTAGCACCAAATGTAGGTGTGGAATGCACCAGGATCATTCATAAAATTTTATTCACTTTTTTTCAATTTATGTAAACAAATCAACACTATACAAAGAAAGGTTTGTTGCCTAATTGTTGGACTAAGTCAAAGTTAATCAGCTTCCCTGAGACGTTGAGTCTTAATTGTTGCATGCATGTATTTCTAACTTGTAGGGCTCTCAAAAATGCCATTTTAATTTCTTTCTAGTGGACGACAAATTCATTCATTTATATCCTCATAATCTATTTGTTATTGAAGTATATTTGCCCTTACTTTTCAGTTAAGGAAAGATATGATGGGGTGAGGAATGATTTGTCCGACAAGACCGGAGAACATATACGATTAGCCGTACGCAAGCTGAGTGACACCTACCCCCAAGATCCATATTACAGTCCCCGACCTCAGCAACCTCGAAGAAGATGGCCATGATCACAATTTATAACTTATCAAGGAGTTGCAACAAAGGTCCCCTATAATTTGTTGAAATTGAAGTCTGTTGTCAATAATTTGTTGAAATTGAAAATTGATAGTGCGACCATTGTAATTTATTTTTCACATTTTAAATTATTTTTAAGCACTATGTATCAACAGGCTCTCTAGTGTGGTTCTGGATCACCTCATCTATCCACAAATCTCTTTCTCACTAATTTGGCTCTCTAGTGTTGTTCTCGATCACCTCCTACATCCACCAATCTCATTCTCACTTTGTTGGCTGTCTTGTGTTTTTCAAGATCACCTCCTCCATCCACCAATCTCTTTCGTACTCTATTGGCTCTCTAATATTGTTTTGGATCACCTCCTATATCCACAATTCTCCTTCTCACTTCGTTGGTTCTCTTGTGTTGTTTTGGATCACCTCGTTCATGATCACTCAAAAGAGAGCAATGTTTCTTTTAATATTTATAAACTCGTAAATGCTATCGGTTCGGACTGCAAGCGCACAATCCTATCGAGTAGTATATTCGAGGTCGATCCACAGAGAATATTGGTTCAATGCTTTGAGCGATCGAATCACAATCTTTCGAAAGGCTAGACGAAATCTGTAAATTGAGAGATGTTGTTGTGATCAATGTAAATTAGGAAGCAATTAAAAGTAATTAAAATAAAGATAGAGATGAGAATTTCTAGGGTTTCGGCACACCATTGCTACTCAATCAGCCTTGACAATATATTCCTGTTGCGTCTGATTTCCTGTTGTTGTTTAATGAAAGACACCACATAGGTCACTGCGATTTATGTTACACGAGAATGACAGATCTTTCACCGAGATTCTACATAGGTGATCACTCAAAAGAGAGCAATGTTTCTTTTAATATTTATAAACTTGTAAATGCTATCGGTTCGGACTGCAAGCGCACAATCCTATCGAGTAGTATATTCGAGATCGATCCACAGGGAATATTGGTTCAGTGCTTTGAGCGATCGAATCACAATCTTTCTAAAGGCTAGATGAAATCTGTAAATTGAGAGATGTTGTTTTGATCAATGTAAATTATGAAGCAATTAAAAGTAATTAAAATAAAGATAGAGATGAGGATTCCTAGGGTTTCGGCACACCATTGCCACTCAATCCGCCTTGACAATGTATTCCTGTTGCGTCTGATTTCCTGTTGTTGTTTAATGAAAGACACCACATAGGTCATTGCGATTTATGTTACGCAAGAATGACAGATCTTTCACCGAGATTCTACATAGGACACTGCGATTTTCCTTACGCAAATGTCTGATCTCTCAAATACCCCAAATTACTACACAGATCACTGCGATTTACTTTACGCAAGTGATAGAATTTGGTACGCGTTTTGTTGGTCTGGTTTATGGTTTCCCCGCTAAGGTTTTCTTCACATAAACCTAATAGATCTCAACGAGACTAATTCATACAAATAGTTTCTCTTGCCATTAAAGTACTGTCACTACCCTAACGGTCTCAAACTAGATCATTGAAATTAGATGAAGAGATAGTAAATCACAAAAGCATTTTGTTTCAACAACAAGAAATCATAATCAACAGAAATATATATATATCAAAACATCAAGAGTAACAAGGTTTACTGTCTAGCCCTAAGAAAATGAACTTAGCTGCGGAACGGCATTGTTACAAGCACTCCTCTCTTCTCACTTTGATCAAATCTAACCCTAATTACAAAGATCACTATTTCCATCTGCCCAGGGGCCTTATATAGGAGTGGAGGGACGTGTAGAGGTTGAGTAGGGGCTAAGAAACTGATCTGGAAACAGCTGTCGGCAGTTATTCCCAAGAGATGCCTTCGGATACGGGCCGTATCAGGTGATACGGTCCGTATTAGGTCCTTGACGGTTAGGGTTTAATGCTTCCAGCGCTATCTCCTGGTCTATGCTAGGCCTGGTTCGTATTAGCCAATACGGACCGTAACAGAGACTTAGTCGATGAGCGTCGCTGATCCGATTGACCTGATTCTAGCTCTATTTGGTGTAAAATAGTCCCAAAACCTGTATTCTGCAATAAAACATAAAGAAGGGTGACAGTAGCCTTTTTCTCTAATAAATTAAATATAAGTGTGAGAAAATATGCAAAACCTAAGCCAAAACCCTACGTAAATCATTATTATTTTGACTCTGATCAATAGGACACTGCGATTTACCTTACGCAAATGTTTGATCTCTCAAATACCCCAAATTACTACACAGATCACTGCGATTTACTTTACGCATGTGATGGAATTTGGTACGCGTTTTGTTGGTCTGGTTTATGGTTTCCCCACTAAGATTTTCTTCACATAAACCTAATAAATCTCAACGAGGCTAATTCATACAAATAGTTTCTCTTACCATTAAAGCACTGTCACTACCCTAACGAACTCAAACTAGATCATTGAAGTTAGATGAAGAGATAGTAAATCACAAAAGCATTTTGTTTCAACAACAAGAAATCATAATCAACAGAAATATATATATCAAAACATCAAGAGTAACAAGGTTTACGGCCTAGCCCTAAGAAAAGGAACTTAGCCGCGGAACGACATTGTTACAAGCACTCCTCTCTTATCTCTTTAATCAAATCCAACCCTAATTACAAAAATGATTATTCCTTCTGCCCAGGGGCCTTATATAGGAGTGGAGGGACGTGTGTAGGTTGAGTAGGGGCTAAGAAACTGATCTGGAAACAGCTGTCGGTAGTTATTCCCCAAGAGATGCCTTCGGATACGGGCCGTATCAGGTGATACGGTCCGTATTAGGTCCTTGACGGTTAGGGTTTAATGCTTCCAGCGCTATCTCCTGGTCTGTGCTAGGCCTGGTCCGTATTAGGCAATACGGACCGTAACAGAGACTTAGTCGATCAGCGTCGCTGATCCGATTGACCCGATTCTAGCTCCATTCGGTGTAAAATAGTCCCAAAACTTATTTTCTGCAATAAAACATAAAGAAGGGTGACAGTAGCCTTTTTCTCTAATAAAGTATACATAAGTGTGAGAAAATATGCAAAACCTAAGCGAAAACTCTACGTAGATCATCGTTATTTTGACTCTGATCACGCCTCCCAACTTGAATTGTTGCTTGTCCTCAAGCAACGGCATCCCAGCTGGTCAAAGATCCGGTCTAGGTTAAACCATACAATCTCAAGGACTTGTTAAAAATTAAATTAGGGCTTAGGTTTGGTACAATTGGCATGACAATAAAAATTTAGAATTTTAAAATATTCATGACTTCTCCCTTGAACAATTTATTCACCCCATGATTGACCTCATTATGCATTCCCTAGAAGAATTATCATTGAACAATTTATTTTACAAATATCCTTAAATTTGAGAGTATTAATTTCCCCTTCGATAAATGGATCCCTTCCAATCAATTGGAATTCTAATGATATAAATTTTAATTTTCCTTCCCAATTGATTGGAGCAAAGTATGACAACTAAGTGTGTTGGTACTTGTGACTATTTTTGAAAAATTAAATATGTACAGAATTTAAAATTTAGGAGGTTTTCTCGAGCCTATTGGTAACCAGTCTTGCGTAGGCACCCGTACTCTTTTTATCCTCCATCTTTTATTCTATTTTTTCTTTTTCTGGATTTTTCTATTTTTTTTGGATTTTTCTCATTTCTGATTTTTTTTTGTTTTTTTCTATTTTTCTGAAAAATAAAATATTTTTGTGTCACAAGCACCATGATTACACACAATTCCAAGTATTCATTCATACAAGGAATTATTGCATAATTTCGCTAGGGGTCTATCTATAATAAATGGGTATTCTAAAATACTATCAAGCCTAAAAGGCTTTGCGAAAATAAATTACTCAATAAATAAAAATTCTAGGGTTTGCGATTTTTTTGATCAACTCTCAGGGTTAGCAATTAATTGTTCACTTTGAGATCACTAATTATTTTAGAAATTCCTAATTTTTGGTATCATGATCAATTGTCTAAACCTTAGCCTAATTCAATTTAAAACAATTCCTATTTGATTAAACCTACATGCAAATTACCCCTAAATTATATGATCCTATCATTGCAAATGCCTATATGCACGCTAGATAAAAACCTCAATCGTTCCTCCCAACTTGTCTTGGTTAAGCCTTAAGAAGTGGTCCCGATTGAGTAAAACTGCTAGCGAAAAAATGAAAAATAAGGGTCCTACATGCCATGATCCTAGATACAATACAATTCCTAAACTAATTTCTTACCCCTACCCCCATGCTTAAATTTTGTATTGTCCTCAATGCAAGAAGATAAACAATTAAGAGAGGGATAAGAAAGATCTCACAGATTACTCGTTGCGAAGGGGTGGTGGTGGGGTGAATGGAATCGGTGGTGTGAATGGTATTCCCTTGGAAAGGCAATATTCATAGAAATTCTTGTGGGCTTTGTTTACCTTGTCCATGTATTCCTTCAAGTAGCGGGTGCGTTTCTTCAAATTCCCGAGGGTGTTGTTGGTGTAACGCGTGGTTGGACCGGGCTCACGAGCTTGAGATATGGTTGTCTCTTGTTCCCATTCGGTTGGTGCGGGCATGGAGTTTGCTTCGTTGGTGTCATCGCGCGGCGGGATGAGGTGGCGTACGAAAGCCATGTCATGATGGTGGATGGATGAGTGGTGTGATGCGCTATGTGTTTCCTCCATGGGCTCTTCGGTTGGTTCCTCCTCGGTTGGTTCTTCCTCGATTGGTTCCTCCTCTATTGGTTCTTCTTCGTGCATCATCTCCATGTTCATATTCGTATCCAAACTGGAATGACCCCTTATCTGTTCCGATATGGAGAGTCATTCCCTCGCCTATTTTCAACGTGTACATTATGTCTCTTGTGTGTGCATTGAATACCGCTTGCACGTGATTGTTGTTCACTAGGTAGTTCATGTTAAGGTGGTTGTTGCCAAATACTTCAGTGCAGCCGTCGAGTTTTATGTTGTGGTGGTGTGCAAGGAGGGTTGCATAACAACCTACGGAAATCACGTGATTATTCTTTGTGTCGGCGGCCACCGATATGAGGTGGTGCAAGATGTGGTGTCCAAGGTGCGGTTGATGCTTGTGGCTCTTCATGCAACACATGATATAAATATCCCTCTCTCGCACTTCCGTTGTGTCTTCTCCTGTTGGGAATATAGAATTAGTCAAAAGAATATGAATATACCTTAATTCTATCGATGAAATGAGGCGTGAATCTTTGCGGTATATTTTGCGCTCATCAATTGCGATCATTTCCCAATACTTCATGCGCTTCTCCCTTGTGCATAGTTCAGTTTTGCCATTTGTGGAGATGGACAGCGCCTTGCAAAATTCCTCCATAGTTATGGCAAATGGGCGGTTGAATAAACGGTATTTGATCATGTTGCCATCCCATTGTAGTGTTGCTAGAAATTCGATGGAGGGTCGCAAATAGACTCTTGTGGTTCGTAGGCGGTCTGCCAAATCCCATAAATTGATATTATTAAGGGATACTCGCACATAATCATAGCATCCAAGGACCTTCATGGTGTTAATGCACATTGCTTTGTTGTTCGCGATAGTGCGGTCAAGCAATGTTTGAGCACGGTCGAATTCTTGTTTGTTGCGGAACTTGATTCCCATGGCTGTCGCGAAGGTGTTTTCATTGTCGGATTGAGAATCGGAGGAACGAGGGCTGTTGTGCGCCATTTTTCTCTGGTTTCGGTCTCTGTTACGGGCCGTATTCACTTGATACGGGGTTAATACGGGCCTGACTTGGAGGATTTCTGTGGACAGGATGTGAATTTTGATCTGAAAATTCTATGAAATGGTGCAGGAAAAAGGAAAGTGGATGAAAAGTTTATATGGCAGTGGAAATGTGTGATGAATGTGCAGGAAGTGCTGGTAGTGGGAAGTTAAATTTGGTTAAATTTCGAATTTCTTCCTTGGAGCGCCAGAATTAGAGAGTTGGTTATTTCTGCTTATTGAATACGGTCCGTATCAACTGATACGGTCCGTAACCGTTGTGCGGTTTTGTGTTGAACTCTGCTTTTCTGCGCCAAGTCCGAGGTAGGTCCGTATTGGAGTATTACCCCGTATTGGACTGATACAGTCCGTAACAGAGAGTAAATTTTCATGACGGGCTTCGAATTTTTCGACCAAATTCTTCCAGCATCTCCTTCTGTAGGTAAGATTAGTAACCATGTGATTAGTATAATAGTTTAGGATCAAATGAAATATTTTTTGATTTTTTGAAATTTTATATGAAAAAAAAAGAAAGCATATGTGGCCTTGGGTTGCCTCCCAAGAAGCGCTTGTTTAAAGTCATTAGCTCGACTTTTCGATTTCATCCATCGTTTGGCTGATTCCCGAAGGAATATGTCTCTTTATGCTCATCATTCGTTCCTGCGATGTAATGCTTCAGTCTCTGGCCATTCACTTTGAAATGCCCGGTTTCTTGACTCCATATTTGGACTGTTCTATAAGGGTACACGTAAGTGATCTTATATGGTCCCGTCCATCTGGATCTCAATTTTCCGGGGAAGAGTTTGAGCCGTGAATTGAAGAGAAGTACCGTGTCTCCTTCCTTGAACTCCCTTTTTCTGATCTTTTTGTCATGGTAGAATTTCGCCCGTTCTTTGTACATCTTTGCATTGTCGTATGCATGTAGTCTCAGTTCATCTAGTGCATTCAGATCTAGTAGCCTCTTTTTGCCCGCATCCCTAAGATCATAATTGAACGTTTTGATTGCCCAATATGCCTTGTGTTCTAATTCCACCGGCAGATGACAAGCTTTTCCGTAGATCAGGTTGTAAGGTGTCATTCCGATTGGAGTTTTGAACGAGGTTCTGTAGGCCCAAAGTGCCTCGTCTAGTTTGAGTGCCCAATTTTTCCTGGACCAAGACACCGCCTTTTGCAGGATGTTCTTGATTTCTCTGTTTGAAATTTCTACTTGCCCACTGGTTTGTGGATGGTAAGGAGTTGCCACCTTGTGTGAGACGCCATATTTCTTCAGAAGATTGTTGAATTGATTGTTAATGAAATGCGATCCTCTATCACTTATCACTACTCGAGGGATGCCAAACCTTGGAAATATGATCTTCTGGAACAGTCGCTTGACTACATTTGCATCTGCTGAGGGTGCTGGAATTGCTTCCACCCATTTTGAGACATAGTCGACTGCTACGAGGATATACTTGTTGTTACCTGAGCTTGAGAATGGTCCCATGAAATAAATTCCCCAGACATCGAAAATCTCTACTTCTAGGATCGAATTTTGTGGCATCTCATCACGTTTAGATATGTTTTCCGTCCGTTGACATGCGTCACAGCGGGAAACATAATCCTTAACGTCTCTGAAGATGTCAGGCCAATAAAAACCTGCTTGAAGAATTTTCAATACTGTCTTTTGGAATGATGCATGGCCACCATATGGCGAGGAGTGGCAGTCATGGATGATGCCTTTCGATTCTTCGTGTGTGACACATCTTCTGTGTATTCCGTCTACACAGAGGCGGAAGAGGTAAGGATCATCCCAGTAGAAATGTTTAGCATTTGCCAAGAATCTCTTCTTTTGCTGAAATGTCATGTCGTTATTTTGACTCTGATCAGTTCATCGATTAATATTATTATGACTCCGTTGGCTTTCTATATTTTGTATCACCTACTCCATCCACCAATTTGTTTTTCACTCTGTTAGCTCACTTGTGTAGTTCTAGATCACCTCATGCATCCACGAATCTCTTTTTCACTCTGTTGGCTCTTTAGTGTTGTTTTGAATCACCTCCTCAATCCACAAATCTGCTTCTCACTTTATTAGATCTCTAGTGTTGTTCTGGATCACCTCATCCATCCACGAATCTATTTGTCTCTCTATTGGATCTCTAGTGTTGTTCAGAAAAACATCTCCTACATCCACTAATCTCATTCTCACTCCGTTGGCCCTCTTGTGTTGTTCTGGATTAGCTCTTACATCCACGAATCTCCTTCTCACTATATTGGCTCTCTAGCGTTGTCCTGGATCACCTCCTCTATCCACAAATCTCATTCTCAGTCATTTGACTCTTTAGTGTTGTTCTGGATCACTTCCTCTATCCACAAATCTTCTTCTAACTCTGTTGGATCTCTAGCGTATTTCTATATCAGCACCTCCATCCACGAATTGATTTCTCACTCTGTTGGATCTATAGTGTTGTTCTAGATGACCTCCTCTATCCACTAATCCCTTTTTCTCTCGTTGAATCTCGAGTGTTGTTCTGGATTACCACTCCATCCACCAAACTCCTCACTCCATTGGCTCTTTAGTATTGTTCTGAATCACCTCCTCCATCCACCAATCTCCTTTCACTCTGTTGAATCTCTAATGTTATTCAGGATCACTAGTTTTGGATCTCTAGTATTGTTCTGTATCACCTACTACATCCACCAATCTGTTTTTCACTCTATTAGCTCACTTGTTTTGTTCTGGATTACCTCTTGCATCCACGAATCTCCTTCTCACTCCGTTGGTCTCTAGTGTTGTTCTGGATCATCTCCTACATCCATGAGTCTCTTTCTCACTTCGTTGGATCTCTAGTATTATTCTGGATCACCTCCTCTATCCAAAAATCTTCTTGGCACTCTGTTGGATATCTAGTGTTGTCCTGAATCATCTCCTCCATCCACCAATCTCCTTTTCACTCCATTGAATCTCTAATATTGTTCTGGCGCACCTCACGCATCCACCATTCTCCTTCTCACTCTGTTGGATCTATAGTGTTGTTCTACATTACCTCCTCGATCTACAAATCTCATTCTCACTCTGTTGGATCTCTTGTGATGTTCTGGATGACCTCCTCCCACTCACTTATCTCTGTCTTTCTCTTGAATCTCTAGTGTTGTTCTGGATTACCTCCTCTATCCACAATTCTCCTTCTTAATTTGACTCTCTAGTGTTGTTCTAAATCACCTTCTACATCCACCAATCTCATTCTCACTTTGTTGGTTGTCTTGTGTTGTTCTGGATCACCTCCTCCATCTAATTTAACGTCTAATTTATAATTCTTATCTTAATTAATTTTACTAAACAAGAGTCATTACTGAAGAAAATCAAGTATACATAAGATCATCCTACCAAGAAAAATTCTAACACAACTTAAAAAAAATGGAAATTACCAAAGTTTCTTAAAACTTTTCTTTTTCAAAACACAGAAAGTACAATTACGACATAATATGTATTGAAATCGTAATATGAAAATGTTATATATAGGAAATGACACTGTATTCAATTATAAGATTTTGTGAACGTTCGGTGATATATTATATAATTTTGTAGTTACTATATTTGCTCCTGTCGGATGTATAAGGTTTGGGTTGCCTATTTTTTCTTTGTGCAAGAAAATTTAAAATAGCTTCTCCAATTAATCTGCATTGAGTTTGAGAAATTAAAACCAATTTAAATTAAGGTCTAATAATGTAATTAGTAAAAAATCGTATTAAATACATTAACCTTCTATTTTGCAAGCTATTTAATTTGATTTGTTATATTGTTTTATTATATTATATTAGCTATCATTTTATTCTCTAATTACCGTTATTTGTTTTATTACCCGTTATGTTAATAGATAGATAAACTAATATTTAATGGGTAAGGATAAAGTATGTATATGACTAATTTTAAAGGGATATAAGTAAACCAAGGGCTTGTATCGACAACACCAGTGGACATTTGGAATAACACACATATTTCAAATTACCAAAAATGACAAAATCATGCACACATATCAACTAGATACTGGTATTGGCTGGTACTAACAGATATAAGATTTTGTTTAGAATTACTTCTAACTTCTTAAAATACCAAATTAGTTAAAAAAACAAATACTAGATAGTATTATTTACAAAACTAGTTTTTCAGTTCACATTTACACATAGAGAACCTATTTAAATGACTGATTTAGTTAGGTATACCTAAACCCTAAACCACAGAAATAGCAACAAGGGATAACAGTAAAGTTCAGTTTAGAGCGTGAACAAGACAGTAGTTCCGAACTTAATGAAATCAAGCCAAAGAAAGAACAAGGGGACACAGAGTACCATGAATCAAAAAATAGAGAAAGACACACCACCTTCACAGCTTGCTTCTTTTTCCTCTTTCATTATTACCTTTGTCTTCCACTGCCTCTTTTGAAGTTTTCATGTTCCGAGAGGGAAGAAGAGAACAGAGTACATTAATAACTTCTTGCTTAAGAAACTGAAGTGAGGAATGAAACATAAAAAAATTATTTTTGTATAAAACATTAAAAAATTATCTCAAGACGTTTCGTATTAATCATAACAAAAAAAATTCTTATTCTTTTTATTTAAATTATTAAACACCTATTATTTTTGGACCAAAATTTTGAACTCATTTATTTTTAAATACTAACTTTGTATGTAACATAATATTACAATAGCTTTATTTTTTTTTCACATGTCGAATTTTGTATAATGTTATAAATATGCTATTGGAAGAGCAAATAAATATTTAAAATATATAATGCTAACACAACAAAATATTTAAAAGGAGATAATATTGTAAAATAAGTTAAAGTCACCTAATTTAAAAAAGCAAATACACCTAAAACTTGTAAAACGTTAAAAGTTGGAGGATCCATTTGTAAACTTCTCATTTGTTTCTGACAATCCAATTCAGCTGCTGCTCTTAGCCTCTGGACCGATATCCTCCTAGGACCCTGACTCAAGCAAATTACAACTGCCGGCCCAGATTAATTCTGTATGGGCCAAACTCAAATCCGGTGCCTATTGTGACTATAGGGGGCTGTTTTGAGATTCGTGTCATATTAAATGGGCCGTCCGATCGTAATTTGCTTAAGTCAGGTAACCTGAGGTGTTGTGAATCCCTTAGCCTCTTACCCACACTTCACTAATTACCTAGCTTCGCTTTAATCTTAAAGAATCATTCTTTAATCTTTCTTCAATACCTTTATCAACCAATCACACTATACTAATTACATTGCTGTGCTTTCTAGTTGAAGAACCAATCTTTCTTCCACTATGTCGTCAACTTCTGACCAGATTCAGATGGTTGGCGGCCGAACGGCGACGATCTACCATCTGAAGCGTTTAGGCTACCTGCTGGGGCCAACACCACGGCACCACCAGATGCGACCAACACCATGGCACCAACAGCTGCGACCAACACCACGACACTAACAGCTGGGACCAACACCACGACACCAACAGCTGCGACCAACACCACAGCCCCAACATCTGATTTTGATTTTCTCTTATGTCTAATATTTGAATATTATATAAGTTTTTTCAAACACGTAATTGATTCAATTTGAAATAGAATGACTTTTTAATTCATAATCATTTAAATTTTCTCACATGATATTTATAAGGATATTTATAGTAGTTAAGTTAGTTAGAAGACATCAAAAGACATGCAAAGAAATAAAAAGTGAATGAAGGAGGAAAGTAAATGAGTGATTTTACATTTTAAATGTGTGACAGATAATTTTTTTTTTGCTTAGTGCACTTAAGATAATATTATCTGGTACAAATTAAAGACAAAAGAAATTTCACAGATTTGTATCGGTATTATATATTTATACATAAAATTTGTATCATTATATTTTAGTTAAGTACGTGTCTCATGTTTGCTTTGAAGCATGTTTTTTTTTTTTTGGAAAAACTAAATACATAATAGTCTCAGTATACATGTGAGTTTTATAATATATCTAATTTTACGGTACATTGGCTAGATTTAATCATGTGGAAAATAAATAAATTTAATTTTGTCACTAATAGAGCTATATTTGATAGTTCACCGTTTTTTCCGTCTAAATCATTGTTGTATCTTCTTTTCTTTTCTTGAAATATTAATTCATAGTTGTTGGATTAAGAAAGTTTCAATCTGCAACTAAGAAGAGGCGCCTGTATAATCAAATCTTTATTTTGGCAATTAATATTTATCCTTCAAATATCACAATTAATTGGAAAGTTGAAAATAACAAAAATTTATTTTCATTCATACAAGTATATATTTATTTTTAGACAAGTGTGGATTTTTCAAATGGATAATGACTTCGGAAGTTCAAGACAGTTTATTGAATAACTCAAGTGATTATTTTGATTCAAATTATGTGCAAATAGATGTTATTTTTGTTTTTAATTAATATGGACTCGAATTTGAGATCCTAAAATTACTAAAACTCATATTTAGTATCTGATTGTTATCTTGCTGGCTCACAATTTTATTTATACCATATCAATTGTATGCTTCAAATTTTAAGCATTCGAATTTGTTGGATATATGTTGATTCGTCTTAATTCTAAAAAAAAATTACATATCGGATATAATTAATCAATTGTTGTGCTAATTCTAAAAGATACATCAACTTTTGCGCGAACAAGTACGTAAATATTTGCAGCTCTTTCAGTGCATCTATTAAGTAATTAATTTGAATTGTAATTGATTTTTTTTTTTATGAAAAGTAATAAATTAATTTCCATATACTATACTACAAAACTACAAAAAAGATATTGATTTAAAAAAAGAATGAAAAAAAAACATGTTAGTAGTGAATATTAAAGTTAACACCGTTTATAAAAATAAAAGTTACTTACCACTGCTGCCACAGTTACAATCAAAATGATTGATACAAAATGGTGAAAAGTTGGCCGATGAATATATGACACTCGGCACTGATGGCTGACCTAAACCAAGGTTTACGGTCGCATGTAAACTGACATACCTAAACCAACGTCATATATAACTAAACAAAAAAAAAACTCTAAAAAACATGAGTTGGCATGCTGAAAATTGAAGTAAAAATAAATCCGCGGAAATTGAGACATCAACTTCCTTTTAATAGACTATAGTAAAACAGAAAGCCAATATTTGATTTTCGCTAATATTTAATATTTAAATATTATATAAAGTCTTTTCAGATTCATAGGTGATTAAATTTTAATATTTAAATATTATATAAGGTCTTTTCAAATTCGCTGATTCAATTTTAGAATTTCATGACTTTTCAATTCATAATTGCTTATTTTTTCTCACAAGTTATAATAGTTAAGTTATCATTTAGAAAGCAACAAAAGGTATGCAAAGAAATAAAATGTAGATAAAGGAGGAAAGTAAATGAGTGATTTAACATTGTAAATGTGTGACAAATTATTTGTTTTGCTTAATGCCCTTAAGATATATTATCTTGTATAAATTATAGACAAAAGAAATATAATTATATATCGGAAGTATACATTTATAAATAAAATTTGTAGCATAATATTTTAGTTATGTGTCTCCTGTTCTCTTTACAAATATATATTTTTTAATTAGTAAAATATAGTCTTAGTGTACATGTAGGTTTGTGCAAGTTATGATGGTGTAGTTTTGAGGCAACGAAGGCTAGCAACACTGATCCAATTCCCCTATCCAATCCAGGATTCTGATCCAATCCAAGATTCCCTCATTCCTCTTCTACTCTCTCTTTCCCCTAAGTCTGTATTTGAGCATAACCATATACCTCAATTAAGTGCCATTTCTTTCCATTGAGGATGTGGAGGATACTGAAATTTTTGTACTTGTTGCTATAAGATCACAGGTTGAACTTCTCTTTCAAGAGAGACTGGGGAACAATTTTGTAGAAATCTGGAGGAAGTTATCAGCCAACAATTGAATTCTAGCATAACAAAAATTTGCGGTAATGGGGATCTCAAAGATGGAACATCCATGGTGATTCAATTCCCTTTTATAATTGACTTCTCATCTATTTAAAATAAAATAAAACATAAAATTGACTTGAATTGGGTGCATCTAGAATTGATGTTTATAGGTCAGTCACCATCTTACTAAAATTATTTCCAACAAGAAAATAATGCAGTGTTGGTTTAACCAGTATGGAAAATAAGAAACAGAGCAGGAATATTGTGTCAGAGTGAGGCTGTTGTATACTAATTTGAGTAAGAGAAAAATATATGAAACAGAAGTTTTCTATTTGAAGTATTTATGAGAGCCAATTCTTTTTTTTTCCCATTCATATGTTGTTGTGGTTTGGATGAATTGGAATTAAAATTGTGAAACTGAATTTTGCGAATGGAAATTCAGCTGTCAAAATACAAGTTTGGGATTATAACTGCGTGCTATATTTTTTCACAAAGCATTTTATAGCTATACATATGATTCTTTTCAAGAGACTTGTTAAGTGTATGTCTAAGTAATGATCAAAATTGGACACGTGTCAATTCAAACTAATTTAAAAGTCATTATATTAGTAATTTATATAAATAATTGTAGGGGAGATTCACCAAAATTTCAAAGATAGATATATATATATACACACCTAAAATAATGATTTCTTGGACGAAAGTTGTTGGACAACAAAATATATGTGAACCATAAATAATTCAAATAGAAGAAAAATCATGTTAGAGAAGGGCAAATTATTGTTTTTTTCTTCATTATTAATTCATTCTTCTCTGTATGTTGCTTATTTGAGTGAATATAGAAAAAATTATGGAGGAAGGATTTTAGGGTTTCTTTTAGCCATGTAACAAATTGTGGTTAATGAAATGGGGGTTTGAACTCTATTGTTTTCTATCACTACTACAAAAACATTAACTATACAACGCATATTATACATGGATGGGAGAAAATTAAATTAACAGTGTGTAAAAGAAGAAGGCGCACACGCAAAAATGAGCTCAACTATGTACTAAAGTAACCTATATTTGTACATGGTTTGTTAATAGTATACCATGTATGATATTAGACGATCATACACGTTTTTTATTTGGGAAACACTGTGTATGATTAGTATCAATTTCCAAATACGGGTTTGTATTTTGAAACAGTCTACGCTTTCTTCCCGCTCTCTCAACCAACCCCTGCTAAAAATTAATTTCTTGAAGGGACGCCCCCCTCCCCGCTATGCACGTATTTTCACATTCAACCTCTTCAACCCAATTTGAGCCCTGCCACCTCTCCCTTGTCTCTTCATTTTCTCTCTTATGATCTTATTGCTGCTCTTCATTTTTCTCTCTTATCTCACGGTGGTAGGGAGAGTTATCTCATCATTAGTTTCGTCTGCCTCCATGATAATTGAAGTGTTGGTGATTCAAGATGATGGCATCCAAATCTCTTAATGAGATTAATCTTGACTCTACATGTGAATTCGTTGATTGTTTTACACTCGTAAAGGAGGACACATCATATATATATCTCATAAATTGATCGGCGTGGAGGAATTGGATGACATGTCATTCCGCAAGACTAAAATAGTTGAGTTATGCCCTTCTTCCTATTTGCTCTTTGAGGTTATTTAACCTTTTGCAAATTAAAGGGCCTAAAGATCCATGAAGCTAGGGCAACTAGGAAAAGGGTATAGATCAATATTTAGTAGCTCAAATTTGCGAATTATTGTGCTCTTCTTTGTTTTTACCCATCAATCCAATAACAAGTATATTTACTTTTATGATAATACATGTTTGTTGTTTGTTAAATTTGTTTAAATTTTTATATATGTTTGTATGCATATATAAAAATCCTTAAAATTTGTATGCATAATGTTTTTCACATTTGTAGGAAGTTTCATATACGATTCTTTAATAGCTAGTAAACATGGATATAAGCAGTATTTTATGAAAAAAAATATACAAATCATACACGGTTCTTTAGAAATAACAATGTATAAACCATGTGAATTAAGATTTTTGCTTTTTGCATTTCTATTGTAACTTATACCCGGTTTTATTAGGAACCGTGTTTGAATAGAATGTATTCTACGCGGTTTTTGTACTTGAACCATATAGGAACAATATCAGAATTATGTAATTTCTCTTTAATATATATTGTCTAACTCGATAGCCATATAGACGTCATGTGATTTTTCCAATCCCCACAACTGCCTTTCTGAACAAAAAATCATTACCTATTCCTCCACTTGGTTGACATCGAGATCATTGAGTTTGTTAAAGCTACAAAACTCGACGATCTCTATTTGAATAGGCATCCATCCAATGAATTTCCTTATCACACCATCGACTGGATCCTTCATTACCTCCTCGTAATTAAGGAACAAAATTTTCTCATGAGAGTGCAAGCTCTTCATGTAATATTCAAGATTCCAGACAGGACCATGCATGTAATATGCAAGCTCTTCCATTTGAATAGCTGTCGTTTTTATCATCTTTTCAGTTCTTTTAAATATATATTTTTCTTTTTTAAAGGTAAGAACAGACCATGTAAGGCGCCTCTTCTTCCACATTGCAAAATTTCGATGATTTCCATGCCAAACTCAATTCATCTCTGCACCACCCACCGCTGAGTTGTACCTTTTTTCTATCTTATCACTACTACCTCACGTTCTAATTAAAAATTGCTTCAAGAGAAATTTACAAGTAATAATATATATATATTTCTCCCTGCTGAGCTCTCCATGACTCCATTGATTGATCATTAAAAAACTTATTTTACCTTATTTAGATTGATCAAAGGAAAACAAGACGAACAGCTTTACAAAAAGTTGAAATTTCAGCATTTTAGTATAATACAACAGGAATTAAACCGATCGGAGATCACTGCGCAATCGTTGGTGTAGAGAGACGCGCCAGCACCGAGTCTGATTGCCCCTCTCTGACGGTCTCTCGACGGAATGATAGTAGAAATAACACTAATCGTCGATTTCACCGTAAAAAAATTGTTTGGCGGCAGCCAAAAATTGTGGAGGGAAAATGTAGAGGGAAGTTACTAAAAGTACAGGAGTTTTAGAAGGAAATGAAGGGAGAGAGATGGGGAATATTTTATTGGGGTGGGATCCAGTTGGAAGTGAGAGAAAAAGAGAGAAAATGAGAGAAAAGAGTGAGGCAAGGGCCATACAGCAGGCGGGCCACACAGCTATTTGTGAAGTTCACAAAAATTTGGTGGGAATCTAAAATCTGTAGTAAAGTATAGATATTTGCAAAATTTTTAAAAAAATTAAACAAAGTTTATATGAATAATAATTGTATGTCATGTATGAAAGTATAAAATTTGTGGATATTTTATAGAGGAGGGTTAAAATGCACCCTCCCTTTTGTGCTCCTAACGTGCACCCTCCCCTCATATCTTCATTTTCAAAGTTCAAATAGTCGATTCTAACCTTCCAGTGTGTTCTTCATATTAAAATGTGCTTGGAGATCAAATTTTACATTTTTTGGAAATTTTTTACTATTTTTTCAGAATTTTTGATTAAACTAAACAATAATAAAAAATTCAGCAAAGTGATGATTTTCAAAAATTCTGAAAAAATAGTAAAAAATTTACAAAAAATGTAAAATTTGGTCTCCAGGCACATTTTAATATGAAGAACATGTTAGAAGGTTCGAATCGACTATTTGAACTTTAAAAATGAAGATATGAGGGAGGGTGCACGTTAGAAGCACAAAAGAGGGTGCATTTTAACCCTCCTCTATTTTATAATACAAAGTTTTATCTCAAATTTGTATTACAAAGTCATGTATGACATGTGTTAATATTTTGTAATGATGAGTATATATGTTTGTTCATTTCATTGTTTTAGAAGGTTTTTGGAGTTACGGATGTGAGTAGCATTATATAAGAGAGACAAAAAATATAAATCGAAATCAGGTGAAAAAATTAATACGAAACAAATTATTAGTTATTATTATTAATTAATTGTGTCAACATTAAAAATATAAATGGGATGAAAAATGAACAAATTCAATTTGTAATACAAAGTCAAAGTTGAAAAAATTCAATTTGAACAAATTCAATTTGTAATACAAAGTCTGAAGTTGAAAAATATGAATGGCATATCATTATTAATATCTATATTAATATTTCTGAAGTTGGAGTTGTAGCCATGCATCATATCCAAATCAGAAAGAATATATATTTATTATGCATACGAAAAATCCTTTTCATATGTCATGAAAGATAAAGTATAGATAAGAATCTACAAACAAAATATCCAATAGATCTACTTATTTCTATCTTATTTTTTATACAAGTAAATTTGATAACATGCAAATTTTAAATTAATGCATTAAGTATTTTCACAAAATAAATCGGATGATTGCACAAAATATATCACTCAACATAACAAACTTATAATAAAATAAACTTTGTTTTAGATAAATATTATAAATCTCTCATATGTGTTACACAGGTTAATGTTATCTAATGAATTGATAACAATATAATATACTTGTTCTAATAAAAAGATCGTTAATATAATTTTTTTTTAATAATAGTGAAATTAATTAAATAAATTGACTTACATTTTGTCATTTATGAGAAATTTTCTTAGGACGAGGATGCAAAAAATATTTTTTTTCATTAACAATGATACATATAACAATAAGTCTAGTTCTTAATTTTTACCAACACTTTCCACATTTGTATTATATTTGTGGATAATTGATTTTATCTAATATCTAAAATCTAAATATTTTATGAGGTCTTTTAATATCACATGCGATTTAATTTATTTAATTAAGTTGTCATAGAATGTTATTTAAACTCAAATGCAATTTGTTTTTTTTTTTCACTTGATATTTATAGTAGTTATACTAGTAATTTAGAAAACAACGAAAAACATGTAAAGAAATAAAAAGTGCGTGAAAGAGGAAAATAAATGGGTGATTCTTCACTATATATGTGTGACAATTAATCTTTTTTTGCTTAATGCACTTTAGATTATTTTATCGTGCATGAAGTGTAGACGAAAGACGTACATTTTTTTGTACGCAAGTAAAAATATTATAATACATTTATAATTAAAATTTAAGTAGCATTATTTTGGGTAGAATTTAATCACGAAGAATACAACAACTTTTTGTATATGACTAATTTTAGAATTAGTTATACTTGGTATATAGTTATTTGGTTTTCAGAATGAAAAAGAATCTTTCGTATTAAATTTAATTAGTATACTTGGTAGTTATACTAGCAATTTAGAAGACAACGAAAGGCATGTAAAAAAATAAAAAGTGCGTGAAGGAGAAAAATAAATGCTATACATGTGTGACAATTTTTTTTTTTTTTTTTTGCTTAATGCACTTACACTATCGTGCATGAAGTGTAGATGAAAGAAATACATGTTTTTGTACCTAAGTAATATAATTATTATAACACATTTATAAATAAAATTTTAGTAGAATAATATATAGTTCTATATCACTAATTTTTGGTTACATTTGGCTAGAATTGAATCTCCAAGAGTACAACAAATTTTTCTATATCACTAATTATAGAATTAGTTATATTTGGTAGTTAATTGGTTTTCAGAATGAAAATGAATGTTTTGTATTAATTATGTTTACAAGATTGATGGATGAAAGCATTCAGAAAAGACTAAAATGATGTCCCACGTGGCAGGATAGTAATAAACAACAGCATTAAGCAAATTACAGCTGCTCCTGGAACTTCAAAGAAATTAACAGGCCGAAATGAATTTTGAAATTGAAATTTGAAGGGCCACCTTCTTTCGGCCCAAAACAATTTCTTACCAAGCAAATTCAGAACCAACGGAGACCGCAGTTATGAAGGACGGATCGAGTTAAGAACATAATTGTATTCTTATTTTTAGTATAAATATATTTTTGTCATTTTCTAATAAAAATCTGAAAATTATGAACCATAAAAAAGTGATTTTGAAAAATTCTGAATATAGTAAAAAAGTTTAAAAAAATTCTAAAATTTGGTCTCCAAGCCCTTTTTGATATGAAGCATATTGAATGTTTTAAATCGACTGCTTGAATTTTGAATCGAATGATTTATAATCCAATATACAAAAATGTGTATATATATATATATATATAATCTGGCTAATATGCTACGCGTAGCATAGAGGGCCTCCGTGCTACGGCTCAATATCTGAGTTTTCAAAATTCTAACGGTCGATCCGAACTGTTCAATATGATCTCCATATGAATATGTACATGCAAACCAAATTTTACATTTTTTAGAATTTTTTTTCTATTTTTTTAGATAGGTAGAAAATCACTTGATCTGAAAATTCTGTACCATTCAGATCAAGTGATTTTCTACCTATCTAAAAAAATAGAAACAAAATTCTAAAAAATGTAAAATTTGGTTTGCAAGTACATATTCATATGGAGATCATGTTGAACGGTTCGGATCGACCGTTAGAATATTGTAAACTCAAATATTGAGCCGTAGCACGGAGACCCTCTATACTACGCGTAGCACCGTAGCCAACTCCTATATATATATAGGGTAGAACTAGGGTGCTCTCGAGTTCACCAAGCCCTTGGTGAACTCAAGTCCAAAACTCATCGGATCGGTTTCAACGACGAATCCGACCGTTGAAACCCGTCTACCTTACGAGTGATGCGTCTACATGCAAAAATTTTAAATTTTGAAATTAATTTTACATAGAGTCAAGTGGTCAAAAAACGTCAAAAAATGAATGCATTAAAATTAATTTATTAACCTTCTAATTTTGACCACTTGACTCTATGCAAAATTAATTTCAAAATTTAAAATTTTTGCATGTAGACGCATCACTCGTAAGGTAGACGGGTTTCAACGATCAGATTCATCGTTTGAAACCGATCCGATGGGTTTTGGACTTGAGTTCACCAAGGGCTTGGTGAACTCGAGAGCACCCTAGTTCTACCCTTTATATATATATATTTTGCAATTCACCATATATAACGGTACAGTCTTTCCCATAAATTGGACACAATATTTCTACATGCAATATTTTGCATCGTTATTAGTTCCTTAAATTGTAATTATCCAAACTTATACACGTTTATTTTTAGTATGAAAAGTATTTATTAGCTTTTTAGTATGTCAACCTCCACAATCAAAATATCGAGGATAAGACGCATTTGTCATAAACGCGAAAGTCCGAATAATTATATGTCATCAAACCAAAATCAACAAATTGTAAAAAATATCGCATCTCTCATGTCTATTGCTTGCTATTTACATAAAATTATTCTGATTCTTCTCCCTCTTTATTAATCATATTCCTACGTAAATTCTATCAAAATTTGACTGTGGTGCTAGCAGATATATATCAATTTGATCACTCGATAATCAAACCACATCAAATTTGATTGTGATGTTATTAGTTACCCTTTTTTAAATCACCTAATTAATTATTAGTCAAACAATTTTTAAAAAGTACTATATGTCACTGGTACAGAAATGCAAAGCATACATGTTTAATTGTTTATATTATACACGTTTACTCAAAATTTCCACTAAATCTGTGTCCAAAGAAAGAAAACACTGTTCCGAAAATTTATGCACATTAAACACGATTTTACTGTTTACAACCATGCATAAATGTGCTCCAACATTCGTATACAGATTTTATTAACAAACCGTGTACAATTTGACCAAATTGTACACGGTTTTTCATTAAAAACCGTTTATGAATATTGGAGGGCATTTTCCGACGAAAGTATACGGTGTTCTAAGAATTTTACACAATTTTACTATATAGTCCGTGTGTGATGAAAGAAATACAAACTTTTCCACGTCATCGATCCGTGCCTTCATGTTATAATGCATCTCTCTATTTTTTCTAAGTTATTTCTAAAGCATCTCTTTCCTGTAAGCTGTGCATGTATTTCCTTTGAGAGAAATAAATCTAAACAGGTGTGGCTAGAGCGAGGGATAAGACAAGAGGGACGATATCTTCACCGATAAGAAGATTTTCAATGAAGAAATTTCAAACAGGTATATCTTGGAGCTCGAGTGTCTGATTTCAACAAATGACCACTTTTCAGAAAGCATGCGAGAAGACGATATCGATGTTGATAAAATGAAGAGTCTCAAAACTTGAGTTGAAGTTTCTTATAAAGTTTGTCATTTATAATTTTCGATTTTTTTGTCCTTTCACAATATTTTTTCTTAGACATTGTTCACGTAAATTATTCCTCCATAATATTATAATACTGGTGCTGGGAAACAACAAATGGTTAAAAGATTTGACTTACAGAGGTCGGTGCCTCGAGATCTTACACTAGAATTATTTTTGGAAGTTATCACCAGGTATCCATGATAAAAAAATGTAGACTTGAGTGACTAGAGAAATATACATCAGTCAAGATCTAGAGAATCTTTTATACAAGTCCATAAAGAAATGCGCAAGTGGCACAAATTTGGAAGCAACCAACTGTAAGTCTTACAAAGTAGCATTCTTAATGTAATATATATATATATATATATATATATATATATATATATATAGTGCTTGGCTATTCTACTTATATAAGCATGTGATGGCATATGCTTATAACTCATTTTTTCGTTTTCAAAATCCAAAAGTCGATTTGAACCGTTAGATGTGATCTCTATATTGAAATTTGCTTGGAGACCAAATTTCACATTTTTCTGAATTTTTTTACTATTTATTAAGCCACTTTGAAAATCGCTGATCCAACGGTGGCTTAACGAAACAGTAAAATCAGAAGCCACCTTTGGATCAACGATTTTCAAAGTGGCTTAATAAATAGTAAAACAATTCAGAAAAATGTGAAATTTGGTCTCCAAGCACATTTCAATATAGAGATCACATCTAACGGTTCAAATTGACTTTTTGGATTTTGAAAATGAAAAAATAAGTTATAAGCATATGCCATCATATGCTTATATCAGTAGAATAGCCAACCTCTATATATCTATATATATATATATATATATATATATATGTGTGTGTGTGTGTGTGTGTACATGTATGTATATGTGTACATGTATGTATATATGTACATGTATATATATACATGTGTATATATATATATATATATATATATATATGAATCAGCCTAATATGCTGCGCGTAGCATAGAGGGCCTCCATGCTACAGCTCAATATTTGAGTTTTCGAAATCCTAACGGTCGATCCGAACTGTTCAACATGATCTTCATATGAATATGTACTTGCAAATCAAATTTTACATTTTTTAGAATTTTTTTACTATTTTTTTAGATAGGTAGAAAATCACTTGATCTGAAAATTCTGTACCAGTCCGATCAAGTGATTTTCTACCTATCTAAAAAAATAGTAAATTTTTTTAAAAAAATATAAAATTTGGTTTGCAAGTACATATTTATATGGAGATCAGGTTGAACGTTCAGATTGACGGTTAGGATTTTGAAAACACAAATATTGAGTCGTAGCACAGAGGCCCTCTATGCTACGCGTAGCACCGTAGCCAACTCCTATATATATATATATATATATATATCATGTACTGCAAAGTGTATACTAGACACTACCGAAGAAATATTGTTAAATGTAACCAGGTACAACTGTAGCAGTACAAATCGGATGATATGATATCTCCAGTTTGATTAATTATCACAAGTTTAATCATGCACATGTCTGCAATTTAAAGTTATATTCAATGCTTAACTTAGGTCATAACATCAGCCCATACACCTCGACCTGAGCTAGCTCCTGTAACTATATATACATGCAAGAACTCAGAGACTTCACCTCAACCAAATAAGAAGAAATCAAGAGAGAAAGATAACATGAACAAAAGCTTATTTTCTCTTCTTCTTATTCTTCTAACTTTTTTCTTAGCCACTAGTATGGCTCAGCCACCCCCTCCCAAGGCAGTCTCCTATGGTCCGTGGTTACCTATTCCGAATGTCTCAGACCCGACGGTCGAATCTATTGCCTCGTATGACTCTCTCTCTCTCTCTCTCTCTCTCTTTTTGAAATGTTGGCAGCAGCTGCCAAACGAGACTCTCTCTCTCTCTCTACATACACTCACATATATTTCGTAATTCAGTAATTGCAATGGCATTCTATCCAAAAGATAAAAATTGGAGTTGTGCCTGAAAAATATGATTTTCTTACACCATTTTTAGTCCATGAAATATATGATTATTGTACACCATTTCTCTGTCTAGGTGTCAGTTAACAGTTAAAAGAAATTAGGAATTGAGATTTCTTGTCTTATATTAGTCACAAAACATTCATTACTTTTACCATTTGGTGATAGAAAATAATATGAACCAAAGTAAGGAGTAGATGAAACTTTTGTGGCATACCAAATTAAGGGTAAGTCCATGATTTCTAATTTTAATTATAAGAGGTCTCATGTCATAATTAATTGATTTGATTATAGCTAGTATGTCCAATGGCTTATATACACCATCTATTGCAGCTCTGCTATTTCAGAGTACAACTACGAGAACAAGACAACATTACACCTCGAGTTTATAAAGGTGGTCAATGGAGCGACAAGTTATATATCTTTCTATCCTCGCGCTCAAAAGATATGGATCCTCTCGGTGGAGGCGAAGAAATGCACCAATTCTGACCAATCCGACATTTACATAACTGAAGTTTTCGAGAATTTGGATTTCCAGATTACAGTGCCGGCTTTACATTCAAAAGCTATCACTACTTAAGTTTTGGTTTTTTTGAAAAGTTGGGTTAGGTTTTTGAGTTTTTCAAATAAAATGATCGACAATAATTGATTAGTTATAGTTAGTTTCTTCAGTAGCTTGGATTGGTATGTTTTGTATCGCAGACTTGTTTCGTGTGATGTTGCTCTGTTTCTCCATATGCAGTTGGTGAAGCTTTATACTTTAGTTTCCTTCTTTAGGACTCCATTGTGTGCTCGGAAAAATCAGAAAGCTTGTAATGTTTGAAAAATATATGAAATAACCAAGCAATAACAAGAAGACCAATAGAGGACATATCAGCAACTTATTAATATTTGGTAGTTAATTTAATTTGAGAATTTTGAGAGGTATACATGAAATTCCCCCATTTAACTTGTATAGGAGCAAGTCCAGATAACTACCTCCAAAGTCATATCTCTTAAATATCTCCTAAGCAACATTCACAAGATCCAGCCATAATGATATTAAAACTATTATGGAATTACAGACTATTGACAAGTCTAATCTCTTAAATATATACATTGTTGATTTTAAAACAAATATTGACAACCAAATTACAAACTATTTAAATATTTCCAAAATATCAACTTGTTTTAATTCGAATGAACATTTGTATCAACTAAAATTTAGAACTAGCTAGAATTAATACTTACCTATTTCTTCTTGTTATTCTTTGTGGAAAATTTATTATTCAAATCCTTCCACTAGAAACACACCATTCTAGTGCGCAATATATTAAAAGGTTAAATTTGTACAAAATTTATCGATCATTGTCCGAATAATTTAAATAATTTAAAATATAAAATATGAAGAAATTTTACAGTACAAACAAGATATATAGAAGCGAAATTTCTCGGCGACAGTTAGCATTGCCTTAACTTATTGGGAGGTGTGGAGATCTGTTGAGATAAGACGCATTTGTCATAAACGCGAAAGTCTGAATAATTATATGTCATAAAATTATTCTGATTCTTCTCCCTCTTTATTAATCATATTCCTACGTAAATTCTATCAAAATTTGACTGTGATGCTAGCAGCTATATATCAATTTGATCAATCGATAATCAAACCACATCAAATTTGATTGTAATGTTATTAGTTTACCCTTTTTTAAAATCACCTAATTAATTATTAGTCGAACAATTTTTAAAAAGTACTATATGTCACCAGTACAGAAACACAAAGCATACGTGTTTATATTATACACGTTTACTTAAAATTTTCACTAAATCTGTCTCCAAAGAAAGAAAATGTGCTCCAACATTCATATACGGATTTTATTAACAAACCGTGTACAATTTGACCAAATTGTACACGGTTTTTCATTAAAAAACCGTTTATGAATATTGGAGGGCATTTTCAGAAGTTCTTGAGAGCATTTTCAGATGGAAGTAAACGGTGCTCTAATAATTTTACACAGTTTTACTGTATAGTCCTTGTGTGATGAAAGAAATACAAAATTTTCCACGTGATGGATCCGTGCCTTCCTGTTATAATGCATCTCCCTATTTTTTCTAAGTTATTTCTAAAACATCTCTTTCCTCTAAGCTATGCATGTATTTCCTCTGAGAGAATAAATCTAAACAGGTGTGGCTAGGGCGAGCGATAAGGCAAGAGGGCTTATTTTGGAGCTCGAGTGTCCGATTTCAACAAATGACCACTTTTCGGAAAGCATGCGAGAAGGCGATATCAATGTTGATAAAATAAAGAGCCTCAAAACTTGAGTTGAAGTTTCTTATAAAAATTTTCATTTATAATTTTTTATTTTTTCATCCTTTACAATATTTTTTCTTAGACATTGTTTCACGTAAATTATCCCTCCATAATATTATAATACTGGTGCTGGGAAACAACAAATGGTTAAAAGATTTGACTTACAGAGGTCGGTGCCTCGAGATCTTACACTAGAATTATTTTTTGAAGTTATCACCAGGTATGCATGATTAAAAAATGTAGACTGAGTGGCTAGAGAAATATACAGAAACGCAAATCATACATGTTTATATTAAACGCGTGTTACTCAAAATTTCCAATAAATCTGTGTCCAAAGAAAGAAAACATTGTTCTGAAAATTTATGCACATTATACACGACTTTACTGTTTACAATCATGCATAAATGTGCTCCAACATTCATATACGGATTTTATTAAGAAACCGTGTACAATTTGACCAAATTGTACATGGTTTTTCATTAAAAACCGTTTATGAATATTAGAGGACATTTTCGAAAGTTCTGGAGGGCATTCTTGGATGGAAGTATACGGTGCTCTAATAATTTTACACAGTTTTACTGTATAGTCCGTGTGTGATGAAAGAAATACAAATTTTTCCACGTCATCGATCCGTGCCTTGTTATAATGCATCTCTCTATTTTTTCTAAGTTATTTCTAATGCATCTTTTTCCTGTAAGCTGTGCATATATTTCCTCTGAGACGATTTCCAATGAAGACATTTCAAATAGGCGTATTTTGGAGCTCGAGTGTCCGATTTAACAAATGATCACTTTTCGGAAAGCATGTGAGAAGATGATATCGATGTTGATAAAATGAAGAGCCTCAAAACTTGAGTTTGAAATTTCTTATAAAATTTGTCATTTATAATTTTCGATTTTTTTGTCCTTTACAATTTTTTTTAGACATTGTTCACGTAAATTATCCCTCCATAATATTATAATACTGGTGCTGGGAAACAACAAATGGTTAAAAGATTTGACTTACAGAGGTTGGTGCCTCGAGATCTTACACTAGAATTATTTTTGGAAGTTATCACCAGGTATCTGTGATTAAAAAATGTAGACTAGAGTGACTAGAGAAATATACATCACTCAAGATCTCAAGAATTTTTTATAGAAGTCCCTAAAGAAATGCGTAAGTCGCACAAATTCGGAAGCAACCAACTGTAAGTCTTAGAAAGTATCATTCTTAATGTAATATATATATATAGATGGGCTATTGTGCTTTGCAAAGTAAACCCCCCGTTTACTTCGGGCCATTTTTTGGATTTTAAAAATTCAAACAACCAATCCGAATCGTTCAACATGTTCTAAATATTGAAATGTGCCTGCAGACTAAATTTTACATTTTTTGGAATTTTTTTACTATTTATTAAGCCACTTTGAAAATCGCTGATCCGGTGGTCCAGAAAATTTTACTGTTTTTTACTGTTCACAGTGGATCAGCGATTTTCAAAGTGGCTTAATAAATAGTAAAAAAATTTCAAAAAATATAAAATTTAGTCTGCAAGCACATTTCAATATTTAGAACATGTTGAACGGTTCGGATCGGTTGTTTGGATTTTCAAAATCCAAAATATGGCCCGAAGTAAACGGGGGTTTTACTTTGCAAAGCATAATAGCCCATCTCTCTCTCTCTCTCTCTCTCTCTCTCTCTATATATATATATATATGAGGTTGGCTATTCTACTTATATAAGTATATGATGGCATATGCTTATAAGTCATTTTTGTGTTTCTAAAGTTCAAATAGTCGATTTGAAGCGCTCAACATGTTCTCAATATTAAAATGTGCTTGGAGACCAAATTTTACATTTTTTGAAAAATTTTTACTATTTTTTTAGAATTTTTTAAAAGAGTGTTTCAATATACTAAAAAAATAGTAAAAAAATTTCAAAAAATGTAAAATTTGGTCTCCAAGCACATCTTAATATGAAGAACATGTTGAGCGCTTCAGATCGACTATTTGAACTTTAAAAACACAAAAATGACTTATAAGCATATGCCATCATATGCTTATATAAGTAGAATAGCCAAGCACTATATATATATTTATATATATAGAGAGAGAGAGAGAGAGAGAGAGAGTGGCTAATATCAAAACGTTTGTTCCTAGCCCCCGGTGCAACCAAGTTGTTTTCGGATTTTCAAAGTCCAAACGGTCGATCCGAACGTTAAATGTGATATCTATATTAAAATCTGCTTGGAGACCAAATTTTATATTTTTTGGAACTTTTTACTATTTATTAAGCCACTTTGAAAATTGCTGATCACATGGTCCAGAATTTAGTTGCACTGTTTTTACTGTTCACCCGGATCAGCAATTTTCAAAGTGGCTTAATAAATAGTAAAAAAATTCCAAAAAAATGTAAAATTTGGTCTCCAAGCAGATTTTAATATAGATATCACATCTAACGGTTCGGATCGACCGTTTGGACTTTGAAAACCTGAAAACAACTTGGTTGCACGGGGGCTAGGAACAAACATTTTGATATTAGCCACTCTCTCTCTCTCTCTATATATATATATATATATGAATCTGGCTAATATGCTACGCATATATAAGGGCCCCTCCATGCTACGGCTCACTTTTTGAGTTTTCAAAATCCTAACGGTCAATCCGAACCGTTTAATATGATCTCCATATGAATATGTACTTGCAAACCAAATTTTACATTTTTTAGAATTTTGAAAACCAAATAGCACTGTCCTATATGAATATGAATATGTCCTATATATATATATATGAGGAAGGATCTAGTTACCACAATTTTGAGACAACAAAGTTAACACAACCATTTTCTACATTTTCAAATTCAAATCGTCGATCCAAACCGTTCAACATGATCTCCACAATAAAATGTGCTTCCAGATCAAATTTTACATTTTTTTGAATTTTTTTACTATTTATTAAGTATTTTACAAAAACTAGTCAAATTCAGACCATTGAATTTTGTACCCATCTTAATAAATAGTAAAAAAATTCAAAAAAAAATGTAAAATTTGATCTGGAAGCACATTTTATTGTGGATATCATGTTGAACGGTTTGGATCGACGATTTGGAATTTCAAAATGTAGAAAATGATTGTTGTAACTTTGTTGTAACTTGATCCCTCCTTCATATATATATCATGTACTGCAAAGTGTATACTAGACAATACCGAAGAAATATTGTTAAATGTAACTAGGTACAACTGTAGCAGTACAAATCGGATGATATGATATCTCCAGTTTGATTAATCATCACAAGTTTAATCATGCACATGTCTGCAATTTAAAGTTATATTCAATGCTTAACTTAGGTCATAACATCAGCCCATACACCTCGACCTGAGCTAGCTCCTGTAACTATATATACATGCAAGAACTCAGAGACTTCACCTCAACCAAATAAGAAGAAATCAAGAGAGAAAGATAACATGAACAAAAGCTTATTTTCTCTTCTTCTTATTCTTCTAACTATTTTCTTAGCCACTAGTATGGCTCAGCCACCCCCTCCCAAGGCAGTCTCCTATGGTCCGTGGTCACCTATTCAGAATGTCGCAGACCCGACGGTCGAATCTATTGCATCGTATGACTCTCTCTCTCTCTCTCTCTCTCTCTCTCTTTTTGAAATGTTGGCAGCAGCTGCCAAACGAGACTCTCTCTCTCTCTCTACATACACTCACATATGTTTCGTAATTCAGTAATTGCAATGGCATTCTATCCAAAAGATAAAAATTGGAGTTGTGCCTGAAATATGATTTTCTTACACCATTTTTAGTCCATGAAATATATGATTATTGTACACCATTTCTCTGTCTAGGAGTCAGTTAACAGTTAAAAAGAAATTAGGATTTGAGATTTCTTGTCTTATATTAGTCACAAAACATTCATTACTTTTACCATTTGGTGATAGAAAATAATATGAACCAAAGTAAGGAGTAGATGAAACTTTTGTCACATACCAAATTAAGGGTAAGTCCATGAGTTTCTAATTTTAATTAAAAGAGGTCTCATGTCATAATTAATTGATTTGATTATAGCTAGTATGTCCAATTGCTTATATACACCATCTATTGCAGCTCTGCTATTTCGGAGTACAACTACGAACACAACACAACATTACACCTCGAGTTTATAAAGGTGGTCAATGGAGCGACATGTTATATATCTTACTATGTTCACGCTCAAAGGATATGGCTCCTCTGGGTGGAGGCGAAGAAAAGAACCAATCCTGACCAATCCGACATTTACATAACTGAACTTTTCGAGAATTTTGGATTTCCAGATTATAGTGCCGGCTATACATTCAAAGGCTATCGCAACTTAAATTTTGGTTTTTTTGAAAAGTTGGGTTAGGTTTTTGAGTTTTTCAAATAAAATGATCGACAATAATTGATTAGTTATAGTTAGTTTCTTCAGTAGCTTGGATTGGTATGTTTTGGATCGCAGACTTGTTTCGCGTGATGTTGCTCTGTTTCTCTATATTCAGTTGGCGAAGCTTTATACTTTAGTTTCCTTCTTTAGGACTCCATTGTGTGCTCGGAAAAATCAGAAAGCTTGTAATGTTTGAAAAATATATGAAATAACCAAGCAATAACAAGAAGAGCAATAGAGGACATATCAGCAACTTATTAATATTTGGTAGTTAATTTAATTTGAGATTTTTGAGAGGTATACATGAAATTCCCCCATTTAACTTGTATAGGAGCAAGTCCAGATAACTATCTCCAAAGTCATATCTCTTAAATATCTCCTAAGCAACATTCACAAGATCCAGCCATAATGATATTAAAACTATTATGAAATAACAAACTATTGACAAGTCTAATCTCTTAAATATATGCATTTTTGATTTTAAAACAAATATTGACCACGAAATTACAAACTATTATGAATTAACAAATTCATTATAATTTAAATATTTCCAAAATATCAACTTGTTTTAATTCGAATGAACATTTGTATCAACTAAAATTTAGAACACACACTCGTTTGAACTAGCTAGAATTAATACTTACCTGTTTCTTCTTGTTATTCTTTGTGGAAAATTTATTATTCAAATCCTTCCACTAGAAACACACCATTCTAGTGCGCAATATATTAAAAGGTTAAATTTGTACAAAATTTATCGATCATTGTCCGAATAATTTAAATAATTTAAAATATAAAATATGAAGAAATTTTACAGTACAAACAAGATATATAGAAGCGAAATTTCTCGGCGACAGTTAGCATTGCCTTAACTTATTGGGAGGTGTGGAGATCTGTTGAGATAAGACGCATTTGTCATAAACGCGAAAGTCTGAATAATTATATGTCATAAAATTATTCTGATTCTTCTCCCTCTTTATTAATCATATTCCTACGTAAATTCTATCAAAATTTGACTGTGATGCTAGCAGCTATATATCAATTTGATCAATCGATAATCAAACCACATCAAATTTGATTGTAATGTTATTAGTTTACCCTTTTTTAAAATCACCTAATTAATTATTAGTCGAACAATTTTTAAAAAGTACTATATGTCACCAGTACAGAAACACAAAGCATACGTGTTTATATTATACACGTTTACTTAAAATTTTCACTAAATCTGTCTCCAAAGAAAGAAAATGTGCTCCAACATTCATATACGGATTTTATTAACAAACCGTGTACAATTTGACCAAATTGTACACGGTTTTTCATTAAAAAACCGTTTATGAATATTGGAGGGCATTTTCAGAAGTTCTTGAGAGCATTTTCAGATGGAAGTAAACGGTGCTCTAATAAGTTTACACAGTTTTACTGTAATATAGTCCGTGTGTGATGAAAGAAATACAAAATTTTCCACGTGATGGATCCGTGCCTTCCTGTTATAATGCATCTCCCTATTTTTTCTAAGTTATTTCTAAAACATCTCTTTCCTCTAAGCTATGCATGTATTTCCTCTGAGAGAATAAATCTAAACAGGTGTGGCTAGGGCGAGCGATAAGGCAAGAGGGCTTATTTTGGAGCTCGAGTGTCCGATTTCAACAAATGACCACTTTTCGGAAAGCATGCGAGAAGGCGATATCAATGTTGATAAAATAAAGAGCCTCAAAACTTGAGTTGAAGTTTCTTATAAAAATTTTCATTTATAATTTTTTATTTTTTCGTCCTTTACAATATTTTTTCTTAGACATTGTTCACGTAAATTATCCCTCCATAATATTATAATACTGGTGCTCGGAAACAACAAATGGTTAAAAGATTTGACTTACAGAGGTCGGCGCCTCGAGATCTTACACTAGAATTATTTTTGGAAGTTATCACCAGGTATGCATGATTAAAAAATGTAGACTAGAGTGGCTAGAGAAATATACAGAAACGCAAATCATACATGTTTATATTAAACGCGTGTTACTCAAAATTTCCACTAAATCTGTGTCCAAAGCAAGAAAACATTGTTCTGGAAATTTATGCACATTATACACGATTTTATTGTTTACAATCATGCATAAATTTGCTCCAACATTCATATACGGATTTTATTAAGAAACCGTGTACAATTTGACCAAATTGTACATGGTTTTTCATTAAAAACCGTTTATGAATATTAGAGGACATTTTCGAAAGTTCTGGAGGGCATTCTCGGATGGAAGTATACGGTGCTCTAATAATTTTACACAGTTTTACTGTATAGTCCGTGTGTGATGAAAGAAATACAAATTTTTCCACGTCATCGATCCGTGCCTTGTTATAATGCATCTCTCTATTTTTTCTAAGTTATTTCTAATGCATCTTTTTCTTGTAAGCTGTGCATATATTTCCTCTGAGACGATTTCCAATGAAGAAATTTCAAATAGGCGTATTTTGGAGCTCGAGTGTCCGATTTAACAAATGATCACTTTTCGGAAAGCATGTGAGAAGATGATATCGATGTTGATAAAATGAAGAGCCTCAAAACTTGAGTTTGAAATTTCTTATAAAATTTGTCATTTATAATTTTCGATTTTTTTGTCCTTTACAATTTTTTTTAGACATTGTTCACGTAAATTATCCCTCCATAATATTATAATACTGGTGCTGGGAAACAACAAATGGTTAAAAGATTTGACTTACAGAGGTTGGTGCCTCGAGATCTTACACTAGAATTATTTTTGGAAGTTATCACCAGGTATCTGTGATTAAAAAATGTAGACTAGAGTGACTAGAGAAATATACATCACTCAAGATCTCAAGAACTTTTTATAGAAGTCCCTAAAGAAATGCGTAAGTCGCACAAATTCGGAAGCAACCAACTGTAAGTCTTAGAAAGTATCATTCTTAATGTAATATATATATAGATGGGCTATTGTGCTTTGCAAAGTAAACCCCCCGTTTACTTCGGGCCATTTTTTGGATTTTGAAAATCCAAACAACCGATCCGAACCGTTCAACATGTTCTAAATATTGAAATGTGCCTGCAGACTAAATTTACATTTATTAAACCACTTTGAAGATCGCTGATCCGGTGGTCCAGAAATTTTTACTGTTTTTTACTGTTCATAGTGGATCAGCGATTCTGGACCACCGGATCAGCGATTTCCAAAGTGGCTTAATAAATAGTAAAAAATTCCAAAAAATATAAAATTTGGTCTCCAAGCACATTTCAATATTTAGAACATGTTGAACGGTTCGGATCGGTTGTTTGAATTTTCAAAATCCAAAATATGACCCGAAGTAAACAGGGGTTTTACTTTGCAAAGCATAATAACCCATCTCTCTCTCTCTCTCTCTCTCTCTATATATATATATATATATGAGGTTGGCTATTCTACTTATATAAGTATATGATGGCATATGCTTATAAGTCATTTTTGTGTTTCTAAAGTTCAAATAGTCGATTTGAAGCGCTCAACATGTTCTCAATATTAAAATGTGCTTGGAGACCAAATTTTACATTTTTTGAAAAATTTTTACTATTTTTTTAGAATTTTTTAAAAGAGTGTTTCAATATACTAAAAAAATAGTAAAAAAATTTCAAAAATTGTAAAATTTGGTCTCCAAGCACATCTTAATATGAATAACATGTTGAGCGCTTCAGATCAACTATTTGAACTTTAAAAACACAAAAATGACTTATAAGCATATGCCATCATATGCTTATATAAGTAGAATAGCCAAGCACTATATATATATATATATATATATATATAGAGAGAGAGAGAGAGAGAGAGAGAGAGAAGTGGCTAATATCAAAACGTTTGTTCCTAGCCCCCGGTGCAACCAAGTTGTTTTCGGATTTTCAAAGTCCAAACGGTCGATCCGAACGTTAAATGTGATATCTATATTAAAATCTGCTTGGAGACCAAATTTTATATTTTTTGGAACTTTTTACAATTTATTAAGCCACTTTGAAAATTGCTGATCACATGGTCCAGAATTTAGTTGCACTGTTTTTACTGTTCACCCGGATCAGCAATTTTCAAAGTGGCTTAATAAATAGTAAAAAAATTCCAAAAAAATGTAAAATTTGGTCTCCAAGCAGATTTTAATATAGATATCACATCTAACGTTTCGGATCGACCGTTTGGACTTTGAAAACCTGAAAACAACTTGGTTGCACCGGGGGCTAGGAACAAACATTTTGATATTAGCCACTCTCTCTCTCTCTCTCTCTCTCTCTCTCTCTCTATATATATATATATATATATATGAATCTGGCTAATATGCTACGCATATATAAGGGCCCCTCCATGCTACGGCTCACTTTTTGAGTTTTCAAAATCTTAACGGTCAATCCGAACCGTTCAATATGATCTCCATATGAATATGTACTTGCAAACCAAATTTTACATTTTTTAGAATTTTGAAAACCAAATAGCACTGTCCTATATGAATATGAATATGTCCTATATATATATATATGAGGAAGGATCTAGTTACCACAATTTTGAGACAACAAAGTTAACACAACCATTTTCTACATTTTCAAATTTCAAATCGTCGATCCAAACCGTTCAACAATAAAATGTGCTTCCAGATCAAATTTTACAATTTTTTGAATTTTTTTACTATTTATTAAGTATTTTACAAAAACTAATCAAATTCAGACCATTGAATTTTGTACCCATCTTAATAAATAGTAAAAAAATTCAAAAAAAAATATAAAATTTGATCTGGAAGCACATTTTATTGTGGATATCATGTTGAACGGTTTGGATCGACGATTTGGAATTTCAAAATGTAGAAAATGATTGTTGTAACTTTGTTGTAACTTGATCCCTCCTTCATATATATATCATGTACTGCAAAGTGTATACTAGACAATACCGAAGAAATATTGTTAAATGTAACCAGGTACAACTGTAGCAGTACAAATCGGATGATATGATATCTCCAGTTTAATTAATCATCACAAGTTTAATCATGCACATGTCTGCAATTTAAAGTTATATTCAATGCTTAACTTAGGTCATAACATCAGCCCATACACCTCGACCTGAGCTAGCTCCTGTAACTATATATACATGCAAGAACTCAGAGACTTCACCTCAACAAAATAAGAAGAAATCAAGAGAAAGATAACATGAACAAAAGCTTATTTTCTCTTCTTCTTATTCTTCTAACTTTTTTCTTAGCCACTAGTATGGCTCAGCCACCCCCTCCCAAGGCAGTCTCCTATGGTCCGTGGTTACCTATTCCGAATGTCTCAGACCCGGCGGTCGAATCTATTGCCTCGTATGACTCTCTCTCTCTCTCTCTCTCTCTCTTTTTGAAATGTTGGCAGCAGCCGCCAAACGAGACTCTTTCTCTCTCTCTCTCTCTACACACACTCACATATGTTTCGTAATTCAGTAATTGCAATGGCATTCTATCCAAAAGATAAAAATTGGAGTTGTGCCTGAAAAATATGATTTTCTTACACCATTTTAGTCCATGAAGTATATGATTATTGTACACCATTTCTCTGTCTAGGAGTCAGTTAACAGGTAAAAGAAATTAGGATTTGAGATTTCTTGTCTTATATTAGTCACAAAACATTCATTACTTTTACCATTTGGTGATAGAAAATAATATGAACCAAAGTAAGGAGTAGATGAAACTTTTGTCACATACCAAATTAAGGGTAAGTCCATGAGTTTCTAGTTTTAATTAAAATAGGTCTCATGTCATAATTAATTGATTTGATTATAGCTAGTATGTCCAATGGCTTATATACACCATCTATTGCAGCTCTGCTATTTCAGAGTACAACTACGAGAACAAGACAACATTACACCTCGAGTTTATAAAGGTGGTCAATGGAACGACATGTTATATATCTTTCTATCCTCGCGCTCAAAAGATATGGCTCCTCTGGGTGGAGGCGAAGAAATGCACCAATCCTGACCAATCCGACATTTACATAACTGAAGTTTTCGAGAATTTTGGATTTCCAGATTACAGTGCCGGCTATACATTCAAAAGCTATCACTACTTAAGTTTTGGTTTTTTTGAAAAGTTGGGCTAGGTTTTTGAGTTTTTCAAATAAAATGATCGACAATAATTGATTAGTTATAGTTAGTTTCTTCAGTAGCTTGGATTGGTATGTTTTGGATCGCAGACTTGTTTCGCGTGATGTTGCTCTGTTTCTCTATATTCAGTTGGCGAAGCTTTATACTTTAGTTTCCTTCTTTAGGACTCCATTGTGTGCTCGGAAAAATCAGAAAGCTTGTAATGTTTGAAAAATATATGAAATAACCAAGCAATAACAAGAAGACCAATAGAGGACATATCAGCAACTTATTAATATTTGGTAGTTAATTTAATTTGAGATTTTTGAGAGGTATACATGAAATTCCCCCATTTAACTTGTATAGGAGCAAGTCCAGATAACTACCTCCAAAGTCATATCTCTTAAATATCTCCTAAGCAACATTCACAAGATCCAGCCATAATGATATTAAAACTATTATGAAATTACAGACTATTGACAAGTCTAATCTCTTAAATATATACATTGTTGATTTTAAAACAAATATTGACAACCAAATTACAAACTATTTAAATATTTCCAAAATATCAACTTGTTTTAATTCGAATGAACATTTGTATCAACTAAAATTTAGAACTAGCTAGAATTAATACTTACCTATTTCTTCTTGTTATTCTTTCTGGAAAATTCATTATTCAAACCTTCCACTACAAACACACCATTCTAGTGCGCAATATATTAAAAGGTTAAATTTGTACAAAATTTATCATTGTCCGAATAATTTAAATAATTTAAAATATAAAATATGAAGAAATTTTACAGTACAAACAAGATAGGAGCGAAATTTCTCGGCGACAGTTAGCATTTTCTTAACTTATTGGGAGGTGTGGGGATCTGTTCTGGTGAGTAGTAAACAAATTAACTGGTAAATATAAATTTAGGTCAGTACGAACTTCAAATTTACTACTTCCTATGCATTGACCTTTTCCTCACATTAATTGTTATTGGACTATAATTTGCCTTATGGATTTCTTTTCTATTTGGTGTACTTTGAATTTGTTATATGTTTCTCGTTTTTCTTTGTTGGAGTTCTAACACAATTGTATTTGGGCCTTCTATTTGCGGATCTAGTGATGCTGACACAAGGCAAGTGCTCACAAGGAAAATAAAAGTAAAAAATGAGACAGTCAGAACCTAAGATTATGGGCCATAAAAAAACAGTGATTTAAAAAATTAAAACAGATAGTAATAAATTTTCAAAAAATGCAAAATTTGATCTCCTAACACATTTCAATATGTAAATCATGTTGAGTGATTCGAATCGACATTTTAATCTCCTACCAACTTCTGTGTCACACCTTCTAACTCTATCTATTTACTTTACTGTACTTTATTATTTATTTATTTTATTTACAAGTTCTTGATTCTGCCAAGAACTATACTCTAACACACACGTACACTTAGGTTTAATTTGTACATTAGATTCTTAGGAGATAGAGTTTAGCTTTTAAACAGTCCTATTCACCTCCCTCTAGGTGCCGTTAGACACAACAAATCAAATATACAGTTACGTAGCGAATTCCTACAAAACCATATATATATATAATATATAAATATATATATATATATATATATATATATATATATATATATATATATATATAGAGGAGGGATCAAGTTACAACAAATTTGAGTTACAACAAAGTTACAACAATCATTTTTTTCATTTTCAAAGTCCAAATTGTCTATCCAAACCGTTCAACATGATTATCTAAATAAAATGTGCTTGCAGATCAAATTTGGACTTTGAAAATGAAAAAAATGGTTGTTGTAACTCAAATTTGTTGTAACTTGATCCCTCCTCATATATATATATATATATATATATATATAAAAGATGGGAATATTTATTATTTTATGTACAACCACCTACCACCTTGTCTTGTCTGTAAGAGAATTAAATAAATAAATGGTCAACTACTCAACCTTCTCTTTAACATAAAAAATTAATGACAAACATTATGTAATTTTGAAAGATTGGTAAAAGGAGTCCGCATTCTCTGTCCCTCATATGCTGTATTAATTCATGCTATATATATATATATATATATATATATATATATATATATATATATATATAGGACAGTGCTACGGTGCTACGGCTCAATTTTTGAGTTTTCAAAATCCTAACGGTCGATCCGAACTGTTCAACATGATCTCCATATGAATATGTACTTGCAAACCAAATTTTACATTTTTTAAAATTCTTTTACTATTTATTAAGCCACTTTGAAAAAACACTAATTTGTACACAACAGTAAACTTTTCTGGACCATTGGATCAGCGATTTTCAAAGTGGCTTAATAAATAATAAAAAAATTCTAAAAAATGTAAAATTTGGTTTGCAAGTACATATTCATATGGAGATCATGTTGAATGGTTCGGATCGACCGTTAGAATTTTGAAAACTCAAAAATTGAGCCGTAGCACGGAGGGGCTCTATGCTACGCGTAGCATATTAGCAAAATCCTATATATATATATATATAGAGTTAGGCTACCGTGCTTTGCAAATTAAACAGTCCCTTTTACTTCGCATTTGTGGCCATTGGATCTGCTTTAATAGTCGTGCAGATCATCATGATAGAATTCTGAAATTTTCGGAACTGGACGAGTCCAGCTGAGAGCAAAATCACACAGCCCCGTCCCCAGTCCAACATCTCTCGTCTTCCTCTCCCTCTCTCTCTCGCGAAAACCCTAAACCCGTGACCCACCCAGCGACGCTCTCCTCCGCACCAACCCCTCTCTCGCAAAATCACCAGCAACCCTCCAGTCCGACCCCTCTCCTCTCCTCTCCCTCTCCAGCGACCCTCTGATTCTTTATCTTCGACAACTTCAAACTTTGCTAGTTATCTTCTGATTCTTTATCTTCGACAACTTCAAATAATATATGAAGTGTTTTGAGATATTCAAACAACCCTGGGTTTTGATGAAGAACCTATAAGTAGATTATGCACAAACCCCTTGTCAGCATTTTTTTCAATATAGTCCTTTGAAGCTCGGAAATTGCAGATTTTTCGACGCCCAAAGCTTTTGTAGTGTATGCTATCCCTGCTTCAAGCAAGAATTGACATCTGTGCTTGACCGCTGATCTAACTGAAGATCTTGACAATTATTCACAGATTAATTCAGTTTCATGCAATTTTGACATTTTGAGTATCTTTGGATTAGTCCATTAAGTCATGTTAATTTCAATCAATCAAATATTTGAACATGCACCAAATCTCATCATGTTTTACAATACAAATGCCAGCAACATTTGATTCCAAATTTCAATTATTCGAGTAACAATTGTCAAACAGAAAGAAGAAAATGATTAAATACCATCTGCTATCAACAACTAAACAAACATGAGAAATCAATTACTTGGAGTGGTGACAGTAATAAAATACTAAAATGAAGAAAGATGCAAATTATGATAAACAACAATATAATTTCCAGTAATAAAACAAAATTGGCCTGGAGTTCACCATATGATCCAACAAACACAAAATGAAAGCAAAATTTCAGGTCTCATTGATTCATCTCATTTCTGCGCTACATAATCTGAAAAGCATTACTACTAAACTCTCAAAACAACAAAACATGTCTAAGCTTCGGTCTTTTGTGGTGCTTCCTCTGTGGGAGGAAGGATCTTGGTGGTGGGTTTACAGAGCAGGATCAGTGTACTGCTGGAATGGTGAGCTGGAGAATCTTGTCTCAGTCCAGAAATCAGGCGTCAGGAAACCGTAAGTCTTCATCAAACAGTCAAATGTTGCCTACACAACAACAAAAGAATAACACAAATGTTTTATATACAAGTGTATGAATAACAAAAGGAAAAAAGTAAATAATATAGGCATTTTCTATCTCTTGGACAAACAAATCAGATATAGAATAAGGAACTCCTTCACAGAACCATTATTTCACTTTATTGACAGATGAAACCAAATATTTTGCAAATTAGCAAGTAATGCTCGGCAAGTAAAAACAAGGTTAACGGAAGCAAAAGTGACCACATTGTCCCTACTTATTCCATATTAACTCAAACTAACATTCTATAAGTAGCTCAGGAAATTTGCAGCTTAGATCCCAATCATGTTGACTTGATTTTTTTTGCACAACTTTGTGTAGTAAACACAAAACGTTATTACCACTAGCAAATTTGCCAATATAATGGAAGGCCGCACAAGGGTCAGTACCAATACACCAGAAACAAGGGTCTCTGTACCGGTACTGGTACAGTACCAGTACACCAGAAACAAGGGTCAGTGAAGTCGGCCATCAAGCCAAGCACCAAAGTCGGCAAAACCACCAAAAAAATGAGATCAGAAAAGGAGGCTTTGAATACTTACCCAAGAGAGCCGCTGGGAGAGGGATCGGGACTGTGAAGAGAGGGATCGCGGAGGAGAGCGTCGCGGAGAGGGGTCGCGGGTTTAGGGTTTTCGCTGGAAGAGGAGAGGAGAGGAGAGGAGAGGGATCGGAAAGGGCTGTTCTGTTTGATTTTGCTCCCAACTGGATATGTCCAGTTCCGAAAATTTGCAAATTCCATCATGATGATCTGCACGACTATTAAAGCAGATCCAATGGCTACAAATGCGAAGTAAAAGAGGCTGTTTAATTTGCAAAGCACGGTAGCCTTACTCTCTCTCTCTCTCTCTCTCTCTATATATATATATATATATATGGTTTATAAAAATGAGTTACAAATATATAACGCGGCAGAGAATCTGTTTAGTTTGATTGATCTTAATCCATGAAAACAATTAACAACTATTAACTATAGCAGTGTTTAGTTCGAGGTCGTATATCTCTCTCTCTCTCTCTCTCTCTTCTCTGGCTCTCTTATTTTCACATTTGATATTTTATTCCGTCTTTCTTAATCTTAAAGCCAATGGCAGGGAGCTAAATGATCCGAGATAAAATTCAGATTTTATGTGGCGTAACATCAGGTGGTTATTTGGTCTCAACTCCATGTTTGTTTGAGAACTAAATCATGAAATAAAGGATTTTGGCCTCAGTGAAGCTGTCAAATGTAAATTAGATAAGCCAGTCTAACAAGACCTAAGTCTAATTAATTTAGGCATCCAAATTCGAACCACCTAGATTGGATGTTTAACTTTTATTCTACCATGTGAGTTATTAGTTTAAAACTATAGGAGTTATTAGTTTAAGTCATTCCTCAATCAAACATAAGTTAGTCCAACCAAAGTTAGAATAAATGATATCGATTTACTAATGTTGAGATGTAATAACATTATAACGCTAATTTTTTTAAAAATGTGGTCTATATTGGATCATTTAGTTTTAACTATCAAAATAGAACCGTAAATCAAAAAAGAAATTATCATAATTATTTTTTAAATAAACGAAACCAAGTACATGAAACAACCAAACTATTTTATTGAATATAACACCAAAATAACAATTTTATTCAAAGTAACACCAAATTAACTACACAAAACATTGCATGAAGTACATCACTGTTGTCTGTTGTATTTGCTTGCCACTCAATAGGTAAAACCTGAATTATGTAATTTCTCTTTAGTGATATTGTCTAACTTCATAGCCATCTCAGGGGTCATGTGGTTTTGCCAATCCCCCACAACAGCTTTTCTAAACAAATAATCATTTTGTACATTACCAATCCCCCCATTTTTGTTGACGTCGAGATCTTTCAGTTTATTAAAGCTACAAAACTCGACAATCTCTTCCACTAGACCATTTTTTATCTCCTCCTCTGAGAAGGGGCATCCAATGAAAGTTGCTATCTTCATTACACCATTGACCGGATCCTTCATCATTTCCTCATACTTCAGGAACAAAATTTTCGCACAAGGATGCAAACTGTTCATGTAATATTCACTAACGTGATCCCAAACAGGACCAAAGGGCATTTCACCATCACAAAATAATTCAAAGGCTTTAGTAAAAGGAAATGATTTGTTGAACCCTTCATTTCTAGTGATCATGTGCCAAAGGGAGACTATCACATCTTTTGGCTCCCTACAAATATAAATTATTGGACATCCTGATGTCGGTGATGCTCTTTGGGAGTATTGAGTATGGCAAATGAGTTCCAAGAATTCTAGGAGAAGGAAGGGTTACCAGATACTGTTCATCTTGTGTAGCATAGCTTTGTTCAGTAACTGGAACGCAATCATTTGGATTGAGTTTAAGCAAAGGGTGAGATGATAAAGCATACTTGTTTCGGTGCAGTATAGTGAAAGTGAGGGCTTTGAGCCAAGTGGTGCCGGACTTCACAAAACTTGCCACGATTACATCACCGGGGCGAGATTGGAAAGTCTCCTCCATCACCATAATACCTGGAAGTAGCCCCTCTGGTAGCCAAAAGGCTTTGTAATTTCGCAACGAAGACGTCAGCCACCCTTCTCGTTTTTCGAGTGTCAAAATTATCGATTTGTATTTACAATCTACTTCTTGAATGCTCTTCATGTGTCGACGAGACCTCAGTATTGTTGACCTTTCTCCTACCTCATTCTTAACGGGATTATTGCAATTGGAAGTGAAGGTGGAATTAGTGTTAAGAGAAGGATTTTCCATGGGGACAACGGAACCTCTCCTTTTTACGTTCTAGAAATTTGGTTCCGATGAATAGGCTTATAAATTAAAGTAGCAGCACAAAATAGTAGCAATACCAACCCGCACATGCAATTATATAAAATTAGGTTATTTAACTACTACATTGCGGAATAACCGAATAATAATGAAGGGTTAGACATGGAACTATTGCAAGGTCTCGACATTTACCTTCTTCTTTTTCAAGAAAATAATTAATATAATACACATGCAGTGATTAGGTTATTGTGTAAGTTGTCTCAGAATGCTCGTTGTACATACGTCTAATGAAGCGACTTATGACCGACATCAATATAATAACATACAGAACGAATTAAATGATTTTTTGTAACATTTTTTTGTAACGAATCAATATAATACCATTTTGTGTTATTTTTATTTATGTCCAAAAATATGTAAGTAGATCTGAGATTGCGACTGCCACATTCTAGCTGTTACATAGCTAGAAATTCTAATTCAAAATATAAATTAATCAGGCAGGTCAATAGTGGTATCTAAGCACAAATATATCAGGCAAATTCCGATTCTGCAAATCTTGAGATTTGTCCTTAACCATATTTGTTTCTCCATTTGAGAGATTCAAAACTACCACTATAAAAGAGGGTCGTTTCTTCCTCTAAAAAATCACACGGAAGAATAACCTTTGCGCCTCCATTTTAGAAATCCTTTGAGATTTAGCTAGTGCATTGTTGCTTGTGCTTAAACTATCTATATCCTTTCTAGCAACCTCATATATACTCCACCTAAATTGATTCAGAGTGAGATTAGAGTGAGAGTAGTGATTGTCTGGACTTAAAGCCTGTGAGCTAGCTTTTACCGGAGCTTGTGTGCTCACCTTCTTTCTTTGAGTTGTTGTGCTCAATCTGTCATTTGTGTGGACCGCATGAGTGTTGTCTCATATCGGTGACAACTTGTATTTTTTTCTTCATTGGGTAATAGAAATGCGCGTTTATTAAGGTTGCGTTGCTCCAGAGACGTAGGTCCTTTAGAGACCGAACTTCTTTACCAACTTCTGTGTCACACCTTCTAACTCTATCTATTTACTTTACTGTACTTTATAATTTATTTATTTTACTTACAAGTTCTTGATTCCACTAAGAACTACACTCTAACACACACGTACACTTAGATTTAATTTACACATTAGATTCTTAGGAGATGGAGTTTAGCTTTTAAACAGTCCTTTTCACCTCCCTCTAGGTACCTTTAGGGACAACAAATCAAATATACAGGTTCTAATTGAATTCCTACAAAACCAAAAATTTGGTAATAGCATACCAACCACTCATACTATCATATACGATTGTATAATTAGTTGTTCTACAGGAACTGACAGATTAGATATGCAATTATTAATTAGTAGATTTGGCAAGTTATACATATAAAACCATATATATATATTTTTAATGAGGAGGGATCCGATTACAACACTTTCGAGTTACCACAAAGTTACCCTCCTCATTTTCTACATTTTCAAAGTCCAAATCGTCGATCCAAACCGTTCAAGATGATTATCTAAATAAAATGTGCTTGCAGATCAAATTTTATATTTTTTGAATTTTTTTACTATTTATTAAGATAAGTACAAAATTCAATGGTATGAATTTGACTAGTTTTTGTAAAATACTTCATAAATAGTAAAAAAAATTCAAAAAAAAGTTAAAATTTGATCTGCAAGCACATTTTATTTAGATAATCATGTTGAACGGTTTAAATCGACGATTTGGACTTTGAAAATGTAGATAATGAGAAGGATAACTTTGTGGTAAGTCAAAAGTAAAGTGTTGTAATTGGATTCCTTTTTTAAATAATCCAAAAAGTACCTAACAATATTTCTCGTCTGTAAAGCCACGTTATCTTGTCTGTAAAACACTATATATATATATAAGATGGGAATATTTATTATTTATGTACTACCACCTACCACGTTGTCTTGTCTGTAAGAGAATTAAAGAAATAAATGCTCAACTACTGTCAATATAGTCCATACCTACTAAAGTTTGGTGCGAATCTTTTCATAAAACCAAAATTTTGGTGCGAATCTTTTCATAACTACTGTCAATATAATCCAAAACCAAAAATTTGGTGCGAATCTTTTCATAAAATCGAAATTTTTTATCATCTTTCCAGTTCATTCAAAAATATTTATTCTCTTTTTTAAAAATAAAGAAGACCATGTGAGGCCCCTCTTCTTCCACCTGTCTGCAAAATTTCCATGATTTCCATGCCAAACTCAATTTATCTCTGCACGACCCACCACTACCTCGGTTTTTAGGAAATGAGATTCAAATGGCCACCAAAAATTGTAGAAAAATTCTTTTTAGGAGATTCTTTTTCAGTGTGCTTGTATATGTGTCTAGTATGTGTGTGTGGAACGATTTGATCATCAATTTCAGTTTAGAATTCTCTATACAGATGTTATATTGACAGTAGGTCAAATTGGGGCTGTTTAGGCAACTCACTATACCAGCATGTGTTTGGCTTAGTTTCACTTATGTATGGGGCTAGTACAAGCATGGTTATTATTTGATATGCATGTAGGTGAGTCATACATGATGTCATTATAGTCTGGTTTGGCTTTCTACCATGGATACCAAGGTCAGTTTAAAATTGAGCAGCTATCCCCTTACGAAAACACTGATTTGATATAGTTTTGAGTCTCAAATTGACCTGAAACTTCCTGAGCATGTAATTCACATGTTAGGCTACATTTTCATTGTCTCATCTTGCTTGTCTTGCATTTCAGCTAGATACTAGTACCAATATCCTGAAACGAATTCATGTAATTAGCATACAGAAATTGTTTGCATGAAGTTCAATAACAAAAATCAGGGAGGCCAGAAAACTTATCTAACTTTGGTGTAATGCATCGTTGTTAGGTGTTACTTTGGTGTAACTTTGGCGTAAATTTGGTGTAACTTTGGACCAACACCAATGTCTTCACCTATGTCTTGGACAAACACCTAAAATATGTAATAAAGAGAAATTAGTCTTCACCTATGTCTTGGACAAACACCTAAAATATGTAATGTCTTCACCTATGTCTTCACCAATGTTTACAGAAAGGACTTTGAAAACCACTGTGAAGAGAATAGCCTGTGCAGTTTGGGAATTAGAATTAAAAGGAATAGAGATATTAGGGCTTGCAATGCTGTTATGTACTATGTTATGTGTATTGATTTCTTCTCCATTCATTTTTCCCATCATTTGACTCAACATGATTGAAATCTGATCAAACTGAGCTTTGCTTTCTCCAACTTGTTGATCTATCTTTGTTGTTGATTGATTTGAGCTTGTATCAATAGCTGCTGTTGGTGTAGATGATTTTGCATCTCCTCTCTATGCACGTGTAGCTTCTTAACAAAATCAGTTTGCAACTTACCTATTGTTTCTTTCATCTGCTTCATCTGCTCCTCCATTTGTTTAGATTGAGTATGCATCCCTTCAGCCATGAATCGAAATAGAGAAACAACAACTTAATTCATAATTTATGGTTAGTTCCTTACATCTATTCTTTTTCCTTTTCTACTAGTTTGATGATATCCCACTCTAACACGTGTCCACAGTAAAAGATACATGTAATTAACTAAGACAAAAAGTTAAAACAGAAATAATTGGTAAAGGTAAGATTTGGGAGCAGCTTCTTTTACAAAATGCGTAGCCCCCATATTTACTTTTTTATTAACATCTCTTCTCAACCCACAACAGAGTCAAACAAAGCTCAGTTTGAACAGGTAGTCATAATCGATGTCTGCTCAGTACCCAGCCGCCATTGTTGCCCTCTCTTCTCTGGTTTGACCAGCAAGGAGATTGTTGTACGGCCTTAACCTTTTTGTGAGGAGGCGCGAGAGAACTATATGGTCAGGTGGCAAAGACGGGGAAAAGCCAACCCTAGATGAAAATTTGGTGAAATTTCATCGTAAAAGGGGAGGGAAATAGAGGCGGGGAAAAGCCAACCCTAGAAAATTTGGTGAAATTTATGTGAAATTTTGGGAGGAAGGCAGGGAGCTAAGGAGGGAAGTGAAAAAAGAAATATCCACAGAGAGGAGAGATAGAAGGGGCTTTAGTATACTCAAAGCCAAAGGTAACATAATATCTGTGTTTATATTGGACCGTCTGATCATCATTCTGCACGAATATTAAAGGATCTTGTGCATCACATGGGATCAGATCTAAACAGAAATATTATGTTACTTCAGAGAATATGGACTCTTTACCCATGACCTCTTAGATGAAGACATCAGGATCGTTGTTCGCTTATCGGACAGTCAGTAGAACTTGATATTTACTGATCACTTCTTAATACATGTACAACAGTACATATGAAAAAAAATTCAAAAAAAATGTTTTTATTTTTTCTACATCTTATATGGCCAAATAATACTTATACATGTCATTTTTATAAACTTTCATCATTGTATGCCGCTTCAAATTTAGAAAATATTTTCGGACCGTTCATTTTCAAGCGGGAAATCAACGGTTGATCTGCAATGAAATCATTCCAAATCTATTTTAAAATGATCAAGGGAGAACATTGAACGTAACCAACATAAAAGTTTTGAATTTTTATTAGGTATGAGCTTCGATCCAACACGAAGTGTTTATGGCCATACGATGCTTCAATTTTCGGTGAACTAGATGGATGGTAAATAAAAACAAAATTTGATCAAACTCAGGTGCAAGATAATAAATGCAGTGCTCTTTAATTTAAACGGTTCCGATCGATCAATGGACGATATATTATCGTGTGTCTTCATTAACTCACATTACAAGAGTTCATGTTCTATGTTGATACTTGAAGGGTGTGAGTTATTTATGCAACAAGCATGTTATGCTATGTAATTATTTTACAAATCATTTAGTAATTCACAAAACATGTTCTTTCATTCATTATCGCGTTAATTTCATTTGCAATTCAAAATTTTTGCTAAATTTAACGTCACAATTGTTTGTTGATTGCCTAAATTTTGTTGATCACATAAGTTACCTACCATTTTATTATAGAATTTGTTCATAAAAATATAACAACTCATTTTTTAACGATGTCACGGTTAACTAAAAAAATAATAAATATCTAACCAAATTAAATATTGTACAACTTTCAATTCTTATGTAAATTAAATCATAATAAAGTTTTCCAATGAAATTTATTTTATTCCCTTCTCATTTTTTCCTCACAGAGTCAATTTAGAGACGATTTATTTAACAGATCAGACCTGACTACAAGCAGCGCCAGTCCTATAGAATTACAAGAGCTTCCTATATAAAGGATAAACTGCATGACGATTAAACTGCTCTGTCAACTTTAACCTAAATATTTCGTTTCCCCCCAGTTTTCACCCGAAGAGATTTTGACGTATGCAGCGAAAACAACAAAAAATTTTATTCCCTCTATTACCGTCAAACCCTATCTCTCTCTCCAGAACCGCCTCAGTTTTTTTTTTCTTCTTACTGCCCTCCCCACTTCTCCACTTCTTACCGCCTTGTAGACTACTCAATTCTTACCACCCTCCCCACTTCTAAGACGTCCACTAGAATTTTTCTTCTAGGGTTTAACTAGTCTTCCTCTCAGCCGATCTCTGGCCAGATTGAGCGGTGGGTCAGATCTACCATCAACCAACCGACATGCCGTAGAAGTTCAATTGCACGACTGAAACCTCTCTCTCTCTCCCACCCTTTCCCAAATTCAGGTCAGATTTCTGAACTTACTGATCGGACTTAACTTAGGGCCTTCTTGCCCTGTACTTCTTTCTCAAATTCAGGTCATATAATTAAGCAGATACCAATGTTTGCTTGTAACCCAATGCATGTAAATTTATTTCGTATTATCTCAATTTGGATGGAGTAACAGGAGACATCTTTTATTATTTTTTTGACACAAGGAGATGAGATTGACAACCTACGCCAAATTGGGATTACACGGACAAGATCACATTAATATATTTTCTTATTTTATTTGAAGAAAATCAACAAATTAGAACTAATTGAGCAAGTAGGAGTCAGAGGAGGCACTTGCATGCTTCCCTGAGTTTCCTCCGGCATGATTTTCTTTTCTTTTCTTTTTCAAATTATTGTGCCCACTAAATGTTTGACAAAGTTCCTTGACAAAATTCCTTGAAAAGCAATATTGAAATGTCTAAAAGAGTATAATTTGAATTCAATTGATTTGTATCTTTTCTCTACTGTACCAGAGAATATCCACTTGTTGTAAGGCCAAAAAGGTTCAATTTTAACTAGATTTTGACTAGTTTTGGGTCTTGGTGTATAGAATCAGAAAGTAGATTTTGACTAGTTTTGGGACTTGGTTCAATTTTAATCTTGACAATATATCTTAAATCAATTCAAAAAAGTTTGAAAACGATAACTGAAGTTTGTAAGTATGTTTTTGAACATATAGATAGCCTATCTTTCAAATTTCATGTGATTTGAGTATGGTCTGATTATGAATCTGAAGTTAAACATGCACCAAATCTCATTATTGTCTTTAGCTATGATATATGTACCATGTAGATAGTCTACAATGTTAGATTTCTCATTTACACTTTGCTTTTGATGATTGTCTGGAGTACAACGTAAATAATTGTCAATGGATCCTAACCCTTTTTTAAATACTTTTTTGTATAAATACAGCAACTTACCAATGCCCTTCTAGAAGGAGAAGCACAAAAATTCCTTGAGTCCATCGAAGGAAAAGACAATTATTCAAGCAACTGAGCAAATAAAGATATCTCATTAGGAGATTCAGAGATTGTCCAAAGATTTGTCAGAGGTATTTTAATGTGAATAAGTTGATGTTTAAAATTAATAGTAGCACCTCATGTTTTCTGAAAAATATCATTCAGGTTTGGATTATTTTGTGTAATGCATGGCGGTGTATTTATAATTAGGGATCGGGATTATTTATAATGCATAGGGGAGTATTTATAATTTGAGATAGGGATTTTTTTTTGTACATACAAAATATTTTCTCCTATGAAGACTTCTTTTGATCCTTGGTTTCAATGAAATTGACTCATTTCCCCAACTTTGTAAAAAAATAAATAAACACTAACTTTTGTTCTTCATGTGATGATATTTGCTTAGGCCGAACATGAACTAGAGGCTTGCCGAGAAGAATATAAGCTTTTAAAGAAGAGTTCTGATCACATGGTAACTTTATTTTTCTTGTCTTTCTAATGGGACACTTAACTACCAATTAACCCTAATAAATTACAAACTAGTGTCAGTTACCCTCAATTTAACTACAAAATTAGAGACGGAAATGAATTCCAATCAAAGATGAGAATAAAATCCATGAAGTCCCATTGGAGCAGGTATGTGCTATGCACCCATTATCTCCTGCCAAAACCAAAGTCCATTGCCTTTTGCTTTGCTTGTTTGATTTAATTTGTACATTAATTTGTTTATTTCCTTGCAGCAAAAATTGACAGGGGAATTCAAGATTGTTTCAAGAATTTTAAAAGGTGCCCTATGCGTAATTTTTTACCGCATTTAGAGAGATAAAAGCGATAATAGTTCACAAATTGAAGAATCCCTGCTGCCTTATCCCATGAGAAAATAGTTAACAATAGACCCTTCGCATGCATGGAAATGCCTATGCTCTTAAATTTTCTGACAAATTTGTTTACTTTAAAATTTCATTTTGATTTAATATATTTCCATTTCTTTCTCGCCTTCTAGGTGCTCTTGAGAGGGCTAATGTTGACTGACACTGGTAAAAGAGGTCTATTTTGGTAATGTGTTGAATGCTAATTATTCACATCCATGAAAAAAAATATTACTTTTGGTCATGTCATCATTTGTTGTCAGTGGAAAATTTCTCGAACAACCATCAAATCTGGTTAATAGAATCAAAGCAAAGCGGTTTTATCACATTTTTAGAATCAAACCAAATTCAAGCTTTACAATAGTATGTTTAAGATTATTAAATGATTTAAAACAAGAGCAGAGATGCCCAAAGCCAAAAATTTTGTTCTTTTCAATTTGACCATCAAACTTTCTTTTTCTATATCAGGAAATTGATGTGCGCATCTTTCAGCTGTGTAGTCTTCTTTATTATTGGTACTGATAAAAGATGTGTGATATGTTTAGTTAATAATAAATTATCTCATCTATTTCTCTTCGAATGTATTATGGATGACAATATGGAAAATGTACTATGATTTAGTTTAGCAGCAATGTGATATGTATTTAATGGTTCTTATTTATAACATGTAAATTTTAGCTGTAATAATGTGTTTGTTAATTTGGTTGAATGAGAATTGGGGAATGTAAATGGGTCAGTACTGGGTTGGTACAGGGAGGATTGTAGAATGAGGGCATGCTTATATGATACCATTTAGACTTGTTATTACCATGGCTAATCCATGAAATATTGAAAATTATCTTCCCATGCAAATATTAGCCCTTGGAAATATTGAGGTGGGTCCCAGGTACACTGCCCTTGGAAATAAACTGGTGGGCCCTACGTTCTCTTGCCTTGAAAATACTGGGGTGGGTTCCATGTACTCTGCCCTTGGAAAAGTTTTGGAGGGACCCACATACGTTGCTGTTGGAAATAAACAGGTGGGCTTCGCGTTAGTTGGCATTGGAAATACTTAGGTGGGGACCACTTCCGCATCGATGGAAATACTTAGGGGGGTCCCACGTTCTCTGCCATTGGAAATAGTCTAGATAGTGTCCGAGTGTGAAAGTATTTCCATGCGCCCTTTTTCCAACTGTAAGCGCATGGAAATACTAAGAAATGAGTATTTCCAACGGCATCGGTGGAAATAAGGTTATTTCCATCGAGGGTTGTTGCAACGGGAGTATTTCCGACGGTAGCGCATGGAAATGACAATTTTAGGGCTTCTTCCAACGGTACGCCCATGGAAAAGGCGATTTTCTGCCGTTGCAAAAAACGGAAATTCTACGTTACATTAAAAAAAAAAAAAAAAAAAATTTGTGCTGCTGGACCCTAAAACGTCCCAGACGTTTGTTAAAACGTTCCAGACGTTTTCAAAATTGAAACTCGATTTTCCAATTCCTGCGAGTTTAGTTAGGTCGTTCCCAACGATTATAAAACGTTCCCAACGTTTTAAAACGTTCCCAACGTTTTAAAACGTTTCAAAACGATTGGCTCTGTAAAAATTTGATCAAAAAAACAGGATTTATAAATCTTAGAATTTAATTAAAACGTTACAACGTTTTCGAAAACGTCCAAAATGTTTTATGGTATTTCCTGAACGATCAGGGTCTATTTTGCAAAATTCTCTCTCTCTCCCTTCATTTCTCCCTGTGTGGTCCGATCCCCTTGTGCTGGTGTGTGTGTGTCCGCCCAAAACAAAGAGAAAAGAGAGGGATCTCCCTTCTCCTTCCAAAAATCCATCAAAAGCTTTGAGAAATTGAAGAAAGAAGTGGAAAATCTCGATTATTTCTCTCCCTAGTGCTCCATTGGTATTTCCCTTTCTCTCCTCTCTTCTCAAAATTTCGAACTTTTCTCCATTGTTAGGGTTTTGTCCTAAATCCAAAATTTGTGTATAAATTGGGAGTAATCCCTCCCCATTAAACTTCTAGGTTGTTCATTTGGCAATTTATTTTCCAATTTGTGCTAAATCTCGATTTTCTATCTAGGGTTTGGTTCAAACCCGAAAATTGAGAAGAATTGTGATCAATCTAGTTTAATCCAACCAATAGAGGTGTTAATTTGTGTAGGCTCGGTTGAGCAAGATTTTGCGGGACCTTTCGAGACGTCCGAACCATAAGTGCGAGATACGCTCTTCGTAATCAGGTGCGGGGTTCTTGGACTTGTTTGATGTTTCATTTTCAGAAATTAAATTCTTATTTTCCGATTGTCATGTCGTATATTGATTGTTGCATAATTTGAATTGTGTGAATCATGTGCATAGACCAATATGGTTAAAACTGAATTGTTGTGAAAAGGTAGATTTGCATATTCGTATGGTTGTCGATTAATGTGTTCTTTTTTTATTGTTCTATATGTGAAATGAATCTGCCATGCTGACCCGTAGAGGTAGCTGGATAAGGTGACGGTGACCTATCCGTTGACCTGTTTCTGAATTTGCCAGGCTGACCCAGAGAGGTAGTTGGATAAGGTGACGGTGACCTATCCGTTGACCTGTTTCTGAATTTGCCAGGCTGACCCGTAGAGGTAGCTGGATAAGGTGACGGTGACCTATCCGTTGACCTGTTTCTGAATTTGCCAGGCTGACCCATAGAGGTAGCTGGATAAGGTGACGGTGACCTATCCGTTGACCTCTTTCTGAATTTGCCAGGCTGACCCGTAGAGGTAGCTGGATAAGGTGACGGTGACCTATCCGTTGACCTGTTTATGAATTGTTGCAAGGCTTTGAGCTGATTTTGGTCCTATTTCAAGGTTGAGCCTATGGCTGACCTTGATTCCGTGTGAATGCATTTGTAAAGTTGAGCTGCATAGCTGACTTAGAACCAGACCTTAGTAAATGGTTAAGCCAAAGCACTGCAGATGGGTGTCAGATAAAGGGTCCAGCTCGGTGGAACATCTGTAGGTGTCAGTAACCCTACAGATGAGTGTTTGATAAAGGGTCCAGCTCGAGAGAACATTTGTAGGTGCCACCAGCCGCATTAAAATGAGTTAAGCCAAATATATGTTGTTTGAACTTCATCTTGAAATTCCGTGAATTGTGTTTCATTTGATTATTGTTGTCGAGCATACGCATTCATTTATATATTGATATAGAACTGTTAATGTGCTGTTGTACGAATTTCATTTTTGGACATGGATTCTCATTGCAAGTCCAATAACCTGATTGTGGCAAATTCGCACTGAGAAATTATTCTCACCCCCTCCCTTTGGGATTTTTTTTCAGGTTACGGTACGGCCGGTTCTGGAGAGGCACACGAGTAGTAGGCCTTTGGTATATGTTACCATACTACCTTAGTACCTGTTTTGTTATTTGACTAGAGATATACTTATGTTTTTGTTGTATAGATCTCTATGTCATACCTTATGGTTAGTATCCGTATGAGATACATTTTGTATATGCTACTGTTACCAGACTTTTGTACCTGGATTATGTATGTAAACTTGTTTTATTTCTTTTATTGTGATGATTATGAATTCTATCGTAATTGCCTTGTAAGCATACATGGAGTTGTATGCTTACGGCGGGGCTCTGTCACTACTAATGGCTGCGGGGTGTGACATTCTAGTAGTGAAATAACATTAAATAGCACATTTGCAGAAGTCAACAAAACTGATAATATTTTATTTTTGTGCTCAATAATGTGTAATCATTTGCGTCTGAAACATAAAAAAATATATCACTGCTATGATTAAGGTGCTAAGTCAAAGCTATTTTATAATTGGAATATTCGTCGGTTCTTGTTGTTAGTGTCTAGCAATTGCTTGTGAACATTTTCGTAGGTTCGCCTCCGAGTTGTCATCTAATAAGAACCATAATTGGAACCAGAAATTTACCATAGCGAGGTTGAATTTAATGATACAAAATATTTTTACATGCTTATTAAAATATTGATGCCAAATTCCTTTGCTGTTAGTGTCTAGTACGTGCTGCCCTACAAAAAAATACACTAAACAATTAAGAAGTCATCTTCTCCACTTCCCTACTGGCATGTATATAATTGATAAAATTATATAGGTACTGCTAGAGTATGATCATATTAATCTAACCAAGATAACCAGCAAACAGCTAGATGACCAAAGTTTCTAAATTCCTTGCTCTTGTTAATTTTCTTCTCATTCCATTGATCTATGCCTTCATGCTTTGCTTCGATGCCGCATCCATACGCTCATGTACGCCATATTTTGCTTATAAAATAATTGTATCAATTATTGTAAATGTTGCGATGCATTTTGTTAAATGCAGGGGCTCTTCAATTGCGAGAATACAAGAGCGATGATGATGTCGGTATCGAACAATCAAGGAAACAAGATGATCATAGATTACTAAGCAAAGAGAATGCCATGGATGCTGGGAACACGAGGTTAAAACTACAACAATTACTAAGAGGTTGTTATTTTAAGTATTTGTTGTCCTTAAATAATTAAGATGTAGATTATCATAAAATGCAATATATCATTCAATTTACTTGGTATACTGCATTATTTTTGAAACCATAGGAAACAAATAATACGCCTTCTTTATTTAACTTTATGATCCAAAATCACTCATCCAAAAATTTCAAATAAAGTGATTTTTTAACCTATCTAAAAAAATAGAAAATATTTCTAAAAGAATATAAAATTTGGTCTGCAATTATATTTTCATATAAATATTATGTTGAACATTCAGATCAACTGTTTGGATTTTAAAAATAAAAATACGAGTCCATAGCGCAGACTTATATCTAATATGCATAATACCATAGCCTCACTTTTTATTGTCCTTAAACAATATTGAAGAAGTCGATTATCATTAAATGGAACATATCATGCGATTTACTTAGTATAATGCATCTCTTTCTCTTGAAAAAATAGGATAAAAAATAATACCCAAATAATTCGTGTAGTCAGTGCTCACCCTGTCACCCCTCTTTTATTCAACAATTTGAAATTTAAAAATTTAACAGGGAAAAGTCAAGAAGACCTCCTTCAGAATGGAATTGGTTGCATTTCGACGAGAAATTCTGACATTTGTGTCACTTCATCGGCCGTCGCAGTCCGCATTACTACATCTAACACCACTGACATATACCTAACCGGTGGTCAAAGGCTTCCGGCAGGCACAAAAAACATTAGCATTCTCCCGTACCCGAAAAAAAAAGACGCATCTGCGATGAAACGCACCTCCCCAGTTAACTTCCTTCAGACCAACTCTACTACTCCGCCACCAGCCTGTGACGTCAGTCATGCGGTCCCGGCCATCATCTTCTCCACTGGTGGATATGCTGGCAACTTCTTTCATGACATCAACGATCTCCTCATCCCGCTATTTATCACTTCTAGCATTCTCCGCCCCAATGTACGCCTCATCTTAATCAATAACAAGTCGTGGTGGGCCCATAAGTACCAGCGCATACTCTCTGCTATCTCCTTCTATGACATCATATCTGTCCTGAGTAATGATGCCCCGGGAAAGGTTCATTGTTTTCCACGGGCCGTTGTGGGGCTCACTTATCATGGCCATCTGGCGTGCAACAAGACTGAAGCACCCGGAAACCTCACTACGATCGACTTTCTCCATTTTCTTCATAGTTCATTATTTCATAAAACAAATGACATGGCAAAAACAGTAGCAACTCAAAAGGATCAACCTCTAGTGGTACTAATGTCGAGGCGTAAGTCGAGAATGTTAATCAATGAAGAGGAAGTAATCAACCTTGCTAAAGAAGTTGGTTTCCGAGTCGAAGTTGTCACACCAAAGACAATGTCACAGCTGCAGTCGTTCGCTGAGCTGGTCAACCGGTGCCACGTTCTTTTGGGTGTACATGGTGCAGGGCTGACAAACATGATATTCTTACGACCCAGTGCAGTGTTGGTTCAAGTGGTCCCATGGGGCTTGGATTGGGTCTCAAGTGCATATTACCATTTGCCGGCTGAGGGGGATGGGACTGAAGTACGTGGAGTACAAGGTAAATGTAGAGGAAAGCACGCTTCTTGAGAAGTACCCAATCGACCACCAAGTTATCACGGACCCACATTCGATACACATGAAGGGCTACAACGTGAGCATGGCTATCTATATCGACGGGCAAAATGTGCATCTCAACTTAACGAGGTTTAGGGGTACGCTTGAAACAGCCATGCGGCTATCTAGTTTGTAATCAGAATAGGATGCAAAGATAGCTACCGATTGTATCAGCTTCAAGCAGAAAGATTGTGGTGAAAAAACCTTCTCCATGGCAACTTGGATGGGAACCACATGACCAATTTGAGATTTTTACTATGAAAATAAACTTTTCAAGCCAAATTGAAAGATATAAATCTTCCTAGTATTTATCCAAATGCCATCTTTTAAAGCTTATGGTGAAAAAAGATATGGTTTTGATTCTGGTTTTGGGAATTTTGAGTAGCATATTTGCAATTATTTTTATATTTTGGTTGATGGATGAAGATCATTATTTAGTTCCTACATAATAATCTTTGTTTTAAATGTAGTTCATTGAATTCTCATTATTAATTGAGTAAAGGTTAAAAGTTAAGCCACCTAACTATTTAATATTATTGTTATTTTAAAGGATTTCCCTCATGATTTTACATTTGATTTCGAACTCATAACCTTCCACATAAAGACCATGTGTCTTTGCCACTACATCAAAAACAAGTTTTTAAATCCTAGTAATTGCTCTTTTGTTAACGGATAGAATGACTCTTTCTTTTGTTAATGTTGTCATTGATGTAACAAGGATATGTAAAAGTTGATATAGAAATTTTGAATTTGTTTCTTAGATTCATATCTTATAATATGTTTATGTACAATTCATATCTTATATGTTCTTCTATTGTTTTAATTTTCTCTCTTTTGTGAATATTTTTAATTTCTAAGAATTTCTGTGGGGCCTTATGTAGTCAATCATGCTGTGTATCATATTGACCAAAGTAACAGGTCACAATGTCATTTGCTTCTTTTTGGCTGCATCTCTATCTCCCGCTGTATGTCCCGCGTTGCTTAGTTCGTATTCTCTACAGTACCACAATTTTTGAGGTAGGAAATCGGACCATCTGATCAAATCCAGGCCAATCCGACTCAAGTATAAATTCAAGGACCCTATTAATAATCGTGCTGGTGCTAATCGGACGGTTTGGATTATTTATGCAGTAACTAAAAATTTAAATTACTGCAGACTATACGAATCACGTAGATGGCAACAACGTTAGGGGGCTTGAGATCCTCTGTGACTGGAATCACTGTTAGTTTAGCATATATACTGGAATTTAGAAAATTGTGGTTTTCAGCACAAAATACCATTCAATTCGCCACACAGACTTGTTAAACAGACAAATATTGTTTTGAGATTGATAAGCTTGGTAGATTTTAAAATGGTAAATTTAAAGTTATATTAATCGATATAGATATTTGAACATGCATATCTTCTACTACAAACGTGTAATAGAGTTTTTTTTTATCATGTTATTTCTCAAATAGCAATGAGTAAAATATGTTCAATATTGACTTAGTTAAACATATTTTGTGAGCTTCTTGATAATTTTTTATATGTTTTCTTTGTTTATGATCTACACATTTAATTATTTTTGTAGATATCATTTAAAAACTGTATTTAATGCATTCCATTTTAGAATGAGATTCTATTTGTACTTATTAATTGCCAATATTGGTTATTTCATTAAATAGTTTTTTATAAAAATTACAATGATATTCTTTCAAATTTGTTCGTTGCGTATATTGCTCAAGTTTGTTGTTACTGGCTTCCTATATTTTGTTAAATTAGTTATATAAGTTTTCAAAATGATGAGTTCAGTTAACTATAATAATATTAAACTAGATCATAGGCTTTATTATTTTATTGTTAAATAAGTACACTTATTTTAAGTTAAATAATTTTGTATGTTACTGGCTTCATATATTCTTTAGTCTTTTGTCGTATGGTATTCAATATATGCGTTTTATGCTTTATTGTTTAACTTAAATATTTAAAAAAAATGTGTATGTTAATGGCTTCCTATATTGTTTAGATTTCTAAACCAACATAAATAACTAAACAAAAAGAATTGAAAATACGTATCATTGCTGTCACAATTACAACCAAAATTATTGTCAATGAGGATAGATAGTTGCATAAAGTGTTCATCGAGTCTCGTGCATTGTAGTAACAGATAGAAAAAGAGTTCAAAAGTTGGCTGAAGATTAACCGATAGATATATCACAATTGACACAGATGGTATACACAAAATCATACTCTGATTTAACCAAATTCATATCCTCAAATGGAGAACGAAGACGAAAAAACAACACATAACTGTGACTCAATGTCATACCAAACTAACGAAAAAGCTATGAGCAGGAGGAAGTATACGAATAAAACAACTAATGTAGCTATCATATATATGATGAAAAGTAAATTGGAGTAGAGAAGGAAAGCTCGTATGAGAGCCGAGAATCCACTCATGAGGTAGCTAGCTCTAATTAAGAGCCCTACTCATATACTTTTCCCCGTGGCACAACAATGGGGGAACCGGTGACGGCAACTGCAAAACAACTTAAACAAAGAAATTTATTTAGAAAAGCAATGAAAATATATATGGTAGTAGTGAATATTATAAGTAAATAACGTTTATAAGGTTTAAACTTACCACTATAGCCACAGCTACAGTTGTCAACAGTGCCAAGAAAGACAGATAATTTCAAAGGTTATTGAAATAATCCTGTACTTCATAGTCATGGATAGAGAAGCTTGAATGATGAGCAGTAGACGGGGCAAATGCCACTGGAGACAGATATATGGTACTAATAAAAATCTACAAAAAATTTAAAAATATGGACATTAAAAATATGAAACTAATAAGAATCTACAAAAATAAGAGGATGTTTTGTAATTACTGATTATATATTAAGAAGAGGACATTCAAAATATGAAACTAATATGAAACATTTCTACTCAGAAGCGGACATTCAAAATTCTAATATTAACTGAGAATCAGAAAACTAGCTAGCTAGTTATATATATAACACAATAAACAAAAATGATGAAGTATGTACATTATTGTTCTTGCCGCAGCCAGCCTCGTCGTCGATGACAGTCCCTCGGCCACCCCAGACCCAAACTAATAAATTATTAATTATGGTTAAAATAATTAATTTCTAATAATAACAGTTGTTTTTAACAAAATAAAAATATCTTCTTTTGATTTTCTCTAATGTCCAATATTTAAAAATTGTATAAGCTCTAAACTCATAAGTGATTCAATTTTGGAATAGAAAAGACTTGGAACTTCATAATTCATTATTTTTTCTCACATGATATTAATGATATTTATAGTAGTTAAGTTAGTTACTTAGAAGTAGCGAATTGCATGCAAAGAAATACAAAATGGATGAAGCAGGAATGTAAATGAGTGATTTTACATTAGAAATGTGTGACAAACATTTTTTATTTTTTTTACTTAATTTAAAGATAACATAATCATGTGTAGCATTATATGTTAGTGAAGTGTCTCGCGTTTGCTTGGAAGCTAGTTTATTTTTTTGTAAAAAAGTAAATAAAACAATATTCGTAGTGTTACTGTATACATACAAGTTATATAATATATCTGATTTTACGGTATATTTGGCTAGATTTTAATCATAAGGAAAATAAATAAATTTTATGTCACTAATTGACCTATTTTATATGACTAAATAAATTTGGTAGTACATACAAGCTTTGACTATTTTAATTCATAGATGTTTATAGAAAAGGTTTCAATTTGCACTAATTAGGAGAGAAACCTGTATAATAAATCCTTATTTAGCAATTAGTAATTATCCTTCAAATATCGTTATTTCATCTGTTTTAAACGAGTTGTTCGTTGTTCGTTTCATTCCTCGAATAAAATGTGTATTTTAAAAAAGTTGGAACTATGAGTTCGAAAGTTAGTTCAAATTATTTGTTGAATAACTCAAGTGATTATTTCGATTCAAATTTTGTGCAAATAGATGTTCTTTCTGATATTTAACCTCCGATTGTTATTATGCGCGCTGACAAATTATATATTTTTTAGAATTTTTTTACTATTTTTTACGTGGCTACAAAATCACATAATCTAAAGATTCTGGACCATATGAAATTAGTCTTCCTATTGGAAAAATAGTATTTTTAAATATGAAATTTGTTATGTAAGAATATTTTCTTTTGAAGATCTTGTTGAGAAATTCAAATTAACAGTTTGGATTTGAAAAAGAGGAGGGTTCAAATAATGTCTCCATTTTTCATGCCTCCATCATGCTTTCATTTTTAAAAACTTTAATAACTCAAAATTAAAACTTAAAAGTCAAAATAAAACCATTGGATATGATTTACATCATTTTATCTATGCACGTATAAAAAATTATGACATTTCAATTTTGTTTTGGTTGTCATCAAGAGCTTGTAAAAAATGTACTAATGTGGATAATTTCTAGACATTGATTTTTTAACTTATTGATTCACATAAAAACAAAATTAAAATGTGATAATTTTTTATGAGCACATAGATAAAATGATGTAGATCATTTCTAATGGTTTTATTTTGACTTTTAAGTTTTAAATTTTGAGTTATTAAAGTTTTTAAAAATGGAGGCATGGTAGAGGCACAAAAAATAGAGGCATTTTGAATCCTCCTCTTTGAAAAATGAAGATGCGGATCCATAATTAACACCTACTCATCCAGAATATGTTAGTTTTTTTCATATAAAATGATATACGTTCAATTACTCTCTTTCAAATTTTCTCTTTACCGTTTGAAAAAATAGAATGAAAAGACAGGAAATAAGCTGTAACTTTACAAAGAATCAATTTATTTTAGGAGCAATTAACGTCATTATTTTGTGACTCAATTATGCCTTCCAATTTTATGTCTATTAGCAAAATTCAAATACTTAATTTGAACTGCTTAACATGAACTTTATATTAAACTATACTTGTAGATAAAATTTTATATTTTTATAATGTTTTGACTATCTAAAAATTTAGATAGTTAGAGAATCACATGATGGAAAAATTCTAGACATGATCTTTATATAATGGAATGATTTTCTACCTATTTAAAAAGTAAAAAAAAAAATTAAAGAATGTAAAAATTTAGTCTTCATGCAAGTATATTTTCATATAAAGATCATGCATGTTGAACGGTTTATATCAACTATTTGGATTTTGAAAACAAAGATATTAATCCAAAATACGGACCAATGTGCAATACATAGTACCATAGTCTCAATCAGATTTTAAATAGATATTTTGATTTTTTTTTTATTTAAAGAGGTAGTCACCGTTTTTGTTTCTTTTTTTCATTTTTGTGTCTAAACCATTGTTCTTTCCTTCTTATTTTTTCTTGAAATTTTCTTCAAATATATTCACATGTTTTGTGCTAATTTTAAATATTCTTAATGATCGGAAGGATGTGATTTATAGTCGGGAGTGAATGTGTGTGTCTATATATATAGAGAGATGGGCTAACTTGTTTTGGAAATTAAAGAGGGTGTTTTAATTTGTGCTCGTATCTTTATTTTCAAAGATCAAATAGTCGATTCGAACCTTCCAACATGATCTTCATATTAAAATGTGCTTGGAGACCAAATTTTACATTTTTTGGAAATTTTTTACTATTTTTTTAGAATTTTTGAAATCACAGCTTTTCTGAATTGTTTATTATTTTTTTATTTAATGAAAAAATGTGATTTTCAAAAAATTTAAAAAAATAGTAAAATTTTTTCAAAAAATGTAAAATTTGGTCTCCAAGCACATTTTAATATGATGATCATGTTGGAAGGTTCGAATCGACTATTTGAACTTTGAAAATGAAGATATGAGCGCAAAGTAAAAAATTATGTTTGGAGGAGATGTGCTTGGAGACCAAATTTTATATTTTTTTGGAACTTTATACTATTTTTTTGGATGGGTAGAAAATTGTGTTTTTGAATGGAATTTGGACCATAAAATATAGTGATTTTAAAAAATTCTTACAAAATACTAATTTTTTTCCAGAAAAATGTAAAATTTTGTCCCCTAGCATATTTCAATATGTAGATTATGTTGAGCGGTTCGGAATAGCTGCTTCAACTTTCAAATATAGAAAATATAAGTGCAAAATAAAACAAACCTCTTACTTTGCAACTTACCTCAGTCCATCTCTCTCTTTTTTTTCTCTCTCTATAGCCTAATTGAAGCACGGTATAATATATCACCGGACGTCCAATTTGATCAGTTGGCAATATCTGAAGACAAAGGTTGCAAAAATATTTATGAGAATTCAGTATTAATTGTGTCTGAATTTGGTTCCAATCAAAGATGAATTCAATATTCTATAGTAATTAACGTCTTGATAGTGTTTTACATGAAATGACAAAATCTTAATTTTACCTTTCTCTGCCTTGAGCAGATCAGTACAAATACAATATTGGACGGTATTGGAACAGTATATTTGAGATCTGACGGTAGGAATTTGATCACCTTGTATTTTTATAGATTACTCAATTTTAGGACTAATCTCAAAAATATACAATCAAGAGGACTACTTATTTAAGAAATTATGAACTTGCTTAGAGAGCGATCAATATATCATTACTATATATATCCTTCTTCAAAAAAAAAAAAATATATCATTACTATCTTTACACTCCAGATTCGCATTCAGACCACAATCTTCTTTAGATCTAAACAGCTTCATTATATTTTTTGAAGGAATAAATGGGACTATTTTTAAGAACCAATAATTTATAGTTCACTAATTGCATATATAATAAATATATTTATAATGATTGGGTGTGTCAAGTTATTTTCAAGACAATTATGAATAATATTATTTAGTTTTATTATCTTGATTTTTTTCTCACTATTGTTATTTCCAGTACTGCATTAAAATAAGAAACACTACAAAAGACTGACACTTTTCACGAGGATAAAAAATGACTTTCACGACGGAGTACCGTCATAAACGTGCTTTTTCTTTTCGCGACGGAGTCCCTTCATAAATGCGTTTTCTCTCTCGCGAAAAGTGCCTAGTTTGTTGTTGTGAAAGAAATCAATTGGAGTACCTCATGTTTTTTGTGCCATTTATCAATTCTCTGTTTTAATTTCTTTTTCTTCCGTTTATCAATTTATCTCTATTTTAAGAGCATCAGTAGATAATTATATTTTTTTTCTCAAATTTATCCACAGATCCCCACCAATATTTTTTTTTCACAAATTTTACTCGGGACCTAGGTCAAATAATGGCATACTTCCCTAATTTTATGGAATTTATTTAAGCTGTTTATTATCATAAGTGGATGAGTTCATTTAAAAATATTTATATATATAGAGATGGGCTATTGTGCTTCGCGAAGTAAATGGGGGGTTTATTTCGGGCCATATTTTTATTTTTGAAAATCCAAACAACCAATCCGAACCATTCAACATGTTCTCTATATTGAAATGTGCTTTGAGACTAAATTTTACATTTTTTGGAATTTTTTAACTATTTATTAAGCCACTTTGAAAATCTCTGATCCGGTGGTCCAGAAAATTTTACTGTTTTTTACTGTTCACAGTGGATCAACGATTTTCAAAGTGGCTTAATAAATAGTAAAGAAATTTAAAAAAATGTAAAATTTAGTCTCCAAGCACATTTCAATATTTAGAACATGTTGAACAGTTCGGATCGGTTTTTTGGATTTTCAAAAATAAAAATATGACCCGAAGTAAACCCCCCGTTTACTTCGCGAAGCACAATAGCCCATCTCTCTCTCTCTCTCTACATATATATATAGAGAGAGAGAGAGATGGGCTATTGTACTTCGCGAAGTAAAACCCCCGTTTACTTCACGCTCATATTTTCATTTTGAAAATCCAAACAACCGATCCGAACAGTTCAACATGTTCTACATATTGAAATGTGCTTGGAGACTAAATTTTACATTTTTTGGATTTTTTTTACTATTTATTAAGCCACTTTGAAAGTTTCTGATCCAATGTGAACAGTAAAAAACAGTAAACTTTTCTGGACCACAAGATCAGAAACTTTCAAAGTGGCTTAATAAATAGTAAAAAAAATTCCAAAAAATGTAAAATTTAGTCTCCAAGCACATTTCAATATTTATAACATGTTGAATGGTTCGGATCGATTGTTTGAATTTTGAAAATGACAAAATATGGCCCGAAGTAAACGGGGGTTTTACTTCGCGAAGTACAATAGCCCATCTCTCTATATATATTAATTTGTGTTTTATAATCTTGATTTTCACGGAACAAACTTAATAAATGATCAATCCGAAATTGGCGAGAAGTTCATCTAAATATAGTTTCTGTTAGACTTTAATTTATTGTGAAGCTTTTACAGTTTTATTTAGACTTCTTTATCATTTTTAAATCATTTAAACATACGCACTTTGTTGTATTAATGCTAATTTATCATTGTTCAGTCCATGTGCTTTAATTTTTTGTTCAATTTAAACGCTTCCTATTCAGTTTATGTACTTTCTTGATTTCAACTTAAATAAATAATATTCAATACTAATATCATACCCGTGCATTGCAATGGAAACATGTTATAGATGAACAAAAAAAGTATCATACAAATGATATATTTTGATAAAAGATAGACCAATAAAAATAATAATCATTTAACAGAAAAAAAATAGACAAACATCTTCTCATACAAATGTAGAACCCATTCTTTAATGACATATTTATGAGTTTTTTTATTGGTCTATATCAGTTATTTGTTTTGTTATGTTATTTAACAGGAAAACAAGAGAATACAGATCATCAAAATGAGTTGTATCATTTGTTGTTATCATATTATTCCTCTTGTTATTGTTATAAGAGTTATTCTCCTCTTCCTATGATTTTTATACACTTGTGTACCTAAAGTAGATAATAGAATATTGTTTACTTATATGAGATCATTAAATAACAAATAACAATCCTCATCTGTTATAAAAGAAAAAGAAAAATATGAAAACATGACAAATTAATCAATCAATTCAAAAATTCCTTAAATTATATTTAAAAAATGAAAAGAGATGAGGATAAAAAGAATACTGACTAATAGACTTGTGGCGAGCACGTGTCATGAGGTACATATCTAAATAATTTTTAGACTTCTACACGTAAAAATGTTGCCCCTAACAGCACCTAGAGGGGGGTGAATAAGTAGTCTTAAAGACTTTTAGTCGTCTTTCGGTTTACCCTCTAAATTAACAAGTCAATCAATTCATCAAGCAAGCGTGTACAAATAAAGAAAATAGAGTAGAGTAGAGAAATTTGACACGTGGAATGATAACGGAGTTTAGCGTAAAATGCCTACGTCTCCGGGGTAGAGCAACATTGTCGGCGCTCCTTTCCTATTACCCAAAAAGAAAGGATACAACTCATGACACGTGAGCCCAACAAAGGTGGGAAGTCACTGCGTAACTCGTGTACACAGTTGAGCCTAGAAGCTCGAGCTGGAAAGTCCTACGCAAAGGATCGTCACACAGCTATGTTTAGATGTGAGCGGAAACTCTCGAGTCAGCGAGCCCCTTTAATGCCCTACAAGCGGGGAAGTCACTCGACTATAATAAGGGAGTACTAAAGTAGATCTCTACACTATTGAACAAGTAACAACACTCTAACTAAATCTAGAGAATATTTGCCAAGTGGATTTGAGATTATCAATGGAGTTTTGCAGTTTAAACTCTCTCAAAGAAGGAACCTCTCAAGAACACAGGATTTGTGCTTTTAGAAATTAGGGGCGGCTTACTTAATTCTGAAGTGGGGGTAGTAACTTTATTTATAAAGAGAGCTTCAGAATTAGGTATTTGAACTCTTCAGTTTAGTACGGTAATCTTCCGTGCTAAACGGATAGTTTAAATGTATTTCAATTTGAGTTTCGCCTTTAAACTTTATACTATCCGTACTGTATGTTTCGGTCTGCACATAACGGATAGTATATTTTCCCTAAATCTGTTTTTCATGAGTAGCGTAAGTACGGTAATCTTCTGTTCAAAACGGATAGGGTTGTTCCGGTTCTTCCCTGTGTTTTTACGGAACCTACCGTTCTGAACGGTATGTGAACAGAATAATTCTTCCATATCTGTACGCTTCATACCGTATCTATCCGGTACCGTTTCAATACATTCTATACTGAACGGTTACTTCTGTACCTAACGAATAGGTCCTGAAATCAACAATCTCAAATTTACTTTACTAATCAAATTGATATTACATTAATTCTATATTCTTGATCTTCGTAAAGTCTTGTTGATTCCATTGGTTCTTCAACTTTAATCTTGCAATTATAATGTTCTTGAACCTGCAAACTCACTCATATAATGAAATTGTTAAATTCAATTATTGTATGTTTTGCAAATTAGTCAAACACGGCAATTAGGAAATTGCACAGAACAATACTTAATTTTACCTTTCTCTGCCTTGAGCAGATCAGTACAAATACAATATTGGACGGTATTGGAACAGTATATTTGAGATCTGACGGTAGGAATTTAATTGATCACCTTGTATTTTTATAGATTACTCAATTTTAGGACTAATCTCAAAAATATACAATCAAGAGGATTACTTATTTAAGAAATTATGAACTTGCTTAGAGGGCGATCCATATATCATTCTTCAAAAAGAAAATATATATCATTACTATCTTTACACTATTCGCATTAAGACCCCAATACTTCTTCCTTACCCTCGACAGCAGGGAACCACCATCAGCGGCCATCACGGAGGTACCACGAGCTAAGCCTTGCCATGGGACTCTATGCGGTCTTGCTAGGGGACCACCATCTTCGACCATCACGGAGGCAGCACCAGATCCGCCCACAGATGATCCCCAGTTGGGCCTTGCTGTATGATTCTGTGGGGCCCACTGTTTGGGCGCCGCCGAGGGTCTCAGACCAGCAACGGGGCACAAGCCAGAGCCACACGAGGTGCAACCGACAGCAGCGAACCACCATCTGCGACCATCAACAAGCCTGCTCCAGATCCGGTCACAGATGATCCCCCAGTTGGGCCTTGCTGTATGATTCCATGCAGCCCATTGTTTGGGCGCCGCCGAGGGTCTCAGACCAGCAACGGGGCACAAGCCGGAGCAACACGAGGTGCAACCGACAGCAGTGAACCACCATCTGCGACCATCACGGAGGTACCACCAGATCCGCCCACAGATGATCCTCCGGTTGGGCCTTGCTGTATGATTCCGTGCGGCCCAATGTTTGGGCGCCGCCGAGGTTCTCAGACCAGCAACGGGGCACAAGCAGATAAGACTATTTATTCTCAAATTCGACCTATTACAACAAAAAATTAAAAAATATGAACATTCAAAATATGAAACTAATAAGAATCTACAATAATAAGAGGATGGTTTTGTAATTACTGATTATATATGATGATTAAATAAACAGCACTCGAGCCAACAAATTAATTGTTTGCCTTTGTCAATTTCACAACAGTTGAGGCTGCAAATAATTAATACAAACCAGGAAATGCATCGCCGTATGTGTATCGATCGTTTGTCCATTCATGTTCTATGTATATATCAGGTTCTATCAAACTCTCTGTCTCTCTTTATTCATTCATGTTCAATCAAACTCTGTCTGTATTCTTTCTACTCTCATATGGTATCAGATACCGGTTCTTGAAATATTCCAGTTCTTCGCACTTCTTGCTACTACACAAGATGACCACTGATAGCTCTCAACTAAGCCAATCCAGATCAATTTTCTACTCTCATAATTGGCAGTTTACTATAGAGTCATATACAACAATTACAGAATACCAGTTTCCCTTATTATTACAAAATACCTAGCTAATAGAAACTCTACGCCCTTAATTAGCCGATTGTTGAACATAAAAGAGATAATATACTTACACGATGGTTGTTCTGAGCCCTGGCTTTTTGATTCAATAAAATAAAAATATCTAATTTTGATTTTCTCTAATGTCTAATCTATAAATATTATATAAGGTTTTTCCAACTCATAAGTGATTCAATTTGGGAATATATTAACTTCTAAATTCTTAATAGATTAATTTTCTCACATGGTATTTGTAAGGATATTTATAGTAGTTAAGCTAGTTAGAAGGCAAAAAAAGGCATGTAAAGAAATAAAAAGTGGATGAAGGAGGTAAGTAATGAGTGATTTTACATTTTAAATGTGTGACAAATAATCTTTTTTTTTTGCTTAATGCACTTAAGATAATATTATCTTTTATAAATTAAAGGAAAAAGAAATTCATAGATTAGTATCGTAGTATACATTTATAAATAAAATTTGTAGCATTATATTTTAGTTAAGTGTCTCACGTTTACTTTGAAGTATTTTTTTTTTGTAAAAAATAAATAAATAATAGTCTCAGCATACATGCAAGTTTTATAATATATTAAATTTTACGGTACATTTGGATAGATTTAATCATGAGGAAAATAAATAAATTTAATTTTGTCACTAATAGAGCTATATTTGATAGTTCACCGTCTTTTTTTGAGTCTAAACCATTGTTAAATCCTTCATTTTTTTTCTTGAAATATTAATTCATAGTTGTTGATTGAAAAAGATGAAAAACTTTCAACCAACAGCTAAGAAGAGGCGGCTGTAAAATCAAACCTTATTTCGGAATTAATAGTTATCCTTCAAATATCACTTTTTTCATCTGTTTTAATCAGTTGTTCATTCAATTCATCAAATAAAATGTGTATTTTAAAGAAGTTGAAACTATGAGTTGGAAAATTCAAACTAATCAAAATTTATTTTGATTCATAAACATATTTATTGTTTTTATAGAATGTGTGAATTTTTCAAAGTTTGAAAATGACTTTGCATTGGAAGTTCAAGATATTTATTGAATAACTCAAGTGATTATTTTGATTCAAATATTGTGCGAATAGATCTTCCTTTTGTTATAACTAATCTGGTCCTTAATTTGAGATCCTAAAATTACTAAAACTGATATTTAATCTCCGATTGTTATTATGCGTGCTCACAAAGTTTTTATTTTTTAGAAATTTTTACTATTTTTCGAGATAGATAGAAAATTGAATTAGTCTTCCTATCTAAAACAATAGTAAAAGAAGTTAAAATGTGAAATTTTTTATGTAAGAACATTTTCATGTGAAGACCATATTGAATGTTTCGAATTGAGTGTTTAGGTTTTAATAATGAAGATGTGGATCCATAACACCAACTCATTAAGAAGATGTTAATTTTTTCATATAAAAATGATATATGTTGAATTACTTTCTCTTTTCCTCTAAAATTTCTCTTTACAATTAGAAAAAATTGAATTAAAAGTCAGGAATGAATCGGTAACTTCACAAAGAATGAATTTATTTCAGAAGCAGGGTTAAAATATTTCATTGTTTTCATGATTTTAATTATGCCTTACAATTATCTTTGTATTCAAAGTTTGAACAATCAATCTAAACCATTCAACATGATCTCTATATTAAAATATATATTTTTGTCTAAAGCATTGTTCTTTCCTTCTTTTTTTCTTGAAATATTAATTCATAGTTGTTGATTGAAAAAGTTTTTGTCTGAAACTACGGAGAGGCGCATATATAATCAAACATTTTTTAGGTAATTTTTTGTTGTTAGTTAGTAGTTATCCTTCAAGTATATTCACATGTTGATTTTGTACTAATTTTAAATATTCTTGATGATCGGAAAGATGTGATTTATGTTGTTCTATGCAATTTTCTAATTGTCGTGTTTGACTAATTTATCAAAACTTACAATGATTGAATTTAACGATTTCGTTGTTAATTTCAGGAACTATCTGTTTGGTACAGAAGCAAATCGTTCAGTACATAATGTATTAACACGATACCCGACGGATATGGTATGAGACGTTACAGTATGGAAGAATTATTGCGTATGACTATCATGTGGAACGGAACTTGATAAGTTGTTGATATATAGAGAGTTATGGACGGTTTTCGGACTAAACGGAAACAAATCAATTATTGCTTTGTATACGATGACATCTTTAATTGGTTTTCCATTTGAGACAAATCTGAGAGTGGGTTGGCGGTTTCAGAAAAAAATAGAACAGATTCGGTAATTAAATAAAAGACGGAAGGGCGGGTTTTACCATTTATACAGATGTCACGAATGGCCGCATGGTACGTGAGGGATGCCATCTTAATTCTTTATAGAGAAATTTAGATATATACCCATCATAACTTCATCAATTAGATATTTCCCCATCAACATTTCAAAATTAGTTATTTACCCATCCAAACTCACTTAATTTATTAATATCCCCATTTCTTAATCTAATCACTGAAAATTCAAAATTAATAATTAGAAAATTTTAAAAAGACAATTTTGCCCTTACTTCAAAATACTGTGTTACTTTGATAGTTCTCACCCTTCTCTCCCTTCCCTTCCTGCGACCCTCATCCTTTTATTCAGTTTTATTAAACACCTCCTAACTTTGTCCGGAAAACAAATTAAAATCAATAATAAAGACCACATTAAGGTGAAGCATGCACACTGTACTTTGTGAGGTGAGGAAGCATTTCATTCAGATAAAAATACTTTCAGAGAAATCGTTTCCTCAGCTTGGCGTCATACTGTACGCCCGTAGGAGTGGCAATTGGCGTAAACAAAATTTCCCAGCAATTAACATCAATATTTGGCGTACGCTATCAGAGCATAATATAAGATAATTTCTTCGGACATTACAATTTGATGGTTTGGAGGGGCATATGCAGAAAACATTTCCTTCGCCTTAAGACACGAGGCTTTCACCTCAAGAGTTATGAAATTCTGTATCGATATTTTTCTTTTCTTTTTTTTTTGAAATCAAGGGGATATTTTTCTTTTTCTTAATTTGTTTTCTTTAAGTTCCTTTGCTCTTTTTTTTTTTTCAAATTTAGGCAATGAAGGATGGATGAGGGTCGCAGAACGGGAAGAGAGAGTTCGGCAACACAGTATTTTTAAGGGTAAAATTGTCTTTTTAATATTTTCTTATTATTAATTTTTATTTTTCAGTGATTATATTAAGAAATGGGTATATTAATAAATTGAGTGAGTTTTGAATGGGTAAATAACTAATTTTGAAATGTTAATGGGGAAATATCTAATTGATGAAGTTATGATGGGCATATATCTAAATTTCTCTTCTTTATATTTTATTTTAAATGGATATGAATGAAAATATATTATATTATTATAATTTTTTGTCGGTTATCATTTGTTACTTGAAACGCTAAAATAGAAAAACTAACATATAATATATAATATGTTGAGCAAGACTAGGGTGTGCTAGGCTCACCAAGAGGGATTGGTGAGCGCACCTCCCAAAAGCGCATTTTCAAAGTTCAAATAGTCGATTCGAACCTTCCAACGTGTTCTTCATATTAAAATGTGATTGGAGACCAAATTTTACATTTTTTGGAAATTTTTTACTATTTTTTCAGAATTTTTGAAAATCATTTGTTTTTCAAATTTCAAATTATTGTTTAGTTTGTTTAGTTTTTTCAAAAATTCTGAAAAAATAGTAAAAAATTTCCAAAAAATGTAAAATTTGGTCTCCAAGCACATTTTAATATGAAGAACACGTTGGAAGGTTCGAATCGACTATTTGAACTTTGAAAATGCGCTTTTTGGAGGTGCGCTCACCAATCCCTCTTGGTGAGCCTAGCACACGCTAGTCTTGCTCTAATATGTTAATATATATATATATATATATTTCTTCACTTAATTTATTATATCTTAATTATTATTATTTTTTCAACACATACTTATATAGTATATTAAACAGTATAAATAAAACTTTGTAACTATAATTAAATAATAAAAACTAAAATTTTGAGAATGTTACACCCCAGCCAACTGACTGTATCGATTGTGCCTCCTGGCAGCAACTCTGTACCGATTGTGCCTCACTCACTCGTTCGAGAGACTGAGGTTGCCAAAGGTAGCAGCAGCTAAAAATAGGAAAAAGTTTTCGATATTAGTTTACTTAGTTAACTATAAGTTCATCATTCTTTTTATTATTGAATCGTTTTAATTTTTGCACTTTGATGTATAACAAAAAAAATTTAATATTACATAAATATTGTCTAAATTTCATGCATTCTTTGGGACTTCTTCCATATCATGTTTTGAATCGTCCAAATATATGACTTTCGTTGGAATAATGCCAACTTATCAATGTTTTTGTTTGTTGCATCTTTTAAGGATAATATAAAATCACGCAAATAAATTTCTTTTAAATATACTTCTTGATTTTCCTATTCTAAATATACTTCTTTCAAAAGTACAACCATGAGAGAGGCTATTAGAAAATAAAATGCTTGAAGGGTTAAGCAAACACCGTTATTGGGCCATGATTTTTTTTTTTTATACAAATTTATCTCGTGACAATTGTAAAGGTAAAACTACCAAAATTTCAACGACACCTTGTAAAATTTAAAAATACAGATATACATATACCACATCCAAAAATATTTGGATTGACACCTAAAAACAACACCATATATGATCAATGAAATGGGAAACCATATTATTCTTTACAATACCATATATGATAAATGAGATGGGAAACCATATTATTCTTCTAAATAAGAAAGAAATAATTAAATTAGGCAACGAGAATTACAAAAAAGTCAAACATTTCTTAACCTCACCAAACATTTCTACTTAGAAGAGGACATTCAAAATTCTAATATTAACTTAGAATCAGAAAACTAGCTAGCTAGTTATATATATAATACAATAAACAAAAATGATGAAGTATGTACATTATTGTTCTTGCCGCAGCCAGCCTCGTCGTCGATGACAGTCCCTCGGCAACCCCAGACCCAAACTAATAAATTATTAATTATAGTTAAAATAATTAGTTTCCAATAATAGCAGTTATTTTTGACACAATAAAAATATTATCTTTTGATTTTCTCTAATGTCCAATATTTAATAATTGTATAAGGTCTAAATTCATAAGTGATTCAATTTTGGAATATAATAGACTTGGAACTTCATAATTGATTATTTTTTCTCACATGATATTTAATGATATTTATAGTAGTTAAGTTAGTTACTTAGAAGGTAGCGAAATGCATGCAAAGAAATAAAAAATGGATGAAGGACGAATGTAAATGAGTGATTTTACATTATAAATGTGTGACAAACATTTTTTTTATTTTTTTTGCTTAATTTACTAAAGATAACATAATCATGTATAAATTGAAGACAAGAAATACATAGTTTTGTATTGGAAGTATACATTGATATATAAAATGTGTAGCATTATATGTTAGTGAAGTGTCCCGCTTTGCTTTGAAGCTTGTTTATTTTTTTGTAAAAAAGTAAATAAAAAAATAGTCTTAGTGTTACGGTGTACATACAAGTTTTATAATATATCTGATTTTTTAGGTATATTTGGCTAGATTAATTTTAATCATAAGGAAAATAAATAAATTTTATATCACTAATTGACCTATTTTATATCACTAAATAAATTTGGTAGTACATACAAGCTTTGACCTATTTTAATTCATAGTTTTTATACAAAATGTTTCAATTTGCAATTAAGGAGAGAAACCTGTATAATAAATCCTTATTTAGCAATTACTAATTATCCTTCAAATATCGCTATTTCATCTGTTTTAAACGAGTTGTTTGTTGTTCGTTTCATTCCTCAATAAAATGTGTATTTTAAAAAAGTTGGAACTATGAGTTCGAAAGTTAGTTCAAATTATTTGTTGAATAACTCAAGTGATTATTTCGATTCAAATTTGTGCAAATAGATGTTCTTTCTGATATTTAATCTCTGATTGTTATTATGCGCGCTCACAAATTTTATATTTTTTAGAATTTTTTACTATTTTTTAGGTGGCTAGAAAATCACATAATCTAAAGATTATGGACCATATGAAATTAGTCTTCCTATTGAAAAAATAGTAATTTTTTTAAATATGAAATTTGTTATGTAAGAATATTTTCTTTTGAAGATCTTGTTGAGCAATTCAAATTAATTGTTTGGATTTTAAAAATGAAGATGTGGATCCATAATTAACACCTACTCATCCAGGATATGTTAGTTTTTTCATAGAAAATGATATAAGTTGAATTATACTCTCTTTCAAATTTCTCTTTACCGTTTGAAAAAATAGAATGAAAAGACAGGAAATAATCCGTAACTTTACAAAGAATCAATTTATTTTAGGAGCAGAATTAAAATGCTTCATTATTTTCTTGACTCAATTATGCCTTCCAATTTTATCTCTATTATCAAAATTCATATAGTTAATTCAAACTGCTTAACATGAGCTTTCTATTAAAATATACTTGAAGATAAAATTTTATATTATTATAATGTTTTGACTATCTAAAAATTTAGATAGTTAGAGAATCACATGATGGAAAAATTCTAGACATGATCTTTATATAATGGAATGATTTTCTACCTATTTAAAAAGTAAAAAAAAATTAAAGAATGTAAAAATTAAGTCTTCATGCAAGTATATTGTCATATAGAGATTATGCATGTTGAACGGTTTATATCAACTATTTGGACTTTTGAAAACAAAGATATTAATCCAAAATACGGACCAATGTGCAATACATAGTACCATAGTCTCAATCATATTTTAAATAGATATTCTGATTTTTTTATTTAAAGAGGTAGTCACCGTTTTTGTTTCTTTTTCTCATTTTTGTGTCTAAACCATTGTTCTTTCCTTCTTCTTTTTTCTTGAAATTTTCTTCATATATTCACATGTTTTGTGCTAATTTTAAATATTCTCAATGATCGGAAGGATGTGATTTATAGTCGGGAGTGAATGTGTGTGTCTATATATATATATATAGATGGGCTAACTTGTTTTGAGAATTAAAAAGGGCGTTTTACATTGCACTCATATCTTCATTTTGAAAGTTCAAATAGTCGATTCGAACCTTCCAACATGATCTTCATATTAAAATGTGCTTGGAGACCAAATTTTACATTTTTTGGAAAATTTTTACCATTTTTTTTAGAATTTTGAAAATCACAGCTTTTCTGAATTTTTTATTATTTTTTATTTAATAAAAAGCTGTGATTTTCAAAAAAATTCAAAAAGTAGTAAAAAATTTCCAAAAAATGTTAAAATTTGGTCTCCAAGCACATTTTAATATGATGATCATGTTGGAAGGTTCGAATCGACTATTTGAACTTTGAAAATGAAGATATGAGTGTAAAGTAAAAAATTGTGTTTGGAGGAGATGTGCTTGGAGATCAAATTTTATATTTTTTGGTTTTACTATTTTTTTGGATGGGTAGAAAATCGTGTTCTTGAATGGAATTTGGACCATAAAAAATAGTGATTTTAAAAAATTCTTAAAAAATACTAATTTTTTTCCAAAAAAATGTAAAATTTGGTCTCCTAGCATATTTTAATATGTAGATTATGTTGAGCGGTTCGGATTGACTGTTTCAACTTTCAAATATAAAAAATATAAGTGCAAAATAAAACAAACTGGCCTCTTACTTTGCAACTTACCATAGTCTATCTCTCTCTTTTTCTTTCTCTGTATATATAGCCTAATTGAAGCACGGTATAAAAAGAGACGGAAGGGCGGGTTTTACCATTTTATAGTTAACTAATTGCATATTATTTGACCCTAGAAAGTTGGGATTTGGGATGAAATAAAATGTGCTAAGACATGAGAAATGGAGGTGCCCATTATAAATCAAAATGGAGAGGATTGAATACACATATTTAGAAAATGGCTCACTGCTCTATGCTAAATTGAGTTATTTGAGTTATTTGATTTAAATATAAAAAAGGTTAATGAATGAATGAAACAAATAGATGAAGTTCGGCCAAGCTTGTTTAAAGTTATTAAATTGATATGTGGGCCGAATCAAATATCATGAATGAAATAGATATAAAATGCATAGCCAAACCAAGTAGCTAGGCCGAACCAAGTCACATTTGAAAATTTCGGTGGTGGCTTCAAAGACTTGGGTTCATGAAGAACCATGTTGAAAGTTCCTTCATGGTGCACAATACCGAGTCCATGCGGTCTAAAGAGCATCTCCTCTTCCTCTCCCAACGGTTCAGTGAAGGAAACAGCCAAGAGATGGACAATAGCTGGCACTGGCCTCTGCGTCCTTTGTCTCCCAGCCTTCTTCAAATGCCACCATTTGATTCGATCGACAAAGGAGATTATGCCAACTCACTGATCCGTGCCATGGGTGCTGCCAGTTCACAAATCTGGCTCTCACACCAACCGTTCGATGAAATGAACGGTCGAGATTAAGCTACAACCCGAAACCCTAGTGTTGCCCTGGTGCCATGTCTATATAAGGAGCCCCAGAAGATGAAGAAAAACAAGAGTCAAGCTGCCGAAAAGGCTGAATGCTAAAAACACAGCTCTACACATACACATAGGTTAGCTAGAAAATTGAAGTAAGCAGGATTTGAGATTGTTTCTCTCTTTCAAACAAGAAAAAGGCACAAATTTGCCTAAGAATGAAGCCCGAAAGGGCTGTGTATGTTTCTCTAATATTGAATAAAAAGGCTTCTTTGCTGTCATCCTTTTCGCTTTCTTTGTTTGACTTGCTCTTCTTCTCTTTCTCTGCCTCTTTCTTTCTCTTACTGATCTCTCTTTCCTTCCCTTTTATTTGCTTTAAGTTAATATTAATAAGTGGAGATATGGATTCTAGTCTTACCATGACTAGTAAATCCGACGCCTTAACAAAAACAACAATCTCTTCATGTAGCAATCAATGCAACAGTAAAGTGATTTCCTTTTTTTAATAAAAAAAACTATAAATATTTTTGGAGTTCTTTATTGTTTTCTAATAAAATGATAAATAGAATATATATAAAAATTGTTATTTCGGTTTAGTTAATAGGGTTTGCATCGTTTCCATGGAGCTTATGAAACAAAAATGATAAAATGATAAAGTTTTGGTCTTTGATGCTTCTTTTCTTTCTTTCTTTAATTCTTTTAGCTTCTTCTAAAGATGATTAAGTAGTAGAAGTATGAGGGTTGAGCTACGAGGTCTCCTTTCATATGGAAGCTATATTAATTATCTTATGGAGAAGTTAAGAGAACAATAAAGTAACAATAATAAAAAAATTAAACACAAGAGGTAATAGGGTTGAGCCACGAGGTCTCCCTTATTATTCTCTCAACCTAAATGATCCAAAGGGCCTATTTGTACAAATGATTTGATTTAGTCAATAATTAGTGCATTCATATGCATAAATGTTGGCAAAATTAAAAACTATGTGCAAATAGTGAGAAATTGAGGTCTAAAGTGTAAAAGACATTAGCATTGGCTATGATATGTCATTTATGCTCTAAATCTATGATATTTCAATGACTTGCCCTCTTTGGACCCATTTGTATATGAAAAAATATTTAATTTCTTGAGCAAATATGCTAAAAAGAAGCTAAGTATCTCAAATATATAAATGGTGAGAGATAGAAGGTTTGAAATGCAAATAAACAACAAGTTATGCTTGTCCATGATGTTTGCATCTTTAAATCTATGGAAATCTCAATGATATGTCCTTTAAAACATCAAAAATATGATTTTAAACAAAATCAGGGGCTTCCCTGCATAAAACCAATTTCTTGACAAATTTTGAATGGAAACAATGATCTTTGAATGATTTTTGGAGCTTCTTTTGTTTGATTGGTACCATATAGTAGCTCAAAGGTTATAAAAATTCATTAAAATGGTATTTAATTCATGAACCCAGTTGCAAATACCTCAAACCAGCCCCTAATACCCTCTGGAACAGTGAACCAGTACCAAACATCAAGTCATGTACCACTGGTACAAGGGATGCACTCAAAAGTGGTAAAATGACCCTCTCTGGTAAACAGAACAATCTGAACTGACACAGGGACCAAAATAAAAAATGGACTTCACCATCAGACAGAGGACTTCAAAACACACAAAATGGACACAAACTTTACATTTTTATGATTTTATTTCGATTTTATATGAATTTTCAAAATTCAGTTTTAAAACAGAAAAACAACATCTTAATAATAAAAGACATCTGCTGGTAAAACAAACAGTACAGATTCGATTAAAAATCCAAATCAAAGAATAAACATCATGATTAAATAAAAGACTTCAAGACACATAAACTAGACATAAGTTTCATATTTTTTTGATTTTATTTCAATTTAATATGAATTTTTGAAGATTCAGACATTAAATACAAGTAAAAATCAGCTAAAACACCTTTCATGTCCCAGCCGCAAGGATCGTAAATCAACCTGAACCCTTTAATCCTGGCCCCAAAATAAAGCTTAAATGGAAACACGAATCTTAAAGCCCAATAAACATGTTTGATATCCGTGTGAATCTCAAAGTCCAAAGTGCACATTTTAAAGCCTTCAGCCCAAATCTGAAAGCCCAATGTCAATCCCAAAGCCCAGATAATCAATTAAAATCATAAAATCAAAACTCTTTTGCATATAGGCCCCTCTGACAAATTCTAATTGCAACGCAGCCCTTGTGAAATTGTAAATAGGTCCCTGATAGCCTAAAACATTGTCAAACAAGCCCTTAAAGGCCCAACTTTCATACAAAACCCCATCAAAATTCCAAATCACAAAGCTCAGTCTTCCAGAATTTATAAACAAGCCCTTGAAAGACTAAAGCTCTTACAAACAAGTCCTTTTTTACCATAACTTCTTCATTTCAAGTCCAAATTGACTCAAACCACCTCCAAATGAACCCAAATTGAATTCTTCATCTTTCTAAATCGAAATTGAACATGTTCAAACGTTAGCCAAATCCTGAAATGACCAAAATACCCTTTCTTCAAAATTAAATAATTCTATAAAATATAAATGATCAATAAAATGTAGATGAACATGTCATAAATTAAATACAAACAAATGATGTATATACACTTTTCAAATATCCAAATCCGTATTCTAAAGTATAATAAACATTATGTTAATATGAAATCACACACACACGTATGTCCAAATGTATAGAAAACCAAATCAATACCAGAATCAATACATGAGTCCCCTTTAGCCCCTTTATTCATTTCATTCAAATAGGCACAAATCCCGGAATGGACGAGGTGTTCAGTATGACTTGGAAGGGTCATTTGATGTAATTAACAGCGGGGGCTTGCGCCCGTTGGGAGTTAAACGTCCCCACAATCAATAAACTCTCTCGATAGACTGATTATGAACAGTAGGTCTGTCGAGGGTGAACCGAAGGAACGGTAGAAAGAAATAGATGTTTCAAATTCGATGTTCTCTCCCCATGTTTCAAAATCGAGAGCATTGAACCCTAAGACATTTTAACACATGCACACACCTTCCACCGTTGTGTAACTTTGCGCCCTACACATATATAATAAATATATTTATAATGATGAGGTGTGTCAAGTTATTTTCAAGACAATTATGAAATAATATTGTTTAGTTTTATTATCTTGATTTTTTTTTCACTATTGTTATTTTCAGTACTGCATTAAAAGAAGAAAGAAATCAATTGGAGTACCTCATGTTTTTTGTGCCATTTATCAATTCTCTGTTTTAAGTTTCTTTTTCTTCGGTTTATCGATTTATCTCTATTTTAAGAGCATCAGTAGATAATTATATTTTTTTCTCAAATTTATCCACAGATCCCCACCTATATTTTTTTTTCACAAATTTTACTCGGGACCTAGGTCAAATAATGGCATACTTCCCTAATTTTATGGAATTTATTTAAGCTGTTTATTATCATAAGTGGATGAGTTCATTTAAAAATATTTATATATATAGAGATGAGCTATTGTGCTTCGCGAAGTAAATGAGGGGTTTACTTCGAGTCATATTTTCATTTTTGAAAATCCAAACAACCGATCCAAACCGTTCAACATGTTCTCTATATTGAAATGTGCTTCGAGACTAAATTTTATATTTTTTGGAATTTTTTTACTATTTATTAAGCCACTTTGAAAATCGCTGATCCACTGTGAACAGTAAAAAACAGTAAAATTTTCTGGACCACCGGATCAGCGATTTTCAAAGTGGCTTAATAAATAGTAAAAAAATTCCAAAAAATGTAAAATTTAGTCTCCAAGCACATTTCAATATTTAGAACATGTTGAACGGTTCGGATATGTTGCTTGGATTTTCAAAAATGAAAATATGGCCCAAAGTAAACCCCCCGTTTACTTTGCGAAGCACAATAGCCCATCTCTCTCTCTCTCTCTATATATATATTAATTTGTGTTTTATAATCTTGATTTTCACGGAACAAACTTAATAAATGATCAATCCGATCGAAATTGGCGAGAAGTTCATCTAAATATAGTTTCTGTTAGACTTTAATTTATTGTGAAGCTTTTACAGTTTTATTTAGACTTCTTTATCATTTTTAAATCATTTAAACATACGCACTTTGTTGTATTAATGCTAATTTATCATTGTTCAGTCCCATGTGCTTTTTTTGTTCAATTTAAACGCTTCCTATTCAGTTTATGTACTTTCTTGATTTCAACTGAAATAAATAATATTCAATACTAATATCATACCCGTGCATTGCAATGGAAACATGTTATAGATGAACAAAAAAAGTCTCATACAAAATGATATATTTTGATAAAAGATAGACCAATAAAAATAATAATTATTTAAGAAAAAAAATAGACAAAAATCTTCTCATACAAATGTAGAACCCATTCTTTAATGACATATTTATGAGTTTTTTTATTGGTCTATATCAGTTATTTTGTTTTGTTATGTTATTTAACAGTAAAACAAGAGAATAAAGATCATCAAAATGAGTTGTATCATTTGTTGTTATCATATTATTCCGCTTGTTATTGTTATAAGAGTTATTCTCCTCTTCCTATGATTTTTATACACTTGTGTACCTAAAGTAGATAATAGAATATTGTTTACTTATATGAGATCATTAAATAACAAATAACAATCCTCATCTGTTATAAAAGAAAAAGAAAAATATGAAAACTTGACAAATTAATTATCAATCAATTCAAAAATTCCTTAAATGATATTTAAAAAATGAAAAGAGATGAGGATAAAAAGAATACTGACTAAATAGACTTGTGGCGAGCACGTGTCATGAGGTACATATCTAAATAATTTTTAGACTTCTACACGTAAAAATGTTGCCCCTAACGGCACCTAGAGGGGGGTGAATAAGTAGTCTTAAAGACTTTTAGTCGTCTTTCGGTTTACCCTCTAAATTAACAAGTCAATCAATTCATCAAGCAAGCGTGTACAAATAAAAGAAATATAGTAGAGTAGAGAAATTTGACACGCGGGATGATAACAGAGTTTAGCGTAAAATACCTACGTCTCCGGGGTAGAGCAACATCGTCGGCACTCCTTTCCTATTATCCAAAAAGAAATGATACAACTCGTAACACGTGAGCCCAACAAAAGTGGGAAGTCACTGCCTAACTCGTGTACAAAGTTGAGCCTAGAAGCTCGAGCTGGAAAGTCCTACGCAAATTATCGTCACACAGCTATGTTTAGATGTGAGCGGAAACCCTCGAGTCAGCGAGCCCCTTTAATGTCCTACAAGCGGGGAAGTCACTCGACTATAACAAGGGAGCACTAAAGTAGATCTCTACACTATCGAACAAGTAACAACACTCTAACTAAATCTAGAGAAGATTTGCCAAGTGGATTTGAGATTATCAATGAAGTTTTGCAGTTTAAGCTCTCTCAAAGAAGGAACCTCTCAAGAACACAGGATTTGTGTTTTTAGAAATTAGGGGCGGCTTACTTAATTCTGAAGTGGGGGTAGTAACTTTATTTATAAAGAGAGCTTCAGAATTAGGTATTTGAACTCTTCAGTTTAGTACGGTAATCTTCCGTGCTAAACGGATAGTTTAAATGTATTTCAATTTGAGTTTCGCCTTTAAACTTTATACTATCCATAATGTATGTTTTGGTCCGCACATAACGGATAGTATATTTTCCCTAAATCTATTTTTCATGAGTAGCGTAAGTACTGTAATCTTCCGTTCATAACGGATAGGGTTGTTCCGGTTCTTCCCTGGGTTTTTACGGAACCTTCCGTTCTGAACGGTTTGTGAACAGAATAATTCTTCCGTATATGTACGCTTCATACCGTATCCATCCGGTACTGTTTCAATACATTCTATACTGAACGGTTACTTCTGTACCGAACAAATAGGTCCTGAAATCAACAATCTCAAATTTACTTAACTAATCAAATTGATATTACATTCTATATTCTTGATCTTCGTAAATTCTTGTTGGTTCCATTGGTTTTTCAACTTTAATTTTGCAATTATAATGTTCTTGAACCTACAAACTCACTCATTTAATGAAATCGTTAAATTCAATTATTGTATGTTTTGCAAATTAGTCAAACACGGCTATTAGGAAATTGCACAGAACAATACTTAATTTTACCTTTCTCTCACTACAGCATTCAGACCCATCAGCGACTGGCCAAATCGGTCGCTGAAGGGTTTTTCGCCGGTCGCTGATGACCTAAATCGGTAGCAGATGACTCGGACGCAGATGCTTCGTCGCTGATGACCGCCTCGCTGACGTCACCGGTCGCTGATGATCCTTTTAGCGATCGATTGGTTCTGTCGCTGATGCTGCGTGCTGACATGGCGTAAGATCATCAGAGACCGATTGGCCGGTCTCTGATGGTTCAAAATCGGTAGCAGAAGGTTTTTTTTTTATTATTTTTTTGTTATTTTTCTTTTTCCCAATTGGTACGAAACGTACCAAGCAATGAATACATAATTCACAAGCAAATATACAATTTACCGTCGTCGTTTTCGATCGACAAATATATAATTCACATGCAAGCAATTAAACAATATAAAATACTGATACGACATACAATATCAAATATCCAAGCAAATATCCAATATCCAACATAAACAAGAAATATGTAAAATACTACATAAACATCCAATATCAAAGTACGATATAAAAATAAAATATCTAAAGTACGACATACAGATCAAAACATCCTAAAACTAGTCATCTCCTAAATCATCACCGCTGTCATCCTGCTCATCGGGACGATGTGAGCTAAAACCTCCCTGTGAGAATATAACTAAAGTTTTTAGGGTTTACAATTTTTAAGAGTTTATTGTTCCGTCAATTGGTTTATCATACTTGGTGTTCTTATTGGATTGAAACATACTCCAAAATTAAAATTCGTACCTGATGAGGCGAAGAACGTCCCATGTTACGCCTCATCTCCTCCATGAATTGGTTGATTACGTTGAGTTATGGTTGAAGCACGCCCAACACCTGACTTGAAATCGCATTTATTTCTTCTTGTCTGAGAGGAGGCGGCGCCGAAGAATATTATTGCGTTTGCGATTGCGATCGCGAAGAAGACGTCTGCGACGCACCTGGGCGATACATCGATACCTCATAAATGCACAAAAAAAAGCTCGTACCTATAAGCGACCCGACGAATCACCGGTCTGTCCTCCAACCTTTGCGGCGGCATAATATATGCATTTCGACCGCGCGGAGGGTGCCTGGATCTACTGGAGGATGCCTCCTTCTCCTTACCCTTTCTGCTCGGCATACCTGCTTAGTTCCACTGGATTATGACATATATATTTATAAGCTATTATATAAACATGACCTCAGTTCATTCAAGTAAAACAAAAAATCCAGATCTATACTTTAGACCCTCCAGATATCATCAATTGATAACGGATCTTCTAAAGCAAGTCATGGAATAAACACAAAATCAAAACAAGTATTTTGCATCATCCATGCAACAGGACTTGTATACAGCCATACAAGCGGCATCTACATAAGTTATGAATTTAAATTCTACAAGCAATTGGTGCTTCAAAAAAAAAAGACTATATAGTACAGTTAGTGAATTTGTATCGGTATTTCTTTTTGTTTATTTCAGAAAGTGTCACATTATTGTCAACAAGCAATTGGGCATTGAAGAATTATTAATGCACAAAATTAATCTGGCAAGCTGTATAAGCTTAAATTGAGCATAATTTTTCTAACCCAAATATGTCTGTTGATGATTGGTTTTAAGACTAGAGGCAGCCTCAAAATGAGGCATCTGAAATTCTGAATGTATAGCTTTTGCAGTCTGTAAACCTCATTAACAGAGAAAACTACAAGCCTGGATATTTAATTGAACTCCTTTGTGTGCATTAAATAGAATTAACCTATATAGTAATTGCTATGAGAATAGAATCAGGAAATGAGGTCCTTGTGAGAAGAAACTGCAACCTGGTAAACGGGCTCGTGCGGTTCAGATCTACTAAGGTAAATGTCTCCCAACCACCAGAGTAACCATAGAGTGTACCGGGTCTGTACCACAAGCTCTAACAGCTCTGTAGGTGTGAAGTAGTGCTAAGATGAATGCAAACTATGATAACTATAGGTGGATCTGAAGAGTCCAATATATGAGTGAAATGATAGATGAATGAAATAACCACTCAAATGAATAAATAATATATCCAATATATGACGAATTTTGACAAGTGGAAGAACCAATGGAAGACTAGAAATATCAGAACAGGGGCATTTCAGAACTTTTGACAGATACTCTAAACTGTACTATACTGTGATTCAAAAAAGGCATAATAATAAACTGTACTATACTGTGATTCTGGCATAGCACCAACAGTAACAGAATATTTAGATTATTTCAATATTTCAATTTTTTATCTTATAATTTCTCAAATTACCTTGTAATTTCCCAAATTCCCCAAAGCACAGCCCCAAATTCATCGTCACACCGAGAAAATCAACAACTCGCGTGAGACGATCGCTAAGTCAAAAATTCACAAAAATGCCCCGTCAAGCACACGATCAAAAAATTAAAAGGAGGGTTGAACGTTTACCCGAGAAAGGAGCGAGCAAATCACAACAGAGAGAGGCTGGTCACAGCGGGTCAGAGAGAGGCGGCGCACCTTCCAGCGGGGGTTCAGGTGGGGTCTTCCAGCGGGGGTCCGGGCGGCACGGCTTCGGGCGAGGTCACATGCAGCGGGTCAGAGAGAGGCGACGCGGCTTCCAGTGGGGGATCAGGCGCGGCCTTCTAGCGGGGGTTCGGGCGGAGGATCGGGCGGCGGGGGGTCGGGCGGGATTTTTTTTTTGTTTTTGGCTACCCTAAACTGCGGCGGGAGACAAAGAAAAGTGAATGGCGCGCGGGTTTTTACGGCGACTCTTCAGCGACCGGGAAATATCGGTCGCTGAAAGGTACGGGCGCCGATCGCTGAAGGTGTCGTCGCCGTAACCAATTTGTTTTATGTTTTTTAATGGAGATAGAGGGGTCTTCAGCGACCGGCGAGCAGACCGGTGGCTGATGCCGGTAGCTGAAGACTTGTTTTGTTGTAGTGTCTGCCTTGAGCAGATCAGTACAAATACAATATTGACGGTATTGGAACAGTATATTTGAGATCTGACGGTAGAATAATACTGAATTTGATCACCTTGTATTTTTATTGATTACTCAATTTTAGGACTAATCTAAAAAATATACAATCAAGAGGACTACTTATTTAAGAAATTATGAACTTGCTTAGACGGCGATCCATATATCATTACTATATATATCATTCTTCAAAAAGAAAATATATATCATTACTATCTTTACACTCCAGATTCGCATTAAGACCCCAATACTTCTTCCTTATCCTCGACAGCAGGGAACCACCATCAGCGGCCATCACGGAGGTACCACGAGCTGAGCCTTGTCATGGGACTCTGTGCGGTCTTGCTGGGGGACCACCATCTTCGACCATCATGGAGGCAGCACCAGATCCGCCCACAGATGATCCCCAGTTGGGCCTTGCTGTATGATTCCGTGCGGCCCATTGAGTGGGCGCCGCCGAGGGTCTCAGACCAGCAACGGGGCACAAGCCGGAGCAACACGAGGTGCGACGGACAGCAGCGAACCACCATCTGCGACCATCAACGAGCCTGCTTCAGATCTGGCCACAGATGATCCCCCAGTTGGGCCTTGCTGTATGATTCCATGCGGCCCATTGTTTGGGCGCCGCCGAGGGTCTCAGACCAGCAACGGGGCACAAGCCGGAGCAACACGAGGTGCAACCGACAGCAGCGAACCACCATCTGCGACCATCACGGGGGTAGCACCAGATCCGCCCACAGATGATCCTCCAGTTGGGCCTTGCTGTATGATTCCGTGCGGCTCATTGTTTGGGCGCCGCCGAGGTTCTCAGACCAGCAACGGGGCACAAGCAGATAAGACTATTTATTCTCAAATTCGACCTATTACAACAAAAAATTAAAAAATATGAACATTCAAACTATGAAACTAATAAGAATCTACAATAATAAGAGGATGATTTGTAATTACTGATTATATATGATGATTAAATAAACAGCACTCGAGCCAACAAATTAATTTGCCTTTGTCAATTTCACAACAGTTGAGGCCGCAAATAATTAATACAAACCAGGAAATGCATCGCCGTATTTGTATCGATTGTTTGTCCATTCATGTTCTATGTATATATCAGGTTCTATCAAACTCTCTGTCTCTCTTTATTCATTCATGTTCAATCAAACTCTGTCTGTATTCTTTCTACTCTCATATGGTATCAGATACCGGTTCTTGAAATATTTCAGTTCTTCGCACTTCTTGCTACTACACAAGATGACCACTGATAGCTCTCAACTCAGCCAATCCAGATCAATTTTCTACTCTCATAATTGGCAGTTTACTAGTAGAGTCATATTCAACAATTACAGAATACCAGTTTCCCTTATTATTACAAAATACCTAGCTAATAGAAACTCTACGCCCTTAATTAGCCGATTGTTGAACATAAAAGTGATAATATACTTACACGATGGTTGTTCTGAGCCCCGGCTTTTTGATTCAATAAAATAAAAATATCTAATTTTGATTTTCTCTAATGTCTAATCTATAAATATTATATAAGGTTTTTCCAACTCATAAGTGATTCAATTTTGGAATATATTAACTTCTAAATTCATAATAGATTAATTTTCTCACATGGTATTAATTTGCAAGGATATTTATAGTAGTTAAGCTAGTTAGAAGGCAAAAAAAGGCATGCAAAGAAATAAAAAGTGGATGAAGGAGGTAAGTAATGAGTGATTTTACATTTTAAATGTATGACAAATAATCTTTTTGTTTTTGCTTAATGCACTTAAGATAATATTATCTTGTATAAATTAAAGACAATAGAAATTCATAGATTAGTGTCGTAGTATACATTTATAAATTAAATTTGTAGCATTATATTTTAGTTAAGTGTCTCACGTTTACGTTGAAGCATGTTTTTTTTTATAAAAAATAAATAAATAATAGTCTCAGCATACATGCAAGTTTTATAATATATTCATTTTACGGTACATTTGGATAGATTTAATCATGAGGAAAATAAATAAATTTAATTTTGTCACTAATAGAGCTATATTTGATAGTTCACGGTCTTTTTTTTTAGTCTAAACCATTGTTAAATCCTTCATTTTTTTTCTTGAAATATTAATTCATAGTTGTTGATTGAAAAAGTTTCAACCAGCAGCTAAGAAGAGGCGGCTGTAAAATCAAACCTTATTTGGCAATTAATAGTTATCCTTTAAATATCACTTTTTAATCTGTTTTAATCAGTTGTTCATTTAATTCATCAAATAAAATGTGTATTTTAAAGAAGTTGGAACTAGGAGTTGGAAAGTTCAAACTAATAAAAATTTATTTTGATTCATAAACATATTTATTTGTTTTTATAGAATGTGTGAATTTTTCAAAGTTTGAAAATGACTATGTAAGTTCAAGATATTTATTGAATAACTCAAGTTATTATTTTAATTCAAATATTGTGCGAATATATCTTCTTTTTGTTTTAACTAACCTGGTCTTTAATTTGAGATCCTAAAATTACTAAAACTGATATTTAATTTTTGATTGTTATTATGCGCGCACAAAAATTTTACATTTTTGTTGAATTTTTTACTATTTTTGTAGATAGATACAAAATTGAATTAGTCTATACCTATTGAAACAATATTAAAAAAAAGTTAAAATTAATGTGAAATTTGTTAAGTAAGAACAATTTCATGTGAAGATCATGCATGTTGAGTGTTTCGAATTGAGTATTTAGGTTTTAATAATGAAGATGTAGATCCATAACACCAACTCATTAAGAAGATGTTATTTTTTTCATATAAAAATGATATATGTTGAATTAATTTCTCTTTTTTTCTAAAATTTCTCTTTACCGTCTGAAAAAATTGAATTAAAAGACAGGAAAGAATCGGTAACTAATTAACAAAGAACGAAGTTATTTCTGGAGTAGGGTTAAAATGTTTCATTGTTTTCGTAATTTTAATTATGCCTTGCAATTATTTTTTTATTTAAAGTTTAAATGTCAATCTGAACCGCTCAACATGATCTTTATATTAAAATGTATTTGTAGATGAAATTTTATATTCTTAAAATGTTTTTAACAACGTAAAATTTTTAGATAGGTTGAAAATTACATGATCTAAAATTTTTTCTAGACAAATTCATAAGCAATGATTTTGTACCTACTTAAAAAAATATTAAAAAAATGTAGAATTCATTTTGCAAGTATATTTTATTACTTTATCATGTTGAACTGTTCATATCAACAGTTTGGACTTTAAAAAAATTATTAATTCAAAATACGGACCATACATAGCCTCACTCATATTTTAAATATATATTCTACTTATTTTTTTCATTTAAGGGGAGTGACCGATTTCGTTTCTTTTTCATTTTTGTGTCTAAACCTTTGTTCTTTCCTTCTTTTCTTTCTTGAAATATTAATTCATAGTTGTTCATTTAAAAAGTTTTTGTCTGCAACTAAGGAGAGGCGCATGTACAATCAAACATTTTTTTGGTAAATTTTTTTGTTAACTAGTAGTTATATATCCTTCAAATATATTCACATGTTTTGTGCTAATTTTAAAATTGTTGATGATCGGAAGGATGTATTTATAGTCGGCTTAGATATTACGAGAGTGAGTATTAATTGATAGCCTAATTCAAGTATAATATTGGAATATTGGACTTCCAATTTCATTAGTTGGTATCAATCTCTGAAGCCGAAGGTTGAAATTCTTTTTTTATGATATAACTAAGATCATCAGAACCCAGTATTAATTATAGGAGTGCAAACGGATCGGATAAGTATCGGATAGTGGTAAAACCATATCCGTATCCGCATTTATTTTTTGAATACGGATACGGATCGGATATTAGACGGATACAGATCGGATAATGAATACCTGTAGATATATACGTAAATATTTTTATAATATATATGTATTTTTTTTATTAAAAGGCCGAAGCCCATTTCATTGAAGAAATTTAAATTACACCTGCAGCATGCTATTTGTTCACCTTGATATCGCCAAAGACACACCCTAACATAAGTAAACTCATCTAGATGGAACCACAAAGCATCAAAGAAGTTCATACAAAATAGAAAATTAAGCCATTCATTGGGGCTGTGGACAAAATAAGTAACTACAAAATTTGGCTGCCAAGCCCAAGATCTTCTACTTGTCTTCATATAGCCTCAGCTGGTCCCTTGGCTCCAAAACAGTGGAGTCGGCCACGTCATCTTCGACATCATCCGGATGCCAACTAGCAAGAGGGAGGACATCTGTATCAACTGGTAGCCACGAAGCTATGGAGGCAGCAACTTGTTGTGTGACTCTACCTGTCCAATAATGCACAAGTGAGATTATAAGTAAAATAATTTGTCTCACCGATTTCCTCTTACCATTGTCAAAACACATTTCATTGCGATGTTTCCACAAAGTCCAGCAAACTGCACTAAAAACCAATAGAAAGGCTGATTGATGAGTATTAGGTAATTGAATAACAAACTTAATAAGATGTGTAAATTTCGACCATTGAATGCTAACATTTTGACAAGAACCCATAAAGAACCAAATCTGTTTTGTAAAAGAGCAGTTCACAAATAAATGATCAATTGATTCCGGTTGTTGACAAAACTGGCAAGTATCATTTCCTTGCCACCCTTTTTTTTGTAAGTTGTCAGTTGTTAAAATTCTATTTTTATGGGTAAGCCACATAAAGATTTGAATCTTAATAGGTATAGGGACTTTCCACCATAACATTGCATTTCTAGGTTTAGTACCTCTGAAATTGAGAAGTTTATATAAGGACCTAATCGAAAATTGTCCATTGGATTCCCATCTCCAACTAAGTTTATCCTCTAGATGAGTATACGATAGGTGGCTAATGATATCTAAAATCTCTAACTATTCTGTAAATTGAACAACATCGAAAGTTCTACGAAAAGTAAAGGCATTGCCTTGTGAATGGATAACTGTTTGTAGTAATATGTCAGTGTTGGAGCAAATATTGAACAAGGATATCGAGATGCCATGGAACAATTGTGATACCAAATGTCAGTCCAAAAACGAATGAAAGTAGTGTAGCTCGGTTCATAAGAAACACTAATTTTCCCCAAAGGTTGGAGAGATGAAATGATAGACCAAAAGGCAGATTTGGGATCACTATGAAATGTGTCTTTGTGCAATATCATGTTTTTCTAAGCACTAGTGTATGTGGGATCCGTAATTTTCCACCACCATTTCATAAGTAAAGTTATATTCATTTGTTTGAGATCTAATATACCTAACCCTCCAAACTCCTTGGCAAAACAAGCTCTTTGCCAATTGATCAAATGATATTTCTTCTTACCAACATTATTGCCCTGCCATAGAAACCGACATCTAATTTGATCAATTTTGGTTATCACACAATCTGGTATCTTATAAACCGATAAGAAGTATAAAGGTACTGATGACAAAACTGAATTCAATAAAGTTAAGCGGCCTCCTATAGAAAGCATATTACCCTTCCAAGATTGAAGTTTCTTTTCTATCTTATCAATAAGAAAAGTCCAGTCAAGAGGTGATAATTTCTGGGTATGCAGTGGTAAACCTAAGTAATGCATAGGGAATGAAGATGGATTACATCTAAAATGTTGAGCAAAACGAGAAACATCAGTAACATTGATAGGATACATAGAAGTTTTGGAATAGTTAACTTTGATGCCTGATATGGCTTCAAACGCAATTAGAGCCCACCAAGCATGTTCAATATTAGCTTCATCAGCCTTTAAAAATAGAATGGTATCATCCGCATAATGGCAATTGGTATGAGCATGATTATCTAAAACAGGAGATCCTAAACCAACTAAAGAATGTGCATTTCTACCTTTAAGAAAAAATTGACTAAGAGTATCAGCTGCAAGGATGTACAAATAAGGAGATAATGGATCTCCCTGTCGTACCCCTCGTTTGCAAAAAAAATTAGTGAGTTCACCATTAATGCTAATGCATGATTGTGAACTAATCAACTATTCCGTTATCCATCGAATCCATTTTCCCCAAATCCTCTACTATGTAAAATATCTATAAGGTATTGCCAATTAATTTTGTCGTAGGCTTTTTCAAAATCTACTTTGATAATTACTCCTTCCTCGTTTGTCGTTTGGCAAGAATGTATGATTTCTTGACTTAATATGACATTATCTAAGATATATCTCCCTTTAATAAATGATGCTTGACTACTGTCGATGATTCTATGCATGATTGATTTTAATCGAAAAGTTGGAATTTTAGAGATTATTTTGAAGCTACAATTTACCAAACTAATTGGTCTGAACTTAGTTAGAAGGTTGGCCTCTTTCTCTTTTGGGATGAGGCAAATAATTGATTTATTCAAACTAGTTAGTTTGGTATGATGATTATAAAATTGTAAACATAGCTGAAACAAATCATTACTAATCAAGTCCCAAAATGCTTGGTAAAATTTGAATGTAAAACCATCAGGCCCAGGAACCCCATTAGGTGCACAAGCAAAAACAACATGTCTAATTTCATCCAATGTAAAAGGGAGTTCTAGAGCTTGTTGTTCTAAATGAGTAAGTTTCCCACTAGGGTCCCAAAAATCCTTATCTAAGTGAGCATATGTGGTTCCAGATTGACCTACAGATTTTTGTAAAAATTGTGAATATGTTGTGTTTAATGGCTGGTTTTGAGGTATTAAGACAACCATCCACTAGTACAAAAAACCCCTTCATCGACCCTCAAACACCGACTGTTTTAATATGTAACAGTCGGTGTAGAGACTGCTGGTAAAATCGTAAATAAGAACAACCTCAACACTGACTGTTCCATTTCAAAAAACCGTCAGTGAATCAACACCGACTGTTTTTAAAAAAAACAGTCGGTGTTGCTTATACCCTACACCGACTGTTTTTTAGAAAAAACAGTCGGTGTTGAGCAGTCACCAACACTGACTGTTTTTTTTAAAAACAGTCGGTGTTGCTCATACCCTACATCGACTGTTTTTTGTAAAAAACAGTCGGTGTTGAGCAGTCACCAACACTGACTGTTTATTTAAAACACAGTCGGTGTTGGTGATACCTACACCGACTGTTTTTGTAAAAAACAGTCGGTGTTGAGCAGTCAGTCTTCCGAAATTTTTTGTTCTGCCGCGAAATTTTTCGTTTTCCCTTCTAAAATTCATTTCCCTCTTCATTTTGCGATCGCGATCTCCCAAAAACTCCAAAATTTGAGTCAGCCTTGCCATCTCCGAAATTCATTTCCCTCTTCCCAAATTCATCTCCCAAATTCATTTCCCTCTCCCAAAATCGCGATCTGCCTCTGCCTCCGCCGAGCACCCGAGCACCCACACCCGCACCCGCACCCGCACCGGAGCACCCACCCAAGCACCCGCACCCGAGTACCCGCTGGAGTGCCCGAGCACCCGCCTTGCTGTCCTTCTCGTCAGTCAAGTTTGGAGCGCCTTGCTGCCTCGCCCCGCTGGAGCGCCTTGCTGGAACACCTGAGCAAAAACCTCGCCCCGCTGGAGCGTCGATCTTTAGCAAATCCGGCCAAACATCAGACGTGTTCTCACCTTCGTCCTCTCTCCCTCTCTCTCAACCAAAAAAAAGTCAAAAATCTCTCTCTAGTGCTGATGATTTTAATTTGTTTCTGTTCAATGATGGCAAGTACGAGGATGCTTCTATTTCCACTCTAGAGCTCAGCAGGTGTCTATACCATTTTTTAATTTGATTTAATTTTAGTTAATATTTGCAGTAGTTATATATTTTGTATCAAACAATAGACATGAAGTCTTGAAGCTTCTTGTTCCATTTTATAGCTTATTTTCCAATAAATACTCATTTTACTAACAAATAGCGACGGACTATGTATTTTAGATTTGTGCTATTCTTTATCCTAGTGATTCTACTGAAAATGGAAAGATATTGCGCTTGAAACAACAGCTTTTCCTCTACAGCGCATCATTTCAGGTTCTTAATCTCTACTTCAGAATTCAGAGATATTAACCCAATAGAAATTACTAGTTTGCAATTGATCTTTTCATCTTAAAAGACCCTTTGAATTTTGTTGAATTATGTTTCTCCGAAAATATTGTTAAAAGTGAGTATATCTCTATCTGCAGGATATAATTAATTAAATTTAGTAGATGCTAAATATTGCAATTTGTTGTGGATAATTAATGATTTCTGGTTGTATACTGCGTTTAATGAATGACATTTTGATTTATACTGGTACCTGTTGTAAGTGTACCAGTTAGAAGTTGATTGTTCCATGGATTAGAGCAAGGAATTTTGAATTGGAGTTGAATTACATTACTGGAGCACATGTGATACTTTTCTTTGTTCTAGCATTTGCAAAGCTCTCTACAGAATCTCTGGCAGCAGCTACCAAACCAGTACTGGTACCAGTTTTGATTTCCTCTGGCAGGCAGCCCTCCAACATTTAGAGTGACATTTAAATCATTCTATAATATATACAACACCTGAGGTAAAACAGTGAATGCCAACATTCAGGGTTCAAGGGTTTATGATTTCTGCCAACATTCAAATGTTAATATTTACAGTTTTCTTTTATTGGGTTTATTTTTCTGCTATTTTTCTGCCAACATTCAAGGGTTTATTTTTCTGCTATTTTTCTTGTAGATTTTGTATGTTGCTTTTTATAGGGTATTAGGAATGTACAATAGAAATGAATAGTAGAGAACAAACACTTGTTATCTGGCTTGTTTGAGTTACAAAGCTTTTGCTGAAAATAGAAGTCATTTGCCTTTTCTTTCAGGAGTTCAATAAACATGACAGAGAACCCTCCAAGTACATTAAGCAATGGACCGGTGTTAAACCAAAGACTGGGGCATCATACACATGCGATATTGGATATGAGCGTTTCATGGGTCCCGAGGTGCAGTTTGCTTCTTCTTTTTTTATTTCTTCCTTGGATTTTTCTTTTGTTTTGATAGTTGCTGTACAGCTCTTTTATCATTATTTTTTGTCAGAATCTTTTGTTTCAAAGTATGATAGGATACAGAAGTCCCCGTGTTGCTTTTAAACACTAACTCTGGTTCTGAAATCAGAACAAATTGAAGTCAAAATCCCGTCAGTATCCTATTCAAAATCTTAAGTCAATATACATTTATCTTATTAATAAGCTGCATTTATTTCAGAATATTGTATTGTCGGGGGGATCGACCATGTTCAAGGACTTCCACAGAAGATTGCAGAGGGACTTTTAAAAGATAGTAGACACTAGGGTTCGAGCAGCTAGTGCCCGGCTTGGACCTGATGAAAAGTAAGATTGTTTTCTTGCGTTTTCTTAATGGTAAAGAGTACAAACTCTCAATTAAACTAACGATATTTGAATATTCTTTTTACCTTTTTGTATAGTCTCAACCAATTGAAGTCAATGTGGCGAACCATCCTATCCAGAGATATGCAGTTTGGTTCGGAGGTTCTGTGCTTGCTTCTACTGCTGAATTTTATGGGGTATTTCATGTCTATCATTTTATAGCTATGTTGTTTGGTACTACAGCAACATTTACTAACATCTTTCATAGGTAGACAATATAATATTTTTGGTAGTGTGAAGGTAGTTCTTGATAAATCCTGACCAAACATGACACCTACCATAATGTTATAAAATATAAGACAATATAATTCTTTAGGATAGAATTCCTACAAGTCATAAATTATAATGGTTCTTGTCCAGACATAATGAACATAGCTTTCCAGAGAACCATTTTTTTATAATAGTTGTCACATGAAGGGATTTGTGCAATGATCCACATTTTGTTTTCTTTTGCTTCTGAAGAACTATTGTTCATTGTTTTATTAACATCATTTTGATTTCTTTTCTCCTCTTAGGCATGTCATACAAAGGCAGAATATGAGGAATATAGAGCAATCATTTGTAGAACAAATCCTGTATTTAAGGGTATGTACTAGTACTAATTCAAAACACGATTGGGGATATAGAATACAGGAAGAATGCATAGATTTGTTAGTAGGAAAAACTTAGATTAGCATTGTACGTGTTGTACAATATTTTTGTAATTAGTTGATACAGGCTCGGGCGAACACTTGCTTGTTGGTCTTTAAAATGTTTCTGTCAAAAAAAGGATGATTTTTGGAATTGTTCAATGTTTCTGTCAAAATGTTATTTCTGGTAGTGTGAAGGTAGTTCAATGTTTCTGTCAAATGTTATTTTTGGAATTGTTCAATGTTTCTGTCAATGTTTCTGTCAAAATGTTTCTGTCAAAATGTTATTTTTGGAATTGCCTACACCGACTGTTTTTTGAAAAAACAGTCGGTGTTGGGTGCCTACACCGACTGTTTTTTTCAAAATAACAGTCGGTGTTGGGCACCTACACCGACTGTTTTTTCAAAAAAACAGTCGGTGTTGGTACCTACACTGACTGTTATTTACTCGTCAGTAAAGATATACCTATACCGGCGGCGCCATCACCGACGCCTCAATAACAGTCGGTATAGGGGTTTTTTAACAGTCGGTGAAGGGGTTTTTTGTACTAGTGATCAATATCTAACGTAAGAATTTTGTTTTTCTTGGAGCGATGTGTAGCTACTGTATGGAAATACTTAGTATTATTATCCCCCTCTTCCAACCACTTTTGCTTGGAACGATTTTTCCAATGTTGTTCCTCTTCTAAATAGATATTATCTAGAGTATGCTTAGCAAGAATCCAATCATTATATTCAAGGGCAGTAAAGTCTCTATGTTATAAAATTAGTTCTAGGTTAAGAACTTTTTGAGCTTAGCTAAGAGGATTTGTGTTTTTTTTCTTACTGTAAAAATTTCTAGTCCAACCTCTAATTTTTTGTCTAAGAAAGTTTAATTTTGCATTAAACTATATGGTATATACCTACTATTCGGATACATGTAATTAAAATTCAAAACCATATCCGTATCCGTATCCGCACGGATATTCGGATATCGGATATCTGTATCAAATTTTCAGATACAGATCTGAATACAGTCGGATATTATCCGATCCGTTTGCACCCCTAATTATTATGTCTTAATTAATTTGGTTCCATTACAGGATGAATTCAACATTCTCTAGTAATTAATGTCTTGATAGTGCTGTACATGAAATACAAAATGTTATTTGTAAACTAGATAGCAATTCAAAATCTTAATTTTACCTTTCTCTGGTGTTGAGCAGATCAACACAAATTGCTCAAGAATCATTTACCCCTGGACAAATACATATTGGAACAGTATATTTGAGATATATTGGAAATCAACAATAGGTGGAGAAATGCCAGAATAAGAACAATTTCAATTTCAATACTGTTCTTCTTGTTGCTGAGAACAATTTTAATTTTCGAATCAAAAGAATGAGAAATTTTTTTCAAACAAATGTGTGGATGTCCGGATAGTGCGGCCTTATATTAAAATTGAGGAATGGATAATCCTTATCTGTTTGCAGCCTTATATTAAAATTGAGGAAAACTTTTTCATCCATATTAATTTAAATGAGTAATTCTTTTTTCAGTAACACATTCAACTTTTTCATCCATATTAATTTGCTCATAACAATTACTTGGACCAAAAAACAAAATATATTCTCTTTGATGTATTGATATCTGTCATTCTTTTGTTTTTATGACTATAAAATCTACAATGATATAACATTAAAAAATTTCACAAAGTAAAAAACTATGTAATTTTGATTTTCTCTAATAAAAATAATTACAAGATAATAATTACAAAAAATGATTACAAGAACTATGTTATTCTTTTGTTCTTTAGGAACATTAAACATAGGTTAATTGTTTTTTACGATTTTGTTTCTTTCTACATAGGTTGTGTCTCCCAATTCACCTAAATTTATTCTTTTGCATATTTGATGGTCTCTGTTTCTAAATTTAACGTAACAATAGTGAACATATTTGATCATTGTGAGTAAAAAAATATAATTAGAAAAATCCAAAAAAAAAAATATTAAATATAGAATTCTTAAGAAAACAAGTTCATAAATTAACAAAAAAAAAGAATAAAAATTGACTATTTTTTATGCCGTGAACTTATCCTTATGGCTAATAAACAAAATTGATTAATATAAATTTAGACGACAAAAATATTATACAATCAAAAAGTGCCCATTAATAGAGTTCGAAATTTAGAAAAATACAAGAAGAATGTTTTGCCTTTTTGGATTCTGAATCCATTTTCTTCCATTTAGATCCTCTCTTTCTCTCTCTTTTATTTTTTTTAAATAATTGGCAGTGGCTGCTATTTCTCCTTCCCTCCGAAATTGTTTTTTTTCCAACAAGATCTGTTTCCCATCTCATTCTCAAGGTATCAATATATTAACTCATTGAGATATTGATAATTTCGTACAAGTCCTTACTGAATATCTCTCTATTTCTGTTTTTATTCAGGATTAATTTTTCATTTATCCTCCAAGACTTCTGTAATACTCTATTAATTCTGAATACATTAATTTTTTTTTTATATATCTCTCAACTCCTATAGCTTTCTTGTTTATCCATCATATAATATTCTTGAGTAATATATACTAAAGTTAATTAAAAGTTCATTAGCGTGATTAGGGAAGACTCAAAGTTTCAATTTGCTTACATAAGCAATGGATAATATTTGTGATATACCTAACATGTCATTTTTTTATGCTCCTTATATCTCACTAATTCTTTTTGTATTCAAGTCATGGAATCTTTAAGCATGGTGGCCGCTACAGGATGCTATCAGTTTAAAATCAACCACTCAAAAACTAAAGACATGAGCATTGGTGAGAAGATCACCTCACCAAAATTCCGATTTGGTCAACATGATTGGGTTATTTATTACTACCCTCAAGGCAGTAACAAGGATTACAATGGCAAATATGTGTCGGTCTTTCTAGTGCTTCAAAGAGAATCGGTAGATGTCACAGCAGAATTTAGTTTTCAACTGCAGGAAAAGCATGCAAATATGGTTTCACCAACCACTTTGATATTGTTAAATCACACATTTACATCCACGGAAATGGGCTGGGGTTTATGTGACTGTTTTAACAGGACCAATTTAGAACAATCATATATCAAAGATGATTGTTTTGTGCTCCGTGTTTCAATCAGCATAGGTCACGATAGTAATACAATTAGTTCCCTGGGTTTTCCGTATGAACGCCTTCGAAACTTCAGAAAGGAGAATGAATGTACCGATGTCATTTTTGATGTCGACGGCAAGAATTTTGTTGCCCATAGACTAATACTGGCAGCTCATTCACCAGTATTTAAAGCAGAACTCTTTGGCTCGATGGTAGAATCTAACATGAACCACAACATAAAGATAAATGAGATGATACCTTCAGTTTTCGAGGCAATGCTTGATTTTATGTACAATAGTTGTATCTGCATTAACGATTATGAGGTGTCGATATCGTCTACTGCATTCCTTCAACATTTGCTAGTGGCAGCAGACCGTTATGATCTGAAGAGGCTAAAAGTTGCATGTGAATTAAAATTAATTGAGAAGATCTCTTTGAACACTGTTCTTTCTACTCTGGAATTAGCTGAGATACACAATTGTAGTCTGCTCAAGGAACAATGTCTCCGATTAGTTGTTCGTAAAGGTAATTTGGTATCCCTACTGCTTACTGAAGGATATATTAAACTAATACAAAATTGGCCCTCTCTTTTGGCTGAGCTTAATGATCGGGCAGAAAATTAGATTTAGTGCAAATTTCAAAACAGGGAGAATCTACATATTTGAAGGGTTTTAGGATGAACTTTTAGTGTCGAATAATTATCATAATTATTGATGTAATTAAGAAATTGTATGGTCTTAAATTTCATCTTCTTTTTTTTGAGTAAAGGTTGGAGGTCACGCCCCATCCGGGTTTTGAACCTGTGTTTCATCTGCCTTCCTTCAACGAAAAATTAGATTAAGTGCAAATTTCAAAACAGGGAGAAAATCTACATATTTGAAGGGTTTTAGTATGAACTTTTAGTGTCGAATAATTATCATAATTACAGATGTAAGAGATTGTATGGTCTTAAATTTCATCTTTTTCTCTTTTTGAATAAAGGTTGGAGGTCAAGCCCTTTCCGGGTTTTGAACCTGCGTTTCATCTGCCTTCCTTCCGAATGAATGTTTGCATTCTTGTCAAATTTACAATATGGTTTAATTATCATTTAGTAATTAGCTGTTACTGTAATGATTTTTCATCATTTGTTAAGTTTGCCTTCATTCCTGGAAAAAAACCTTTTGTAGTTCAGCTAGCATGTATATTCAACAAAATGTCCCTCAAAATTATATATTAATTAAAGACGACAAGCTATCCTCAGCTGTTTTATTTTTTTACTTTTAAATACAAATATTGGTTATTTCATCAAATATAATTTTATAAAATATTACAACGATTTGTTTGAATAGAAGGTATAAATAGAAGGTATAAATACACCTTTCATTCCAGCAAATAGAAGGTATAAATACACCTAAGATGTATGAATTAATAGAAAAGGATTAGTTTCATTAAAAAAAATATAAAGATTTCTTTGAATCCTTACTTTTGATACTTATTTATTAATAGAAAAGGATTAGTTTCTATAAAAAAATCTCTTTCTGTTGAAAAAAAATATATATTTATGCATTATATGATATATACAAATAATAAAGTGACCTCTTTTTCAAAGATTTACAACGATTTCTTAAAGCAGTTGAGCCGGCTGGCATCCTCTCTCACCTAATTTACTTGATATCGATCCTTACAAAGAAAATTAAGTGAAATAAATGTGAAACTAGAAAACTGATAGGAAACACACAAGGATTGATAGCAGTTGAGCAGCTAGCTAGCATATCTCTATTAATGCGAACAAGGGGAAAATATATTGAAACGTACAGCTAGCTGATTCTATTAGCACGTACAACTATCACGGATTTGCAAGGGTAATTATCACGGATTAGCTAGCATATCCAAACCGGACCAACTGAATAGGAATCAAACCGTTTAAACCGAATTAAATTTCAGTTTGTTTGGTTAAACTGAATAAGAGAGGTTAAATTTCAAAAATTCAAAATTCAATACATTAGTAATTTCATATAAATAAATATCAATACAATATTACACAAATTATTCAATTTCATAGAAAATATGTAGTTGTTCTAAATTATACAAAATGGAAAGAAAGAAACGATGATTGAACTAAACAAAATATTGACATACTTGAATCATTATAATTCGGTCGTTTTGGTTTAGTCGGTTTTGAAAAGTCTAAACCGAACCGGTCCATTTAAACCGAAATAATTAAAAAAATTCAACCGAACCGATCCATTTAAATCAAAGAACAGAACCATTTAAACCAGAGTTTTTCAGTTTGGTTGAAAACCAAAGAAATCGAACCGTTTGAACATTCCTACTCACAGGACCGTCAAGCGAGTGGTACGAGAAAAAATCGAATAAATTAATACCATTTGGCTACCCGGCAAAAAGGCGTGACCCTTAGACTTAGCTCTACAAGGAATAGCTCTACAAGTCATCTATTATAAAATCATCAGCAAAATGAACATATTAGTTATCGATCTGTCCCAAATATTGTACATTATTGCTTGTTAATCTTTGGAAAAGGACGCAGGTGAAAGTCAACACTAGTACAGAAAATGTGACCATACACAGCATATCATACACGGATGAGAAAGAATTGCACGTTAATAGTGTGTAATAGGAGGAGGCGCTTGTGTGAAAAAAATCTCATACATATCCACACAGTCCATTAGTAACGAATCGTGTCCGGAAGTCACCAACTTTTTTACACAGTTTAAAAATAACGAACCGTGCATGATAGTATATAATCATACACTGTTAGTTAGTGAATAGCCATGTATAGTTATCACCAATCTCTAATCACGGATTATTATTTTATATCCAATTTAAGTTCGCCCCCCTCTCCATTGTCTCTTCATTTTCACTCTACTCTTCATTTTGTTTTCCACCATCAGATTGTGAATGTTTAATCACAAAAGTTGCGAATAACCTTGAAAATATGTATGTTTATATAAATTGCTTCAAATTTGTACAAGTTAGCTTCTTTCATGTTTTTTTTAATGGTCAGAATAACACATGGATGCTAACAAACACATTAAAAAAATTAAATTTAGAACAAATGTACATGGTTTTTAAAAAAATAACCATGTATACATCCTGTTTAGGGTTTTTGGTTTTTCTCGCCTATATGACTATCATTGTTGTTGTAAGAAATCTTCTGTGCTGTTTGACTAATTTGCAAAACATATAATCATTGAATATTATAATTTCAAGGTTTGAGATATGTGTAGGTTTAGTTGTTACGACCGAAGGTCAAAGCAACTCAACGATACATATTATGACAAGTTGGCGTAACAAGTAGCATCCGAAAGTCAAAACAAGTGGCGCGAAAAACTAATGAATCCATAAGGTAACGCAAATTTTGAATTTCGATCAGACTACTGATTGGGCTGAAATAAGTAGTGATTTTCTCTATCACTTAATTAACATAAAATATTGCCAAAATTCGAATTACAATAGGTGTTAAGTCGTTGCATCATTGTATGAGAAGGATAATGCATGTAAGTACTCCAAATACTTTGGCTAACGAGGTTTGGCAGCGATTCAAAGACTAGGGTTAGAGTGGGCTTTCTTGGCAGGATAACATAAATTGTATTTTAAATAATATTAGAAACACTTAGATTAAATAAGGTCTTTGGGATATTTCAACTACGGGGTAATATAGGGAAATAATATAATTGCGTGCCTAAAATACTTTAGTCTTGGTAGCTCAAAAGCCGATCGCAAGATCGGAAAACCTTTCAAATTGCATAAATAAACACCCAGCACGCCCTGCGGGTAGTGACAGTGCCGCATGCGGGATAGCTGTGGGGCAATGTAGGCCGCATACGATAGTGACAGTGCCGCATGCGACGTAGCCGTAGTCACATAATTAAGAAAGACAGAAAACCTGAACTCAAGATGCTCTCTATCTACTGTCTAACATAATTTCAATTATTAAATGGAGTACAAGAGTTTTACAAGTATAATTAAACATAATAGAAAATAGAAACTATATTAAGGATCAGCAATAGCGAATTGGTGACAATAGAAATTGTATTTCGGGACTGACAGCCCAGCATATAAAAAGAGTACTGATGCATATATAAAGAAAAATAAATTCTCTTTGGATAATAATAGCAGACTATCTCTCTTCACGTAGGACGACTTTGCTGGCTCTCTCAGTATATATCTATTATCCGGTAATTGCAGTATTAAAGTAAATGTGACAGTAGTGTGAAAATTATTTATAAAGCATCCTAGTGTCAAAAACTGAAAAGCAAATGAAATATGAAATTTTAATTAAAATAAAATATTATAGACAAGTAATATACAAGTCCAACATAGAGAAAATCTACAAATTAGTAATAAAAGGAAACAAAATTGTTAATGCGCGCAGTACAAGAGTTAATCTACAAATTAGTAATAAAAGAAAATCTATAAATTATTAATGCAGTACAAGAGTTGATACATTCTCTCACCTCCTATTTATACTCCTATTATGTCAGCTTACTTGAATACTCTAGAATGGATTATTGGGCTTGGGCTTTCGGTGTTGTAATCTTCAACAATGTGCATTCTGAGAAGAATTAAGCAAGAAGGGGGTGAAATTTGATGTAATTGGCATCATTAATATTACAAGTGTTTTCAATTAGACCTGTGCTAAATGTGCATAATTGTCTAGTTTCATAAAATTTTGAACAATAATACATAACATGATATTCTTGCATATTCTCCTTAGCTAGCTTTTCATGTAATTAATACATACTGTATTTGCAAAATTGTGACGTTTCTGACAAGAATCAAGATGAGAAAGGATCAGGTTTTCGTAGTCTTAGGTTGCATGCATGTTTGCTCATGGTTATGTACGTTGGATTAGGCTTATATAATAATTGTATGTTGTACTGCTGTTCAGCCTTGAAGCAGTCAACGCATATGTATCACATCATTAATATTGTATCCGATCCTACACCTACTATATATGCACATGGCTACAGTTCCATGCAAACAAATTAAGCCACGTAAAAGCAACTTCATACAAGCATTAATTAATATGAAGAAATTGACGAAACCAACAAAAAGCTTCAGATTGAACTTCAAGTCGCGATATATATATATATATATTCAACTCATTCTTAGGTGCATGATCTTTCAGAAAACATCGTATGGACAAATATATATTTTATTTCACCAGAAATCTTGAGAAGCTTCACGAAAATATATATTTTATTTCATGTTTTTAAATTTATACATAACATGATATCGTCCTTACATGCACATTCTCCCTAGCTAGCTTTTCATCATGTAATTATATATATATATCACATTTCATGTCGTGACCTCTGAGCTCTTTAACTAATTATAAAGCGTACAAGTATGACTGAATTCTAAAAGATGGTCAAAACTATTCTTTATCCGTACTAAGTTATAGTGCATGTAGTGCATTAATTAGTTCTCTATAGCAAGTAAAAATTGTATTTACTTTTTCAAATGCAAAGAAAGACCTATATCAATTCTGTGAAAAACAAATGACACTTGAAAGCAAAAAGTAACTGAGCAAAACATGTGTCTATCAATTGAGACATCAAACAGCTAGTACATTCACTACAGCATTCACACCCATCAGCGACCGGCCAAATCGGTCGCTGATGGGTCTATCGGTCGCTGATGACTGAAATCGGACGCAGATGACCCGGACGCAGTTGCTTCGTCGTTGATGACCACCCCGCTGACGTCACCGGTCGCTGATGACCCCTTTAGCTACTGATTAGTTCTGTCGCTGATGCTGCGTGCTGACGTGGCGCAAGATCATCAGAGACCGATCGGCCGGTCTCCGATGGTCCAAAATCGGTAGCAGAAGGTTGTTTTTTTTTATGTTTTTTTTTGTTATTTTTCTTTTTTCCAATTGGTACGAAACGTACCAAGCAATGAAAACATAATTCATTAAAGTTTATTGTTTGTAAATGATTGAACACATCTAATGCCCTCCTCTTTTTCATTAAAATATGTTAATGTCATCATACATATACAAACTAAAAGTATAATGTCTTAATATATGAAATGTCAACATACATATACAAACTACAAGCATAGCATTAACATATCACATTCAGATCAAATCAAAAAATGGTATGCTACTAAAAAAACACAAGCTAATGGATTATACTAATCAAATTGGTACAATCTCTGAAAAGGAATAGGCCTCGTTAACTGGTTATTCTTCAATATCCTACATGATAAATACAAATAATCAAATTAAAATTACCTAAATTTCTGACATGTTAAAAATTATAAAATAATTAAGACTACTTACAGTTCCTCCAGCAATTTAAGCTTGGAAATAGAAAATGGGATATCCCCATAGAGCAAATTCCCAGACAAATCTCTGAAAAGGTTTAATTAGTGATAGGTTAAGCCGTAATAATCTCATCTGGTTTACTTAAAAGGCACTATCAGAATTAGCAAGTACATGTGAAAAAGTGTATGATTAGCAAAAGTAGTAACAACAAAAATGTTCTTACAAAATCAACTCCAGTGTTGCTTATGTAGCTCAACAAGTATGAGTCATCCTACGCATAAAAAATCAGATTAAAGCTCTACTTGTAAAAGACCCTGACTTAGCATATGTTTTCACACTTTTCAAATGATATCTGATCGAAGATGGTACTTAGCATTGAGTAAACAAAATGATGCAAAATTCATATTAGTTTCCTTGAATATTAAATTCAAAGAACAGGGGGAGTTGTATGAAAATGTGAGCCAGATACTTAAGTTATGTAGTACGAATTAATAAAATATGTGTTAACAAGATTTAGTTAAATTACCTGGACTACCATAGCATTTTTCTATTTTATCAGATAATCAGCGTTCCGATTGGGTTTCAGCAATCAGCATTGTTGTTCAAATGATTGGTAAGAAACAAGGTACCAACAGGTACCACCTTAAAATGATTGGTAATTAGATAGCATATGAATATACTTAATTTTCTATTGCTCAAAATGATTGGTAAGATAGCATATGAATATACTCAATTTTCTATTGCTCAAAGGGTTATAGAGAGAGATGTACCAGCGAGCTTGGTAATGAGCCTGAGTTCGTCCTGGGCCTCCTCGATGAGCTCCTCGACCTGGCAGCAGCCAAACAATTATAGGCTTAAAAGAATTAAGAACCTCAAGTTGTGGAATTCAAAACGCACATGGAAGTGCACTCAAACCAGCAAAACAGTTTGTGCATCTAGGGTGTGCTCGTGAGGTGATAACAGGGGGGGGGGGGGGGGGGGGTGAGAGCAGAGGTAGGGAGGGGAATGGAAAGGAACTTCTCCATTTACCCTCATTCTCAAGTTCAAATATGTTTATTGGAGATTGACATATGAGAATAGGCCGAACAATTACACCTCGCCAAAGACACATAGTGTAACATATCCCCTTCATACCCCCCCCCCCCCCCCCCCCCCCCCCCCCCCCCCCCCCCCCGCCCCCCTCTTTCATTCCCTTCTCTTCAAGACTAGTTAGCACACCGATAAGGAAAAAACCTTTATATTGGCAATTCTAAACATTAGGCAAATGCTTCATTGATATAAAATACCGTACACTATCAAATTCAATATTGGGAAACACAGATAATTAAGCACAAACAAGATTTCAGACAGCGGGAAAGGATTTAAACCTTGGCATAATAATCCTTCCAGACACGGCATGCAATTGAATGGCCACCTAGATCAAAAGCCTTGAACTTGATTTTTCCGATGCTCAGCTCCTCCGAGGTAAGATGCTGTGTTGGCTGGTGCTGGACCAATCTCTGCACACACGAATCAGTTTCATTATCAAAGGGAGAAACCCTAATCCACAAAAAAATAACGAGGGAAAATAATTATGAGTACCTCGTCTTTGAGCATGTGAAGAAGAGTTGTTTTCCCGGCGTTGTCGAGACCGAGAAAAAGAATCTTGGCCTCCTACCAGAGTCCGAGCGACGCCAAGACGCCATAGAACCAATCTACGAGAAACATTCTTCTCAGATCCTACCCGATCCAGCGGCGGGGTCACTCCGATCTCCAGCGGCGGGTCACAGCGTCGGGGTCGGGGTTCCGCGGGGTGGGCGGAGCGGGCTTCGGGCGGGCGGGGTTGACGTGATATATCTAACCTAAATAGCGGGAGATCGGAGACAAAAGGAATGGCGCGCTGCCTTTTTTTTATATAGACCCTTCAGCGACCGGACCAAATCGGTCGCTGAAGGGTCGTCTCCGAAAACAATTAATTATTTTTTACTGCCTGAGAGAGGGTCTTCAGCGACACGGCGACTAAACCGGTCGCTGATACCGGTCGCTGAAGACTTGTTTTGTTGTAGTGATTCTCTCTTACGTCTAAATCAATAATAATAACATCATTAGCAAAAAAGATCGCCGGTCAGAAGAAGATAGGGAACTATTACTGACTTGTTAAACTTGCTATGCTAGTTATAACCTTTTATAATTGAAGTATTAAAATTTTAAACGTAATTTGTATATTTTATACCATTATGCTTTCTTATATTCACCTTCCTTTACAAAAAAAAAATTAATCTTATCACTTTCTTCCTCAAGAAACAGGAGTATTATGTCAAATTGATATGTCAAATTATGATAATAAAAGTACTAGTATCCTATGTGTGCATTGCAATGGGATATTATAAGAGAAAAAAAATTTAGTACAGAATGACTTATTTCCATAATAAAAATTAGACTAAATGAGAAATAACATTTTTTAGATGACATCAGCATAAAGAACATCCTGAAATGACATATTAAATAACATACTTTTTTTTTTATCTTTTTGACAGATTTTCATAAAAAAAAATCTCAACAAAATGACAAATAACATTCCTCAAATGATAAAAAAAAATAGATGAAATGAAGACATGACCAATAAATTATCAATCAATTCAAAAATTACTAAATAACATTTAAAAAATGAAAAGAAATCAGAACCAATCAGAAAGTTAATACATTGCAAGTGGAGAGTAGTGTGAGAGTACGTGTCTAATAAATTTTGACTTCTCCAGTAAAAAAACATAAAAAATGAATAGAAAGAATATTGATCGGAGGGTTATATTTAATCTGAAATTCTGTCTTTTAATCAAAGTCGTGGCAGATCAGGACTCTACGTGCTTAATAAAGAATAGAGATTTTGACAATTGGAGAGAGAATTGTCACTCACCAATTTTGATCCAATGGACCCGTTAAAAACACTATTTATTCTTTTAATACTGTTATATTTAGTTACTGGCTGAATTCAACTATCACAACAAGGATAAAGTACTTTTGAATTTTTTTCCTACAAATTAAATTGCCGAAGTAAATTGCAAGCAGCAAAAATAAATTAAAATTT